>VZSJ01002250.1:136802-285942 GCA_013398405.1 Pheucticus melanocephalus | reverse complement strand
TTAAAAACTATTATGTTTGTGTTATAAAAACATAAACTATTTAATGAATGTTTTGAGGATTTTTTTGATTTGTATGTTTGTGGGAAATTATTTTTATAAATACCTGAATATCCATTTGATTTTCTATTTTCAACTTGCTTCACAGAAAATGGTGATAATATATTGGAGGAAATACATTTCATATTATTATGAGGGAAAGCAAGGGCATAAAAATCGAACTTGATTCACACATTTCCTAGGCATCCCTTACTGTTCTCTCTAATGATCATCATTGTTGCAATCATGATCTAATTATTAATTTTAGTTCTGATCTTTCATGCTTTTAAAATTATTGTGCACTTGTAGAGAGTAAACTGACCAAGTGGTGGTTTTTATGGAGCATTTGCCTTCTTAAAAATCCCATTTCACATTATTTCTGCCTGTGAAGCACATAAAATGTTCTTAGACTCTGAAAATATGAGCTCTGATCTTGGAGGAAAGAATACAGAAAAGTACCTGGAGGGTACTCAGTGTGACTTTGGACTTCCTAGTACACTGACCTATGGGAGCTACTCCAGCAGAAAGCAACCAAGATGTCTGCATAAACTCAATGTAGGAAGAGGGGACCAGAGAATTGGTTTTGCAAAGCCTTTAGTATAGAAAGCTAAAGAGAAACAGCTATTTTTATGGTATTCGAGTATCTAATGATGGAATGCAGAGAACATAGAGCCAAGCTCTTTCCAGCATTGGGAAAAGGGGCAAAAATCCCAAGTTACAATAAAAATTCTGAAAAAATACTACAAAAAATTCATTTTGGAGTAGGAAGATATTGGAACTGGTTGTACAAAGTGGTTAAGGAATCTTCAGCCCTGGAGATTCTCAGTATTCAGCTGCACAAGCACCTGAGCAAGGTCTACATGGGCATACTGGGGAAAGCTACATATTATACCTATGTGCTCACCAGCAAGATCGTTCTGGAATTCTACCTGGTCTTACAGATAGAAACCAGGATGGTAGAGCCAAGGTAGGCTGTCAGGAAAGACGTGAAGAACATAATGATCGTGACAAGGTTCACCAGAGAATGGGCCTGAAGCCCCAGGGGAGCACTTCTTCGTTTGTGACCTCCATGTCAAATGGGACTAGGAAAGAGAAATGGTGAAACTGCCCTGAAGTCCCTGAAAGTTGTGAGAAACTTGTTGTCTGTTCTCAGTTGTCCCCTGACAGAAATGCAACCTGCCTTTAGAGTGGTGAAAGGCCTTTGCCTACCACCAGCTGGGGCAAAATCTACAAATGCCCTGAAACCAACTTCTTACCTCCCCTTTTAGTAACTAGTACACAGGATTGTTCAAATTAACAATTGGAATGATCCTGGAAGTACAAAGTACATTGGTTGGAGCTGGAACTATTTCTTCTATACATTGACACATCCTACACTCCTGAAACACAAAGGAGACTTGGAGGGTGTTCCCTATGGAGTATATGCACAGAATATATGGAGCTGGGAGTATGTGTACATGAGGAACTCAATTCTATATTAAAATGAGAGCACTAAGCATGCTCTTTTTTAAAATTTTATTTTATATTTTTTTTCTGTGCAGCGCTATGATTTTGGCCTGCCTGGAGAACTGTACTTTTCGACCTGGAAACCAGATGGAAAACATGAATGTGCAGGTGTACAATTCCCAATGTGGCATATTAATTAGGTTTCCATGCTGATTCTTCCTAGTTCATGTTCTGAGTTTTATGTCAGTGTCTCCAGAGGTGTTGATATGTATCTGGTTCCTGAAGGCAAAACAAGAGTGGACAAAGTTATTTGAGATGACTATGACCTATTTCTGCTTGTTAGGGCTCTAAAGTTAGTTTAAGGAAGTTGATTTATTTTACCTGTGGTGCTGCCTGAAGGAAATTGCTGCTAGGATAATATACCTTTTTAAAATACCCAGTAGCTGTGTGGCAAAGTGAGCTGTGAATTTATGAAGCAACTGTGATGCTTCTATTAAAAGTTGATATATTTTTCATGAGAACAGCCTTAAATTATTGGTGCTTTTTTATTAAATACTTGTAGTATTTGATTAAAATGTGTGAAATATCTAATATGTTTCTTTACTGGCTAGATATTTTTAATATTCAATATATAGAAATTGCTACCTTTCAATGAGTGTCATTCAGTGAACAAGTATGGTGAACAGAGCAGCAGGGTAATGCCAGAGAGACCAGTTTGGATGGCATGGCTGTGGTCAGGTCAAGCTCTGCACCTTTTTTTGGTACACTTTTGTTATTAATATTGCTGCTGTTCCTGTTCATTTACTTGTCTCATTTCTGTTTCAAGTAAAAATTTCATATCTTAACCCACAGTCCGTGCCTCTTGTCTCTCTCAGTGGAGTAGAGGGGGCTCTGGAGTGAGGAGTGCCATTCTTGAACTGCAGCAATGCCATATCTGAAATTGTGACTTCCCATTCAAATAGCACAAAATAAAAGTGAGTGTTATTGACTTAACCTCCCTCTCCCCTAAAACCTCCAAAACATTTGAAATAAAAATATGTAAATCAATTCAACCAGACACATACACATAAAATACTGTATGTAACTTGTAACACTGAAATTGAATTAATAATTGTCTTGGATGGCGCAACTACTTACTTTAACTAGTAGCCACTAGTTAAAGTAATGTAGTGTACAGGTATTTCACATATAGAACTAGGACTGAACTCATTCTGAAAACGGAAACAGAGCATGAGAAGGTAATAATCAAAAAACCCATTCAAAGTGATTTTTTAAGATAGATTTTAAACTTTTTCCAAGAACTGTTTACAACTGGCCATGGCAGTTATCAGTCTGAAAGAATCAACTAAGAGTTAACTGTTGCAAGGCATAGCAAGTCTTCTGTTTCTTAGTAAAATAAATATGTTTGAGATTTCTGAATGATCTTCAAATGAGATAATTTCTTAATTTCTCACACTGATCTCTCAAATGAAAGTCTATAGGCTCAATCCAAAGCCTGATGGAGTCAATGAAATTTTTATTATTAACTTCAATAGGTTTTGAGTCAAAACATTTCTAGGTGATTATAAATAAAGCAATACATTTCAGTCTGCAATAATACAGCTCACTATGTTGAATGTGAGTGTAAGAAATATATTTATAATTTAATTAGATTGTTTTAAATTAACCAGGATGTGGCACTTTCCTCCCCCCCGCCCCCCAAATTTCAAAGGGGTTTAGGCCCACACTTTGTATTCTTTGCCATATTCTCCTGGCTAAGCTGAATTTCTGCTTTCTCTTTGGCTGAAGCAGCGCCCTGAGAGAACAGTCTAAGATTCAGAAGTGCTAAACCTGCAAGAATCTGATTGTGCTGAAGAGATCCTTCAAAGCAGAAGTCCTGAGTTTCTATTCTCTTCTAAAATTTTAACAGGCCACACTATGAAGAAAGAAAGTTTTTTTTATTATTGTGTTTTGTATTGGAGTGAATAATTTCCTTAGTTGTAAACAACCATATTTTGCTTAAGTGAGGTACTTAAGACTTTTGCTGCATCTAATTCCAAATGCCCTGAAAACCTAATCACAGATTCCTGCATAATAGCGAGGCATTATATTAAGCACTGTTTCTACATTAGAGGCTATTTAGCTGTACTAAGAAAATACAAATATATGTGCTACAAATTTTACTTCAGCAGATATCACCTTAATGAGCATTATAATAATATTCTCTTCATGTTTAAAATGATGCATTAAAATCCCATAAGTACTGTACTTCTACCAATCGGTGAATTATTAATAAGGTGATAATCATGGTAATGACACTGCCTTATTAGGTCTTGATGTATCTTGTTAACATGCCAGTTAACTGCCTGTTGGTGTAGAGGGGAAAAGTGCTTTTTTTGTGCTCAGGAGGGTACTAGAGAAGTTAATATTTTCCTAACAGAGTTTATTGTTCTCTTTCCAGGATTTTTCTTCTTATCTGTTTTTCTTTTTTTTTTTTTAATTTTTTTAAACTCCTTTTCTAAAGGTTGTGATTGCCCAAGCCATTGTTGTCAGTTTTACCTATCTTTAGGAGGATATATAAAGGAGTGATGGCATAATATAAATAGTGCATTACTGTAAAATAAACCTTATTGGCATCTAACCCTAAATTACTAAGTCAATATTTAGTAATATGACCTCTTGAGGCATAATGCATTTAAAGCAGCAATGACAACAAACCAATAGAAAAACACAGAATGCAACTGCTTATTTTTCTTGTCCTAGATATTTTTTTCAGCATGTTAATGTTCTGGCATGTCAGAAAATTACTGAGGGAAATAAATGTGTCCCTGCAACTCAGAAGTAACAAATAGCATAAAGACTGAGTCAGCAGAGTTTGATAGACCAAAAATCTGCCATTCATCTCTCCCTAATCCTAGTGCAAGCAAACAAACAAGCCATGTTAACTTTTTTTTTAACTTGGAAAAATAAGGCTGTTTGTTTGTTTGCAGTTTGCATCTTTAATACTTAGTTCTCCTCAGCAGTTTAAAACACACAGAACAGAAATCTGTTTCCATGACACTTTCAGCCCAATTTGCAAGGCTTGGAGATCTATCGCTTTCAGCTGCCAATACTTGTCTGTCTGAAGTTTGTGAAATTTATCTCAAAGAAGCTGAACTTCAAGAAATCCATTACAAAACTTGTAAGAATTAGGTAACTAGCTTGCGTTGTGAAAGAATTTACTTTTTATTTCATCATTTTTACAGCTGTATCTGAGGCCACTTGTAACAGCAATAATTAGGGTGCATTTGAGGCTGCAGAAAGGACATGCTGACTGACAAACAAGTATAGTTCTGAGTGTAGCAAGTTTTATTATGTTTTGCTGCTGTTTGTTGGCACACAGTGACTTTTGTGCATTGGTGGATCAAGTACAAGATGAACATTTTGTTTCGTAATCGCACTAATGCCAACATAGGTGTAATCTGAAGCAGTGGTACACATTATCTTGAAGCCTAAAAAACCCAAAGGAATTATGGTATGCTAAAGTCTGGTGTGTAAATGACATGCCACAGAAGAGAGGTTACCTGATCTGATAATGCCTGAAATTCCTATTTGATAGAAACAAACAACAACAAAAATAAAATGCAAATACAAAAAATTTGGGGAAAAAATTTACTGATAAAACAGAATTTCTGATATTTTGTTTTGAAATGAATAAGCTGGCATAATATATTTCGTTTCTTAGCTATTATTATGTTATTATCAAAATATTCTAAATAGAGTATTTCTAACTACATGTCAAAACAACATTTAACATTAAGTGGAAACTGAGTGGAATAGTGGTCTGTAGGGTTTCTTCCCTTGTTCCTTCTTTTTGCTTCCTCACATTGTCAACATATTACGCTCCTAAACATTCCCAGTACCATTTCTTAAATCTTATTTTGAGCACAGTAATTAATAACACTGATACAGTGACAATTAAAAAGTCATTGGTTAAGCTGAGGAAAAAAATTATTCCTTTAATTTCATTAGATTTTTGGTGATGCAGATGTACAGAATATTCTTCTTTATATTGAATCAGCATTTTCTGTGGAAAATTGTTCCAACTTAATAACTTTTTTTTGCTAGGTGGTTACTGATAATCCTCTCATCCAGTCAGTAGCTTGCTGTGTGCTGATTATTTTCTGTCAGGAAGGTCTGGTTTTTCTTCACCAGATAATTTACTGAGTCTTTTATGAAATGTGTTTTAAAACTTTGCCATAGGAAAAAATTGTGAAGTCAGTTGCTGCCTGGGAATCTGTAACTAATGAATAATACTAGGCTAATTAATGTCAAACTAATTCAAGTCCTGCAACTAGCTAGCTGAAATAATTTTCACTTCTTCAGGTACAAATTATATTTAAAATCCATAGAGAGTTTCTAATAATACCAAACATCAATGTCTTACCTGTACAATGTGAATCTCTAATAAAACCCTGAAGTGAGCAATTAAAAGAAATATGGTTAGGACTAGGAGTTATTGCAATGAAATTTTATTTTTATTTTCCAGAGTTAATATTTTCATGTGCACTCTCATACGTAGTCACATTATTCATTTTCATAGAGAGGTTTCCCTTAAAAAATAATTTAAGAAGTTGATTTAGTGCACAGCAGGATGTCAGCCTTTTTTAGGACTGTATGATTCATGGCAGAACTCATTTATCCACACCACTGCCACGACAAGTCTGATGGAACTGGCTGCTAGGAACTGCCTGGGCAGTGATTGCCACTGAATCAGTCCCTTAAGAGTCACCACCTGGATCAAAAAAGTTTCATAAAATGCCCAACACAATTTCAATCTATATTAGCTATTTTGTGGCAGCCAGCAGAACTTTCTGTAAAGCACCCATTGACACCCTTTTATCTGTTTGCTTCAGCTAAGCCTGAAGCAAGAAGGCCTCTGAGCATTATTAGTGTGTTGTAAATACACAATTTAATACCTGATTTTTTTTCCTTTGTGTTGATTATTATTCATTTTTTTTTTCCTTTTTTACCTGCAGCCATAGCCACATTTCAAGAGTAAGTGAAAATACAGCCCATATATTTAATGCTTCGGGTGTAAGTCCATAATGCCAATTACACACCCTCCCTCCTGCCCTGTGTACTGGAACCCTGCAAACAGTAATTTGTGCAACATCTCATTGCAAATTAGTACTTAAGAGATACATCACCTCATCAGTGAAAGTGCTGATCCAGTAAAACTGCTACAAAGTCTTATTTGGTGTCATTAGTGCTATTAGTGTCTTGTCAAAAGTCATTCAAGGTCAGGTGCTGCGACTGTTGGAAGCCAGTGACCTCAGCTGGCAGCTTTTTTGTGTGACTGTGACGTGGTAAAGCCTTCTTTCATGCTCATTTCCTAGTGGGTTTTTTATTTATTTATTCATTTATTTGGTTGGTTAGTTGTTTTTTTTTTTTTTTTTATAGTGAGGTTCCCTGATAAGGCAGAAAGAAAAAGAGGAAAAGTAGATGGCTATGGCATATTATGATAGTCTTTCTGTTCTTTCCTTCATTAATCAAATACTGAGGGATATATTTGTCTTTGAAAGTACATAACTTTTTTGTCTAGTTCATAATTCAGTTATAATCCAAAAGGAATTAAATGCTTGAAATATGCAATTTGAAAGCTATAATGAAATTAAGGGTTGACTAGACTGCAAAGAATCCCTTCTAAAATTGTAGACAGGTAATTTTATACTTAGAACTAGGTGTTTGGGTCCTAGCTTCTGAAACAAATAGTTGGAGTCTACAAAATGTGTGAAAAATAAAAGGAAAAAAATTGAAAGCATTCTGAGATTTTTTTTTCATAGAAAACCTCAGTTATGTTTAAACACCATTCTGTGTTGCACAGTATATAATTTATAATGCCATTTTGTTTGCTCTACAGAAAACCTGGATTTCTTTGTTGCTAGATCAATTTAGATGTGACATCTTGGAATGTTTAAGCACATACTTCTTTGTTAAAGTATTTATTATAGGCGTAAAATAATTTCAGTGAGAAATCTGGAGAGGAATTTGGTTCTTATGTGAGGAGGAAGCTCAGAGAGTTAAAATTTTGTATAAAAGGAGTGGAAGAAAAATTTGCTAGCTCCAGTGGTCTGCCTGGAAAATTTCCACTGGGAATTCTGTGCACCAAAGGACTGAGAAGTTGAGCTATCATTATTTGCATTTTTTTTATTATACTCCTCCATATAAAATAATGTGAGGTAATTTCCTGAAAGGACGAGCAATATGTTCTTCATTCAGAACTGACTAGCTGGCTGTAATTACCATTTCAGAGATAGCACATCATGTGCAGTCCATCTTACTTTTAAAATACTTCCTTGTATCTTGCAGTACCTTTTGTATCTTCTAGATGTCCCTGCTCATTGCAGGATGGCACTGGACTACAGGTGACCTTTAAAGGTCGCTTCCAACCCAAACTGTTAGGGGAAAAAAAATCTGATCTGGGACTTTACATTTCAGCATTGCATACACACATCTGAACTTGCTGTATCTGAGATATTGGAAGTTCTCAAAACACAGCCATTAAGTCCTCAATACCTTTTTCATAATAAATTGAACTATATCTTTATCCCAGAATGGGGGTGGAATTTTAGGGCACCAATTTGTTGGTGTCCAGGCTAAGACATGTTTAAGAAGTGCAATTAGGAAAGTACCACCTTTTGCATTTGGGCAGCCCTGAGGATATTTCAAGCTGGGCATCCAACACTGACAGTCATTTCAGAGAAAGCTGGCTACTATATCTACCAAAGTTTTGCTTTGCCTGCTTCTTCTCATTTTCACTAAAGCTGATTTCTGTTTGGGAATACTGTTGGGCCAGCAGTAGTTTCTCTTGCCTTGGCCATAATGTATTGGATAGGGAGTTTCAGAGATCACTTTGAGTAGAGTTTTATGATCAAAGTTTCACAGTTTCAGGGAATCAATTTCTTGTCATTGAAAGGAAAAATGTTAATGACTTGAACTCATTGAAATTTACATTATATATATATATAATAGCTATTTAGGTAACTTTTTCTTAAATGAGTATGTTAGGGTTCTAAAAAATGCCTGGAAATGCCAGGTAGTTCTCTTGACCAATTTTTAAGTCACCAATAACTTGCTATTTGTTCTATTTTGAAAAGTAGGAATCTGTTCCTGTTGCTCATTTTTTCATACACTTCTTTACTTCACTACATTTATGTTTTAATTTTTGACAGTCTGGAATCAGAAAATGCATTCTGTATTTGAATTTATATAAATATTATCTACAAAATTGAAACTCTAGGCTTTTCTTTGGATGAGTTTAAATCCACACTGTAATAAAGTCAACAAAAATGTAACTGTGGTTTCCCACAACTGAAGTTACTACAGATTATGCTGAGTCCCATCTTCCTGTGTTTTTTGTAGTCTATAATTTTCTGCTTTAAACTGGGTTTCTTCAGCTTTGTTTTAGGAGTTGCTTGGCAAAAGCACCTTCATTCAGAGATAATCTGCAAATTATCATTTATGTTCTTGGCTTAGAGCCAAACTGCCATTAATTTGTGTGGATGAAATCAAGATACACTTTAATTGCTGTTACCTAGTACTCTGGGTTAGTGCCATTGTTGGGTTGCTGCTTTTTCCAGTAGCAGAAACTGACACCAATTAGATTGGTTTTATGATATTGTATTTCTTTACGATTTCTTTACAATGCTTTCCTGAGCACTAAGATAAACAAAGAGGATGAATGCATGTCTTTTCAACATTTCTTGTCATTTTAACATTTACACAATTTATCTCCCAAGTTAGCCTTGCACTCAGATTAATATGAAAATGCTTCAGCTTTTCAGCTCTTTTTGGACAGAAAGATATGTTTTGCTTCTTTTCCCTGAAATATAAATTGAATGGAAATGGTTAAGCTTACACTTTCCAGCAGTTTCTTTTCCAATGAAAGGAGTGGAAGCAGACCATCTCAGCATTGGATTATTAAACTTTATTTTCTATTGAGTGCATAACACACAAGGAAACCCCCCCCCCCCAAACCCAGTAACCCCTGCCCACATTATAAGAATGGAGGGCACTTGAAGGTCTGCAGGTGAAAGGAGGACATGTGGAAGCTCTTGTTAGCCCATGAGGGGGATGGAAGGAGGGATGCACACGTACAACATCCTGCCACATTCTTTGCCATGGAATGGCAGAAAAATGTTCAATTCTTCTCACCCCATGTGTGCATAATTTTCATTCATGTGGATGAGAACTATATCAGCGCAGGGAGAAGAGAGTAGGTGCTTTAGGCAGTAAGAGATTCAATTACTTTTCTGACAGCAGTGAAATGGAATTTTTCATGCAGAAAAGATGTAACTGAGAGCAGGAATTTAAGCAAATGTCTGCTTAAAAACATATTGTCCAATAAAATTCAGAATTTTCAAGAAGCATATGCTGGAATTTGTGCACATATATGACCATGTTATCTTAATGTTTTTTTCTATAACTTTCTGCCGTTTAGGCATAAATAACCTCACTAATTTTATTGCTTCTTAATACTGTGTAAAAAGCACACTAGCTGTTTTCTAAGGTTCTACTAAATTCTGTAAAATAGAGGAAAGTAATGGGAAATTAATTAACACTAAAATAGTAAAAACTATTTTTGTTACTGAAACTTGAACTATTTATTCTTTTGTACTATTGCTTAGCCATGAATCCGTTCTAAACAAATTTTTCTTTTAAGTCAGGAAAATATTTCACCTTTCTGTGAGTCGAAATTTATTTTTATTTTTTTGAATTTTCTGAACCATGAAATATGTATCCCAAAGGATTTTTTCATAGGAATGTGGAGACTTGTATAAGATATTTTAGAAATGTGAAAATACGAATGTTTGGCTGATCTTTGAAAATAGCTATTCCGATAATTCTGAATTTTTAATTTAGTATAGATTTCACACCAATGGTCTGTTCCAGAAGAGTCTTTATCATCCACTGTATTAATATTAAAATTTATTTTAAAAAATTGGAAAAAAGGACTCTTATTCTCTAATTGATATATTAATACAACTTCTTTACATACAAGTAACAATTTGATGACATCATAGAGTAAAGAGAAGCCATCAGCTCAGAAAAATAAAGACAACCTGTGGTATTTTTGGGGTCGCCCGTTGTGGAGAGGAAAGATTAATCAGACTCCATGTTCTTAGAAGGCTGATGTGATATGATTTTATATGATATGATATGATATGATAACATATGATATGGTATGATAGAATGCAAATACTAAAGAATAGAGAAAGGATACTTACAGAAGGTTTAACAAGATACTAATGAAAAACTTGTGACTCTCTCCAGAGTCCTGACACAGCTGGCTGTGATTGGTCATTAAGTTAAAACAATTCACATGAAACCAATCAAACAACCACCTGTTGGATAAACAATCTCCAAACCACATTACAAAGCAGCAAAACACAGGAGATGCAAATGAGATAATATTGTTTTCCTTTTTCTCTGAGGCTTCTCATCTTCCCAGGAGAAGAATCCTGGGCAAGGGGATTTTTTCAGAAAATATGATGGTGACAACAGCCTTTCACTTTAATTGAACAAGTGTACAAGACTGATTGAGACATTTGACATTTTCATAGTTGAGATATTTTCATAGGAATGTGGCTTGGAATCTTCTGATAGACTCATGTCTTCTGTTTTGTCAAGTATTTCCATCAGCAGAGCCAAGTGTGGGCCATGTGGGATACGCTCCTGTGCAAGAGACAAGGAACAAAATCACTACTGGGAAAAAATGGAGCAATGAATATCATTCTAGGGTAGAGACTGTGCTTGCTTTTTGGTATTAGCTGAGTAGTTCCAGAATGGTGACTGCTGCTGAATTTAGATAAGGTTATAGGTATCTTTCTATCACTTCAGCACAGCTATGTGTCTTAGAAGAGAAATGAAAGGTGTATTTTGATTACATAAATGAGTATGGGATGCAGTGCTTATGTGTTGGTCTTGATAAGTAGTACAGTGCAGACCTTCACGACTTTTGCAGATGTTTGAAATTAGAGTCAGAACCCTATTCCTTTGCTTTTTTAAATCAGAGTATGTGTAGGAGTGTTGAAATACACTTTGAGAACAGACACAATTAAGAGTATTGTGGGTGAAGTGGCCTAAAAACCTGTGTCTACTGCCACTTGCATGCAGACATCAGCTGCTGCTTCAGAAGGGTAGGTCACCACTAGGTTACATATCACACTTATAGGTCCAAGGTTGATGCCTCTGAAAAGTGGCATTGGATAACCACAGTTATATGTGTCAATAAGACCCTACTAAATATTCTATCATTATATTTCAGGCTTAGTGCATCAAATTTTTCTCCAAATCTTTATGGAAAAATAGAAGTTAAATACTATGGTTCATATTTTTCAGATTTTTCATAATGCTGATAGACATGCCCAGTAATAAACTATTGTTCAAGATAATTTCTATTTAATTAAGGTGGAGTGTTTGCTTATATTGACTGAACTCAAGGACATTTAAGTGTCTATTGAAAACTTAATATGTGCTCAGCTGTGCTGGGGAATGCTCAAGGAAATTGCACTTACACAGACTGGGGAGGATATAAAAAGCAATTTCTATGTAGATGGACAGATACAGAGAAAGAAGAACCACAATCGAACCATAAGTTAAAAAGTGAGGAATGTGGGCTAAGTAGTCAGAAAACAGGGTATAAAAAAAGTGAAAAAGGAAAGCCTGCAAATTTTTAAGTGGTGATAATGGTTCATTTTACTGAGAAAGGACCAATTAAAATGCAATAAAATACAAGAAAGTAGTGTTGTTGTAGGAAAAAAAGTAAGTTTAATGGATTTGGGAAACAAAAAACATTTTTGGTATAAAATGCAGAAAAGTGAGATCTGAGTCCTGGAAATCACTTATTTCAGCTGTTGGGACATGCAGCCAGGAAGGAATGTACAATGAACAGATAATGCATGTATGGATTCTGATCTTGCTGAAAGCAAGAAATTAAACACTAGGACTGACTGGTACAATTCTCAAGAGGCCTGCTGTTCTGTTTACCTGAATCAGGACTACATCATTCCTGATAAATTTATAAACCTTTTTCTTAAGACTTTTATTAGTAGAGGTTTAGGGGTATCTTCAGGAAATCTGCTGCAAAGTTCAGCTGTCTTGATGTTCAGAAATTTTTTCTTCATTCTTATCAAAATCTAAAACTGAAGCTGCTGTAAAAAGAGAAGGACTGTAAAAGATATGAAAAAACATGTACTTCATAGCTGGAGATACTATAAAAAGAGTTTCAACTTTCACCAGAAATCATACAGCAATGCTTCCAAAAGCATGAGCTAAAACAACAGGGGAGAGGTTTCTGTTTCCACTAGGGTTCAGAAATTTCTTTGAAATTAGAAGGGAAGAGAGAGCCTGTGAAGAATTCTGCTTCTACAGTCTTTACAATTTGAGTAATTAAAACATTTTGTAGTACTTTTAAAAAATTTCTCCCCAATTCCTAGTCAGAGCAATGAAAAGAAATTATAATTTACCTAATGCAAGGAAGAAGCTGACACTTTAAAACATCTTTTAAGACCTTATGCAGATTTGCTAAGTGAACCTTTGATGGAGAAAAGGCATTCTGCATGGATAGCTGAAAACAGAACTGAGACAAAGGAGTTAAATATATATTTAATACACTGCATTTTTACTTTCAACATTTAAGTTGACCTTGGCCTCTTTTATCTCACTGACACTAACACCAGAAAGAAGCAGATCATTAGCTGACTAGAAAAGATCAGTCTGTGTGCTGTGGAATGGTACAAAACATTCTGCAAATAATCAAAGGCAGGCAATTGGAAAAGTGAGAGAAAATAATTTTATTCATAGGATGTTTCAGGGGTAATGTATTAAAAAACCACAAAAATTTTAATCTTTGACATGCTTCTGGTTTGCACTTTTGATTCATTCAAAGGAATTTCATTTAAACTGGAAAGGTGAGGCAAGATTCAGTGTGTAAAGGAGCTGACTGCAACACTTTCCCATGACTAGAGGAAAGCCCTGTTCAGACAGAGGAAGGATAGCAGGGAGAGCTGGGAGGCAGGAAGTGACAATTGGGGTGCAAAGTGGGGAAAGGGGGAAGTGGTTTTGCTCTCTGTGAGATTTAGCATGATTTCAGTGGAAAGGCATCACATCTCAATAGTCAGTTCTCACAGTTCCACTCCTTCCTCCTCCCTGCCTGTCTCCCAACCTCCCCCCCCCCCAAAAAAAAAAAAAAAAACCCAATCTCCAACCTAAGTTATTTGAACCATAAGGCAATGATTTCCATCAGGGCTTATTGAATCAAATGCTGAAGTATTGATGGCTTCAGAATTGTTTTGGCAGCCAAAGAATGAACTTTTGAAAAATGTGAGAGTTTTTTTTGTGGTTACTAATAACTTGGTGGTTGTAACATTTATCTGGCATACTAAATCTTTGTTGTGCCTTTAGTCTGAGCAAAGACTCAATACTGGATTTCTTCTCAGACAGAGAGCTTAGTCCCCAGTCTACAGAACCAAGCTCTCTTTATAGTGCCATTAATTCTTGTAATAACAAATTGCAGCTTGACTAACCCAGAATGGCAGCTAGAACATAAGACTCCATAATGAGGTGAACAGGATGGCTACCAATCTGCAGGAGATTCAGTATTTCTGCAAATGTGTGTTGAAAGCCTTATCTCTTGCCTAATAGCTAGGACCTAGCAAATACCTTTCAGACTTCCCTTCTGGCCTGAGACTTGTTTTGACAAAGGTTTTCTAAGAAAGTTTACCCTTACATATATCCTGTTAATTCACTTCAGCATACAATTTTGACTTCAACAAACCAGCATTTTCCAACAAAAACCTGTTTAGATGCAAAATTTCTATTTCTATTCACATGCATTCTCCACCAATTCACATATATTCCCTATTTCAGGGAAGAGATTATTTGACTTTCTTTTTTTTATTTTCTCCATGAGAGAGGGCTTTAAAAACACCCCACTACTTGTCTCTCATCCCAGCAGAAATAAATGATAAAAAAGAGGTATGACTATTGCATGACAATTTTAGCTAAGAAAGTCAAGGAATAAGATGATTTCTTACTAAACAAGATTTCTCTAGGAGAAAAAAAATCCATAAATTAAACAAACCAACAAAAAAATCCTAGCAACAAGTCAGTAAGACAAAGCTACCACAGTTCTTGTGATTATGAAACTAGAATACCTAAGATGGACAACTGGGGAAAAAAGGATTAAATATTAAGAGAAAAAAAGAAAAATCATTATTTGTTGCAAACTATGGAACAAATTGTTTATATTATTAAGAACCATACCTAGTAAAATAATTGAATTCTTATAATGTATTCAGTGTGTTTCATGTCTTCATCTCTCTGAAAGGAATGTGAGGAGAGGACAATGAAGTCTAAATTATTGAAGAAAAAGCATTTGCTGAACACTATTAGAAGCTTTTGTCCTCTAGTACATATTCGTAAGCAGTTTTTCATAATTGCCTAATATTTGGGATTGGAGAATTCACATATTTTTCTGTTCTCTTATTTAAAGCTTTAATTGTTTCTTGGCAGCTTTCTTTTGCAGTTTTATAAATTTGAATTTAAAATTCCCTTTCCATGAAAAATTTTTTAATGCTCACTTGAAGTTCATTATTTCAGCAAAAATTTCTGTCCTGAATTTATGAGGTATGTGTCACCCCAGCTCAGCTTGATTGTTAATCAAGTATATTAATTCAGTGAGATCATACGGATGCTTCCAGCTCTATTGACTCCCAAGACTCACTGATTGGGGAATCTAAGCTGAGACATGCATTTTTATTATCATTATCATTATCATTATCATTATCATTATCATTATCATTATCACCATCATAATTTTTGTGTATTTCACAGAATCATGGAATCTGCTGAGTTGGAAGGGACCCACAAGAATCATCAAGTCCAACTCCTGGCCCTGCACAAGACACCCCAAGAGTCACACCATGTGCCTGAGAGCATTGTCCAAACACTCCTTGAACTCTGTCAGGCTGGTGCTGGGGCCACTCCCATAGGGAGCCTGTTCAGTCCCCAGCCTCTGGGGGAAGAACCTTTACCTGATACCCAACCTAAACCTCCCCTGACCCAACTTCAGTCATTGCCTCAGGTCCTGTCACTGGTCACCACAGAGAGATCAGTGTCTGCCCCTCTGCTTCCTTTCATGAGGATGTTGTAGACTGCAGTGAGGTCTCCCCTCAGTTTCCTCTCCTAAAGGCTGAACAGACCAAGTGACCTCAGCCACTCCTCATCTGATACACACCTTACTGTGGCCCATGAGCTGCAACCAGTGTTCCCTGGTTTCCTATGCAGTAAAAATTAAGGGGAAGAAAAATGTCTCTCCTGAAGTGCTTGCATACTTTGTGGGTTTTTTTTGGTATTTGTTTACCTGTGCTTTGCTTTTCTTATAAAAAAGTTCAAAGTCAGCTCCAAGTTTTTTAGCAGTAACAAAATTAGCAAAACAAAATCTTGACACCTCAAGAGAAGAATAACATAAATTGCTCTAGGGTTAGCAAGCTTAGTATTGATGGCTGAGGTACAGCAGACACCATCTACACAAAAGAAGTTTAAAGTGCTGAAAATATCTTCCTTACTGGAGCAGAATCACAGCTACAGGACACAATCTGTACACAGCTTTGCTCTGCATCTGCTTCCGTTCTCACTGGGTTTCTAGGGCTGTGGCAATGAGCGCATGTGCCTGTCCCAATGAGACAGACAGGCCTGCCAGGTGAAGAGGGAGACATAAATAGGAGCTGAGCTCATCTCTAGACCATCCTGCTCTGCCCTGTAATCCCACTGAGCTTTTAAAGAATACACTTTAAGGAAAAGGTTGTGGGAGAAACTGTGAGAGACGTGACCTGATTTATAGAAGCTGCAGAGCAGATTGGTGGCAAAGATGAGAAAGCAGTCACACTGATTTTGGTACCAGTCTGTCCCCATGTGCACCACATTGCAGAAAGTACTTCTAGGATTGATACAATAGATACCAGGGTATGCTTCAAAGGGATAAATAACTCTTCATGTATTGAAGTGAAAGCTTTCTGTTTGAATGTAGAAGTTCCTCCTGAAAATGCTGTCACTAACAATGAGGAAAAGAACAGACTTTTCAAACACAGACATTTTAGATGGATTTTTTACTGTTTGAAAAGATGGAAACCTCATTCAACAGTAACATTTGGTTTCAGGATTTCTGTTTGCTAAACATTTATATATGATAGGCTACCTTATGAAAGCAAAAGATTTTTTAGATATTTTATCTCTAATTATTATTTTGAGTGTATTTACTACACTTGAAGTTATTCCTAGGTTGGGTTCAGTGAGCTAAAATGTGTCAAATAACTTCATATTCTTTAAAGTTCATTTGAGATGATGTATTAGAAAGATGTTCAGGAAACACTAATTAACAGTAATTTAGCCATATACAATGCAGCTTGATTACATTTACATATAGAAGAAAATCTAATGCAAATGGCATCATCAGATAACTTTTATTGATGCTATAGTGAACACAGGCTGTAGAAAACATTATTTTCTCTCTAAAAACAATGTTGAAACATTTTGTTGCATAATAACTCCTTGCAAGCAGACTATTTGCCCTTCAATACAAACTTCCCCACTTATCTGATTACATTCACTTTGGAAACACTCAGGGTGACTAAGTTTTTAGAGAGACTGCAGAGCAAGGGTAGTAGGAGTTGAGATATTTCTGAAAGAAAATTCCTTTTTTAAGGTACTTGTATCTTATTTGGGTTTACATATTTATTTTAGTGCTCATAAACCTCTGTGTTACTGGCTGACTAATTATATCCATGCATTTTCAATTACATTTTCTCACAGTTAAGAAATTCTGCGTTTATTCAATGTCAGCATTCCTATTCATTTCATGATCTACACTACAGGGTATTTTCCTGTGTCTGCCAGTTCAGAGCCACATAAAAGAATATCAGTAGATGGTGAATACATCAGCAGCACAGGGAAATGATGTGTCTCATCCAAAACTTGATGAAATCAAGAACAGATTGCCCCTAACCTCAGAAGGCTCTAGAATGGAGGTATGTCTCCTTCCCACATTCTCAGAAATAACCCACAAGATCTATAATAATTTTCTCAGGTCACAGCAGATTAAAATCTCTCTTGGATAATTTATTCCCTGCTCTGAACTTTGATTGCTTTGGCCTTCAAGCAGTTCCCGCATGGGTCCTTAGGTACTGCAATACCCAGCTGTCCATGTTCAGGTAATGCAGTTGCAGGCCCATGTTGAAATGCAGGACTGCTGGAACAGGTTCCTTCTAGAAAGCCCACACTGCTATAACCTTGATGCTCTACTGCACTTGGATTCACTGATGCCTTTGCAGGACTCTGTCAGTGCTCTAGGCATGAACACATAGGCACAGGTACTAAATTGAACAGCCTGTACTCTGCCAGTGGTTTTCACCCCTGCAGCAGTGTAATCTGCCATCTCAGGGAACAGCCCTGTGATTCCCACTTTGTTAATGTGCAATGGAAACAACAAGGGCTGAAAATCTACCTTAGCTTATCCTCTTTTAGGATATAATGCTTATCAAAATGTTTTTGAATTACAAACCATATTGTTGTTAAGTCCTTCCTGTCAGAGATCCCTACAGGGGATAAATACCTACAGGTTTATGGACAGAATAATGTCAGTTCCCTCTTTCATAAGGAATTTTTTTATGAACACTTTTTCAGTGTAATTACATTACTGGCATATCCTTGTGGCATGGAATGAACTGTAAATGGTTTCTCTACTAGCACAGTGGGATGCCACTCCCTCATATGGAAAGAGAACGTGCAGATAGAAAAAGATACACTGTCATTGTCAGAAGCTGCTACTCATAGGTTTGAGGCTTGTATGTGTCATGCAGGGCATATGAAGATTGCTGGCAGTGTAACTTTTTATTTAAATATATGTGACATTTTTTATTCTGATAATGCTCATCTTTAATCAGAAACTGTATGGAAGAAATCCTGTGCACAAGTAGAACTTTGGACAGACTGTGGTTTTGAAATGGAGAGAGTTGTTCAGAATAAAATATCGTTCTTTTGTGGTTTGTGTTTCTGAATTGCTTTTTAATTATTTTACTTCCAAATATTTGCTAGTTATGACTTTCAAAAGCATTTACACTATTTCAGCTTCATTTCAGGAATTTAATTTACCAGAAGAAGCTAAGATCATTGGGTTTTTAAATTTAAATTAATAGAATCAAAGGCTTCACATATTTTTGTTGGAGACACTTTCCATGAAAAAAGTCAGGGGTTTTATATTCATAAAGTATTTTAAGGAAACATTTATGACTGATACATGTGATTTCAGGAAAAGAGCTTTGAAGAGTGCTTTTCACAGAAATTCTTATGGAGGATTCAAATATTTTGAGTCAAAAATCCCCAGAATGTTTTGATACTGTCTTCAAAATGCAATGTTGTTTGCCTGCAGAAGACAGCTTGCTCCTTCTGCAGGAATTGTGGTATCACATTTTACCTGAATCTTCACTCAAGGAATCGCATCTCAGCAAGACTGAACTGGTGGGCTAAAATAACACTGGATAAAGTTTTGGCCACACCTCAGGCTCATTTTGCTTTTTCTTTTTTTTTTTTTTTCATACAGTATTTCAGAGAAAAATGATAATTCTGGAATAATCATGCACAATTCCTCAAGACAAGTATTGTCTTTCTATTTTCTGAGCTGTGCCAGGCTGGCTCAGGACGTGTGTGCACAATCACCCAACCCCATTTCTGTGACTTTTTTGTCCTGATTGGCACTGTAGGTAACAGCAGTTGTTTATGTGGCTTTTTTTTTCCTCTGTTGCTCAAGGTTTCTGTCAAGAGACCCAAGAAAGAAACGTCCATCGGATGCTTTTCTACTTTCTCAGAATTCACAAGAAGCTGAACTGGAATCTTCTGTTTTCTCATCTTGCTTCTGCAGTTTGAATGCAACAGACCATATGCATATGGAAATAGTTACATTGAATGCAAATAGCACTTGTAGTATAAGTGGATAGGTTTTTGAAAAACAGAAAAAACAGATCTCCATTAGGGAAAAAACCCCCCAAAAATAAGAGATTTGGCAATTATTTTAAATTATAGTAAAAGCTATAGGTCAAAATGAATAGAAAGGTTCTTTTTTAATTATTGGAACTTTGGTAGCATGAATGCTCATAATAAGCTAATCATATTCATCATGAGTGTAGAGACTGCATAATAGTTTCAAATTTAGGACAAATTAGGCAAGATACTGCTTCTATTTTTGCAGAAGAAATGCTTTAGCAAGATGTCAACAATCTTAATTTCAATGAAAATGAGTTCTAAATGCAAGCAAAACAATTTTCTTCTTTCACAAATTGTTCACAAATTTTCTTCTTTCAGTGATCTAAGTTTCCCAGAAAAAGAAATTCCAATAATTTTTTAATGTATGAACAGCAAGAGTCCTTATGAAATACAGTCTTTCATGGCTTCTTTTGCAAAACTTATGTTCGTGAAAAATACTATTAGTGAGCAAAAGATAAAAACTATTTGAAATTAATCTGATAATTCTAGATGCACATATGATCACTATTTGCCACATAATTTTCAGAATTTATGGGAAACTGAGCCTGCCAAAGAGAATTATAGTCATTCTATGTATATAAGCAAAGTGCAAATTGATATTTTAGCTAATCTGCACCCAGTTTATGGATTTCTACCAGAAGGGGGTGCTTTGAGCAAACTGCTGCTCAGGAGCCCTCAAGAGAAACACTGAAGCCTTTCATCACACCATGGCTCTTGATATTCCTTGTACCCTTTCAAATATTTTAAATAAATATGTATATACATATCAGGCTATTTTCAGTTATCAAAGTATCTGCAGTCTTTGAGCATGAGTGTTAAATAAAAAAAATGAATTAATTTTGGAACCAGCTAAGCCCTCAAAAAGAACTCATATGTTAGATGAATGAAGTATCATGGAAAGATTTACTTATTTCAGTTTTACCTGGTGAGACCAGTGGCTGAGAATTTTTTCCAAGGATTTCTGTATAACTTCTCCCTGGCTACTTTTCTCCTTTTTTTTTTTTTGATTTTTTTTTTTTTTTTTTTTGTGAATAAGGTAACTTGTGTTTGTAGGGGTTTAATTCTGTGTGGAACACAATGCCACTGCACAGTAGCCAATTTTAGTACTGTAATCATAGTACTTCTTTAACAGGGAGAAAAAAAAAAAGGGCAGTGTATTCAATGCAACAAAAATAGCCATTAAGGACAAGTTACCTCTGAACTACCACTGCATTTTTTGGAATCACTGCTGAATATTAAGCAGTAGATGTGGAAGAACTGTCAAAAACTCATTTCTGAATTTTGAATTATAAGAACTATACTGCCATAGAAGATGTAAGACATAAAAATGATCAGTCAGTCACTCTGCCAGTGTGATAAGAATATTTTGAACTCTGCCCGGGAAAGTCAAACATGAGCATAGGTATGATGGGAATAATTTAGATGTGATTGGGTTGTTCTTTATAACATATTCTACAATAAATATGCATTTTTATTTTCTTAATGAAATATAATCCCTTTCCCAATGTACTTTTAGATCAGGTTTTTTTAATAGTGGGGCTTTAAATATAATGAACTGCAGCTAAAGCATATTTGAAAAATGATAATAAGCAATGTTTATTTTCAAGCTATAATTGCAGTTCGTGTAAAGTTAATGTTAGGTTTTCTACTTGAGACATACATCTCTATAAAGTCATGTAGATAGAAAATGAATAATTAACAGCATGGATAAATTCACTCTTATCACAAATAGACTAAAGTAAGAATAAATGCCCCAATCAAGATGCATATGAATATTTTTTATTTACACTTAGAGATGTAAATTGGAGTTACAAGTATTTTCAGGCAGTAGTAGAACCAAATGCTAGGTGTCTCTTTAGGAGCCCACAAGGAAACAATCTAAGTCCAATTGTTAACACCTGTGCTCTTTACCTTAAGGTAATTGCTGTAGCTGAGTCCTTGTTGGAGGGAGATTTGTTTGGGGTTTTTTTTTTTTTTTACATTTTGGAGGAAATGGCAGAAGTGGCTGAGTTGGAAGTGTTCCGTTCGTGTAAGAAACAGATAAGCGGATTTCAGAATAGACAGAAGAAACTGTCTAAGCTGTCTAAGAATGTGGGTGGATTTTGCTGCTCACACAGTTGGTAAGTCAACTCAAATCAAGCCTGAAAGCAGGGATGGATCTGCAAGCACCCTGTGGACAGGAAAGCAATTGTTCATAAATGCCTCCACTTTGGTGTGGTTTCATGTAGTCACTTCAAGTGAGGACTTGAAGAATGAAGTATCCTGATTTTAATTTCAAGAGAACAAGGCCATGTCTGATTGTAAATGCATTTTGGTATTCTTTGGGGCACCCATTGTAAGTAAAAAATCTAAGAAAGCTGAATCAAGGGTTTTCCTGACTAAGAATCTTACTTTTATAATGGCACATTAGATTAAAAAATTATTAGACATCTACACAAGTGGTATCAGTAGATCTAAACCAAGAAGGCTTTTTAAACTTGCTAACTACAATTTCTGGGATTTTTTAACCTATGTGAGAATTGAGGAAAGTGTGTATCTGAACCCTGGAAGGTCAGAGTGTTCCTAACCCCACCCCTTCCCAACCATTGCCAAGAATGATGGACTAAGAGTCCACAAGTAGGGATGATCTCACTTTTCAGCATTCATTTTTATTATCACTAATTCTTAAGCCACAGTTCAGCATACTCTCAAGAATGCAAAATAGTACTCTGCTGAGGTTTTACTTAAAGGAGCATGTTAAGTTCCCTGTTCTACCCAGAAGAGTGCTTTGGAGCAGGTGAAGGTTAATGTCACACATAGCCAGGCTGGGGTTTGGCTTCATGTTCACAGAGAGCTACTGCTTTACAGCCTGCTCTTGGCCAAATCATTTCCTCATGCCTCTATCTAAACTAGCTGGCAAAACTGATTAAAATGTAGAATGCCACTGAAAAACAGACTTTTTTTGGCTGAGTCCTTCTGGGCAAATGCTTTACCAAAATCAGCTAAAATGAGCAACCCATCAACCCATTTAGGGTAAGGAGGAGGTGATGAATGATACAAGAATGATTGATAATTCCTTATTTCCATTCTAAATTCTATTCTTTTAGTAAATCAACTATGTCATCTGTACAAGCAAGGCCACCACTTTGCAGCTGCTTTGCTTTATCAGCTTGCCTTTTTGCTTGCCTCTGTACCTTCAGACTTTTCATTACCAGACCTATAGTGCTGGCGTTAAGAAATTAAGGTAAAAATGGAAATCAGTAATGGTAGAATGAGTTCCTAGAGCATAAGTTATTATTTCTATATTCACACCATATTTCTATTATATGGACAGAGAGCCTTATGTTTTCAGTAAATTAAATAATTTTTTTTAAAGGCAGGGTAATAGTGTTATTTCTATTTTATTATAATGTGGGTTGCTGTAAGTTGTCTAGAAAATCCTTGACAGATGATGGAAAAAGTGTCTTGAATTTCTGTCTTGTGCTTAAATCATGCTCTCATCTTTTCTGTGCATCATCTGAATTCCAGACTGGGAAGGGTAGAAAGGAAAAAGTGACTTGTTTTCATATCCACCTTATATTTGTGTGTTCCCTGGAATTGCCAAATATTTCTGTAGAGAGCTCTGTTGCTTGTATTTAATACAGGCTTTGGAGTGGTCACACAGCTTCACAATCTATAAATGGGGAATTAACTGTCAAGAACTGTAAATATTTTTCTAAGAGGGAAAAATAAATATGGGTTTAGGTGACAGATTTTAATAAGGACATGTTTTTGATTATGAATAGCTCATTATAATTACATATATTCAGTGATTTTTTTCTAAGTTATCTTTCTTGTTCATCCTGACTAAATTTGTTGTCATAAATACGGGCAGTTAGTGTTCTGTGTCATCATTTATCATTTGTATAGCACTGTAACTGTTAATGGTCCTTTATAATGTACAGAAGTGTACCAAACAAGGATCATAACTCTGCTGTCAGGAGCTTATAAACTCAGAACCAAGTATTTAGACTGCCTGATGTTATGTTTAGATAAGTTCTCTTTTATGTTGCTTGTGTATTGAATTATCTCATAAAATGCTCAGCAGTCTAACCTTGCTGTAGCAGAGCATTCAAACCCCGGTTCTGAGCAGGTGAGTATCCCTGATGACACGCATGGAACTAAACATTAAGGGTCTGTGCATGTACATGTATGTGTGCAATTTTACCTGGTATCGGCAAAAACCTTTCACAACTGCCCCAAAAGGAGATTTGGGTAGTCAGTGCCAGAGATGATATAATTTAATTTTGTTCTTGAATGGATTTGGGGAGGGGCAAAGAATTCTTGTGGGTGGGGGACAAATCTCATGTTGACAGAATCTTAGTCTTGTCAAGAAGTTCTCTGTGAGTCCTGGCTCTTTTTTTTCTCATGATGAACTTCAGATACAAAGACCCTTTAAATCTGCATCCCCCCAGCAGTTTCAGTGACTCTGGACAAGAGTTGCTTTTGTACAAGTGACACCTGGTTATTTTATTTGGAGGTAGATATTCCTGAACCTAGGAGTGTATGGGGGCTCCTTCTTTTTCCTTCCCTTCCCACCACTGGTTTTTTTTACGTGTTTCCCACAAAGATGCCATATGCTTTAATTTTATGGCTGTTTAGGAATGCTTTTAGTGCAGGCAGCATGGTGGGCCAGCTGCAGATATATGTCTGGGGCGTGGGTGCCCCAGGCAAGAGGCTGTGATCTGATGCAGACCATTTCTATAACAAAGGGTCTGGGGATCTATGGCACAGGCAGGTGACCAGACACTCAGAGATACAGCAGGAGCTGAGGGCCCTGAATTTCCCTGCATTTAGACTGTTGTGGGTATAAAAGCCCAGGGTTTCCTTTGTTCAGGGTCCCTCCTCAGAGGCACCCAGGTGGAGCTGTTATTTGTTACTGTACCACGATTAAGTGACTGGGAGGATCCAAACATCTGGGACTCTGCACTGGGAAAAACTGGGGTTTGTCCGACCTTTGGAAGTGGTATGTGTGTGTAGGGAGTCAAGCAGGGCACCCATCAGCTCAGTGGAGTCACCTCCTGTGAGGGGGCTTTGTCCCACCACTTAAGACAGTGTGAGTGTGACTGCCAGGGTCCAACGGGAAAGTTTCCTTAAAAGGACTACAGTCCTACTTTGCTGTTGTCTCAATATGTGAGAAGAGGGAAAGAAAAAATGTTAAAGAAAGAAAGGAAAAAGGCAGGCTACAAAACTTGGCAAGCTGATGCTTGGTCAAACAGCCCAAATATCTTTGTTCTCCCCCCTCTCCACACTAGTTTGCTATTCTAGAAATCATCTGAATTCTTAGTATTTCAATCTTTTTATCTTTGTGGTATTGTTACATCCTGCAAATGCAGTTTCTTCTAGGGAGGCTATGGTTCTGTGGGGCTGAATTGGAGGATTTCAAATCTCCTTTCAATTGACCTGATTTTAGAACTGGGCACTTACATTCTAAATTCATTGAGGACAGCAGCAATATTAAGTGTAATAAAAGACTGCAGGTTTTCATAGGCTTCTTTAGACCTGGCTAACCTAAGTAAATTCTGTACCATATGCAAAGTTTGCTATGTTGGATGTGCTGAACAGATCCACTAAGAAAGCACCATTAGTAACATCCCTCTATCATCGAAACAATTCCTCTTTCTTTTTCCCTTTTTATGACTTCTTATGTTGTTTTGAAATGAATACTGCTTAATACATTTTTTCAAGATTTTGTCTGCAGTACAGGAGAAGGGCCATGAGGATGGTGAAGGGTCTGGAGGGGGAGGCTTATGAGGGGCAGCTGAGGTCACTTGGTTTATTCTTTATTGGATTGACAATTTTTTATTCTTTCTTCCCTTGAAAGAAGTCCTTCCAATATAAAGTAAGCATTGCTTATTTACTAGCTCAGATTAAAAAAATGGAGGATATTGCCAATAATAAATATAGTTACCAAGCTACAGGGCTTTAATTGACAAGGCAGTGTTAGGTCAGGTGTTGGACTTGATCTCAAAGGCCTTTTCCATCCTAGCTGATTCTGTGATTTTGTGACAGTCTGTGTTACTGAAAAAATTTCAAGTTATTAAATAAAAGTAGTGCAGCCCAAGTATCTCACTTTCCACATTGATATTAAATCATCAACTAAGAGTTAATCTGACCTTCTTTTTTTCTGCCAGTAATTACATTTAATGTACTTTATTACAATATGGAAATGCTCTAAAAGGAAAAAAAAACCAAACTAAAAAAAATCATGGCCCCAAAGTAATTATTCAATACAGTGATACTTTAGTAAGCCCTATGACTCACCTGTGAGGCCAAAAGCCTGAGTTCAGAATTGTTTTTCTGAAGAAGTTCTAAATCTTAGGAAATGGGTCACATATCCCAGGATATTTTCATCTTCCAATTTTGTGACTCTACTCTTGGAAATTTCTCCTAAATTAACAAACTCCAATGTCATCTGTTTTCACACTGGTTTGAATGAAAACCATACAGTATTTTCTCACCCTGTCCCACTTCTCTACCCTGAATAGCCAAACTGCTGAAGATTTCTGTGCTCTGAAATATGAAACAATGCTTTGCCTCTTCTCCTCTGAATTTGAAACCACCTCGTCCATGTAATTTCTGTAAGCCTGGTGTTTGGGTTCTTAAAAATCTCCTGTTGGCTTTGTCCACCATTTGTAAAATGGAGATCATAATGCTGTTTTTTCCCCACACGTTGTCTTGTCAGCCCCCTTACATAATCACTTCCAAGCAGGAAGTCCTTGAAGCCAAATCAAAGTGGGCTGGATCCCACTTGTAACCAGGTGATGTAAAGTGAGGCATGCAGGTGTTACTTTGGATAACTGTAGTCTGTTTCAAAGATTACTAAGGTTTTGTCCTAAATTTTTAGCCTTGTGATTGCTGTGGCTTCAATACATGCCAGGGGTCAGTAAAAGTTGAGCTTTCAAATTGAAAATTTGATTATTTGTTTTCTGTCTAAGACTGAAAGCAAGCAGGGTCCTTCCTGCTCATCCCTTTTTCTTTCAACATTGGGGCTTTAATGTTGCTCTTAATATTGGATATGGGAAACAGTGAATATTTGGCAGGGTGCAAAAACACTGTCAAACAAAAAATGTTTCACTTTACTTGCTTTTTTTTGACAGTTTCTCAGTGTCCTACAAAATGTAAATTGGCATCTTTCAGAGCAGCTGATTTGGACTCTCTCAAATCCAGAATCTGACCCATTAATTGACAGCAAATTGCACCTTACTCTGTTTGAAAAATGTATATACTTGATTTAGGAATTCTGCATACAGAGAGATTGCTACTATTAGCAGTTTTGGACTACTTATAGTTGATTTTAGAGAACTGGTACAGCTGAATTCTGGCACAGTGCACTTAGAATCCTAAAATGGTGGTGGTTGGTGGTGTTTTAGGTAAAGCATTTTGTGTCTTAAAAGTAGAAGGTTGTGCAGAGACACATTGCCAGGCACTGTGGCTTTACTGATAAGCAAAGAGTGCTGTTAACCTGATTCCAGTGACTGTCCACGTGCAGTAGGGAGTAGGGCAGTGCTTACATCCAGGGGGACTTAAGCTTGAGTGTAGATTAGTCTTAAAAATCCAAGTTTCAAATAATAACAAGAAAATATAATAATAATTAACAAGGTTTTAGTTCTTAGTTGAGATGAGCAAGGTGCATCAATAATGACAGTTGTGAATGAGTTTCATCTACAATGTGTGAGCTACTGGGCGACTCTTCATGCTATACAACTGGAAGCAAGACCCAGAGCAGCTTTCAGCATGAGATCTTAATTAATTTGATTTGAAAGATCTTATTTCCAAATAACATGCAAAAATTATTCACAGCCTAGTAGGATTCTCTGACAATTATTACTGTATGTATGTTATTGCTTACTAAGGAGGGGATTGTTTGAGATATTGTTTTAATACCTTTGCATCTGTATATTGACATGCTGAGCTTTAAACAAACAGGCAACGGAGGATATTTGTTTGGTTTTTTTTTTTCTTTTGATACCTCTCTGTTCTACAAAGTCATAAAACCTTAAAATAAGGCAGAGTTTTGAGTTGTCCAAAAGTGACACTTTAACAGCTTCAGGAGGACAAAAAGCTATGGTAGCATGTAATCTTTCACCTTTTTCCTCCCTCTCCTCTGTAAAGGAGCTGTAAGAATCATCTTGTCCCCTCCCCACCCCTGCTGTGACCTTCTGCTTCAGTTCCTCTGCCTGTCAGCCACTGACTCAGTGTCATACAACAAACAAGCCATTTGTATCACCTCTGATTCTTATTTTCATTGTTAAATAGTCTGAGGCATCTACATCTCAGATTAAACTTCTCTTTTGGACAAACCCTCTGGAACTGGGCTAGCAAAGAGCAAAGTGCAAGGGCAGCCAGCTGCATCAGTGGTTTTTGTAGGTCTGCAAATATGCTTTTCGTTTTTCTGAGGAAATTACTGTTTGTTGGCTGTCGAAGCAGATAAAGCTGATTTTTTTTTTTAGCGACAGCTTTCCAAGAAAAGCACAATGCTTCACCAGGAGAAAGTGAATGGTGAGGTCTTAAAAAAAAAAATCTGTCTCACTCCTTAAATCTCTGTAACACACTGGGAATCAGGATTAGGTTGAAAACTTGGATCATTTCAAATTTTGAAACAATTAAAATGAGTAACAGCTTTGAACATAGACCTGTAGGAGGATGCTGCCAACTAGAAGCTACTTGATTCAGGATGTGCCTGCTGTCCTATTAGGCTACTTCCTCAGTTAGACTGAGGCTGACTGGGATACTGATTTCCCTTTACACAGTGTAAAGGTCAGTCTTTCTTGTTGGCATACAAATCATTGAATTGTAAGGAGGCAGACTAAGTGTTTAAATAGTTACATTTTACCTAATACTAATCTACTTCCACTATCTGAAATGCTCGGGTAACTGCAAATAAAATGTGAGCCAAACTGAGAAAGAATAGCAGACAATTTATGATAAATCCCAAACACCCTGTCCACAAACTGGATATAGAAGGAATTAATAACTGAACCAAAACAAGAATAACTACCTGAGTCTCTGATAACTTCCTGAGGCTATTTAATTGGTTTAAAAATGTGAGATTTAAGAATATATGCAGACTAAACATTTTTAAAATGTTAAATATTAAAACATTCAGAAAGCTGTTAGCACTTTCTTTTCCCCCTGAAATGTAGGGAAATCCTCTTGAGAGGTGAGCTAAATGCGAAAAGGACAAGAAAGTTCAGGAATAAAAGAAGGGTTGTTAAACAGCAGTCTCTACAGGTACTGTTTAAGGGGAAGCAGATCCCAACAGCATCCTCCTCAAAGGGAAAGGAAAACTGGTCCTGAGAAATTTATATCAGTGAGCATATGAAAATTCTCCTGGATAGCTTCTTCCACTGAGGTTTGACCAGACGAATTTTTTGTTCCCATATCTGGGTAGGTCTTCTGGGAGGTCTTGAAGCATGTGCATTCATCTTGTTGTTTCATCATAGCCCACGGACAAATCCATGGCTGGTCTCACAGAGAGAATAGCAAAGACAAACTGACTATTGTGAACAGTAGAAGGAACCCAAACAATAAGGAAAAGATAAAAATTTCAGGAGTCTTCTGCCTAGAACTAATGTAATTTTTTTATATTTTTTTAGTATCATACTAGAATTGACTTTCAGTGACAAAATTTTCCTAACATTGTGTTCTACCATAGTTGTGTTTATTCTGTAAGGCATCAGAAAGACTGTTTTATTTCATCTGACAAGAATTTGCAGTGCCATTTCCCAAATGTGTCTCACTGCTCAGCAAGAGTAAACTGGAAGGATTGAATATTTTACAGAAGTATAAAATTCTGCTGAAACCTGTTGTTTCATTGTCTTCCAGAGAAAGATGGATTTGAGTTTCTCTTGATGAAAAATCCTTTATTAGTTTTAAAGCTCTTCAGATAAGATGAGTATGCATCATGATCATCCTTGGCTTAGCAGAAAGCATGGATTCCCTGTTTGGTTCTGGAATCATAAATCACATGAGCTTTTATTTTGTTTTAATATAATGCTGCGTCTTGATCTGAAATATAGAAGAGTTGATCGAAATGGAAAGTAAGCATCAGATTGTTTTGATGAACTAATTCCTAGAGATCCAGGAGTATTTTACACACTAACATTCTGCTTGCAGAGAAGCTATTTTTGTCTCCCTACGTGAAGGTACACACACCTGTTGTAGTTCTGCTGCATGGCAGAAGGAGAAGGCTCAAAGAACACACAGTGATGGGCCTCCAACATTTTTTTGTCTAAGAATAGGTCTGCTCTGAAAGCTGAGGGTGTGGGATGAGCTCATGGCCACAGGCAGTTGATACCCATGCTGAAAGATTGGTTTCTGATGGTGATTTCAAAACCATCTCCTTGTCATTTTCTCCTGTGATCCAGCTCACAGGGTGCTGCATGGGGGCACTGTGGTGGCTGGCAGAGAGTAATTTCAGCACTCTCTGCAACACCTTAAGCAGTCTTCTGTTCACAGCTTGGTGTGGAGTCTGTTAGTGAGGGTTTTAATGGGCTATTTACTGGGCAGCAAGGTTTTCTTCTGTAATCCACTAAGCAGATATGAAGTTTTTATTAAAAATGCTGCAAGGTCCTTTCAAAATAAAGCCAAGCAAATTGCCAGTAAAACTGTTACCTGTGGATCTGTGAAGGAATTCATTTGATCCAGAGCTACTTATAATTCCCCTTCCTTTCTAAAGGATACATTGAATGGTCAGATGCATTATGTAAATGAATAAATTATCCATTCTGTATGGCTATAAAACTATTCTAGTGGAGCCCTCAGAAAAATTGAAGCGCATCAATGCCTCCTGTTTTAGGCCTCCTATGTAGAAATAGCACATGATGGTTATGCATCAATGGCCCTCCAGTAGTAGTTACACAGTGATTTTCAGCAAGAGAGCTCTAACAGTTCAAGAGATGCAGTAATCTAAAAATGAATCAGCCTCTCCTAAAGTGCCCACAGTAGCGCATCATAATCAAAGTTGATTACATTTACACCCTGCATCAAATGGATGTATCAGAGTGCACCAAATCACGGAGCCCTAATGGTTCACACCTGGCAGATAGCTATTTGACATTTCACACACTAATGTATGTGTTCCTGAGGCATGAGATTCATAATACCAAGCTGCACTGTAGTGTATTATAGAACTATCCCAGCTAAGGCACATCACCCAGGCCATTGACTTCTTTTATTCTAACAGAATCTTCTTCTGTCATACATCATAATACTTTGTTCTGTCTGTAGAGCGTTTGCCTCCCTATAAAGACAGTAATGAAACCTTTTATCTTCGCTCTTTCCTGTACTATACTGACCAGAATGACCTCCTTTCCAGTCAGCCCAAGTCTGGAGATTGACAGCCTAAACATTGTTCTTTCTGTCTAGGCATATACACACACCATGTCAAAACTTTGCAGTTGAGTTTCCCCTCTTCCTCTTTTTAGAAAGGGTGTCCATGTGTGAGCATATATTACTTTTCCTGCATGCAAGTGGTGAGATCTGGTCTTTTAAATTGTATCTGTACCTGCAATTCTGCCAATAGATCTGTTGTCTTCTATCATGTGTTTATTATGCATGTTGCTAAAAGCAGATGGTAAATTGGCTTAGCCCACAATCTCAGTCTTGTTTAAAACCAATTTTTGTGGCCAATCCTTTTTTTCCATTTTGCCTTTTTTTCTCATAATGCATCATGTTCTTTGTGATTTTAACCTTTCTACTGATTTTTTTTTTAATGTTTAACCATTGATAAAATGGCCATAGCCAGTTGATTAGGAGAAATATGAGAAATCTTCTAATTATGTGGGATGCATGGCCATTATAGATTTGGAAAAGTCTTTGAAATTAGTAAAATAAAAAAATACCCAATTGAAGCTCAACCAACACTCCTTCAGTTGCCTGAAATGGACTTACTTTAATCTGAAGAAATTTACAGTATTAGGGGCTTTATTGGTGGGGGTTCTCTCTACCATCATGTACCCTAAAATCTGTTATCTTGAGATGTTTGCAGGATGCTTTGGAGACCACCCTTTATATATTTTCTACTCTCCTGTGGATTATGGCATAGTTTTTCTGTATTATGAATATTCATAGTATCTGTTTCAAATGCTTAGGACTAGTTTGCCATGACAATATTATTCCAAGGCCTTTGTGCTGCTAATCTATGTTCAGATTCATCAGGAGCATAGTCCAAACAGGTGTAAAAATCTTTGTCACATTTACTATTGGCTAGCAAATACTGCAAAAAAATCATAGATATGTCTAACTTACCAGAAGATCTTTTCTTGATCTTTCTAGAGATATTGCCATAGATGTAAAAGAGAAATTTTTCACAAAAGTTTGTACCTTGCATGACAAAGTTATGTGTACAATCAAGGAGCTTAAATTCAACTGACTCATGGGTAGTGGATAGGTAATTTGGGGATGGTGCACAGATTTCTTGCAAAGGATTAGTCTCTTCATTAGAATTCAGCACAGTGATTTCCTGGCCCACATTTGATTGACAAAGCACATACAAAGACCTTCTAAAGCTTTCGTAGGAAATAAACAATGTCCTTAGGCCAAATTCCTTGTCAGTAGTCTTGAATTTTAGCAAGCAAGCAATTTATCATGTTCAGCCCACATAGGTAACAAACCAGTCGTGCAAGTACTATTGTACAAAAGCATCAGGAATTTGTAAAACTGTAGGTTTATTTTTTTCTTTACTCCTTCAAGGAAAGGGCAGCAGCTACATTTCTGGTATGGGATTGGTTTTTGAGTTTGGTTTTTTTTTTTTAAGTATCAGCATGCCCAGGAATTTTACATATTCATGTTTCAAGAGTATCACCAAACTCCTGATGTATACCTCCAAAGTCTGGTCAGAACAACAGGACTTCACTGCAGTGGTGAATAGCTAATAGCACAATGATGGATATGCGTGAAAACCAAAATTCAAGGTAACAAGAAGCATAAGGAGATAAAAGGCCAATTTACTTCAGACAGCCCTGCTGAGCAGATATTTTCTTTTTCCGCATTTCTACTTTCCAATTACTGATGGTGTGAAAATATATATTACTATGGGACAATTTCGTTTGTTTCTCCTTCCTTGCAAGTAGGAAAAAGCTATACTACAGGTAGAAGGAGATAACTATTCATTCCTAATTTGAATTTGTACTCTCAACACTGAGTTTTTCAAATTTATTTTATGTTACTCTCTGAGAGGAAAAAAAAAGATTGATTCCCTTGAAGAATTTCCATACCACGGAGCTTGGTTTAATTTTAGTGTTCAACTAGGGCATCCCTGGTTGGGCTGTGTCCAAAAGAGAGTGGAGAGTGGAGTACTAGTGTCCTCTGGATCTCATAGTTTAAAAAGCTGGCATACTAAAAGAGGGCAAAAGCAGGCATGTAAGCTGGTTTTTTTTGTTTGTTTGGTTTTTTGTTGTTGTTGTTGTTTTGTTTGTTTTTTTTAATTGCTGTTCAAATCTAGGAATATGGAGGAAATAAATTTTATTAAATAGTCCTTGTGGAGAGAGTGGGGTGCCTGTAGAGACCTTCGGAAGATCAGGGTGCACAGAGCAGAGCTTGCAGAATTTAGTCTTAGGGACAGATGTTAATACAGGTTGTATAAAAACATTCACATTCTTCCTTACCCCTCCCCCAAACCAATACTGGAATTAGTTATTAACAGAAAATAGCTATACCTTTAAGTGACTACATTATTTTTGATTCAAACTTTATCCAAGTAATGACTAGGGAGTGATCCATGGTGAAAAGATTAACACCTAAAATAAATTCTTTGATAAAATATGTTAGACTCTGTAGTAAAAAATATATCTTCAATATAAAGAAACATCGTATCATAAATGACAAAAGTTCTTTCAAAGACCACCTGGGGGCACTGGTAAAAAAGTAGACATATCATTCCATAATATGCTTTAGTGGGATTGGTGGTATGGGTCAGAGTTGACTTGTTGCTCTTGGATATCTTTTCAAGCCCTAATTTTTCTTTGATTTTATGTTCAAAATTCTAAGCTGTGATATACATAGATATAGATACACCATCTGTTGGTATTTTTATTTCTGTTAGTATTTGAAGGTAAAATAAGGTTATGCTTTAAATGAAACTACATATACTGGCACAGAAAAGGTTTGCCAAAACCAACAGTTTTTGGGTAGGATTTGCAGAATTGATAATTAGCAGAAACAAATAATTCTAAATTAGGAAATGTTCTCTCTATAACAGCAAGATTTTCTTAAAGGAAAAAGTGATTCTTAGTACCTACCAGTTGTTTCCAAAAGGAAATAAAAGATAAAGTATTTAGTTACACAATCCAAATTCCAATGGAAATAATTGGTTGTTAAATGAAAAACATCTCAGAAGATTGTTTAAGGGAATGTATGATATAATTAAAGTTTAGTTTCATTTGCTTTCCTTGAGGAAAAAGCTGCTGCTATAGGTATTGATTGAAGGAATGATTACTTGGAAAGCAAACAGGTTTGTTTTTTTTAAGAAGGAAACAATGTTAATCTCTTTAATCTACAAGGAATGAAGCAATAAACTCCTAAATAAGCAGTAAACTGCTGGAAAGTCACTCTTAATTATTCTTCTCCAAGAGTTTCTAATTCTAACTACTCTTTGTAGTTCTAGAATAATGCACATTACTTTTTCCTTTACTTTGACTATCTGTAGTTTAATCTCTCAAACTGTAATATTCCTGGATTCTTTAAGCAGTCCTTCATTAAAACAATTCTTAGTAGTCTTTTAATTCTCGAAGTATAGGTAGTTGAGATGACAGAAACCTGATTTTAAAGAAATTCTAATTGATTGGTGTGGTTTTGAAAAAGCAGATGGGATCCATAGTCATTTTAGTTTAGGCTAATTAAGTTGTAAATGTTGTGTGGTATTATCTGCAACATATGCAGAGCTTTCTGTGACCAATCCTGTTCCTTGAACAATTTTTTTGTCTAGAATCCAGTGCCTTTTAAGCTTTTTCTCTTTTCACTAGACAGTTGCTCATTTTAGGATGTCTTTAAAGAACGACAGTAACATGTTGGAGTTACGACCTGAAAGCACCATAAATGTGTTTAGAGAAGAGTATACTCATCCAGACATATTACAACTCCTTAGTGAGGTGATTTCAAATGGAAATTCCTCACGGCAAGAGTCCTTATGTAGCATGTGGCAGGTTTACAATGGTATCGTGTAGATGAGAAAGCACATGACCACAAGGAAAATTATATTTAAAAACTCTATAATTCAGCTTCCCTGTAAGAGTTGTTGTGATAATGTACTTTATAATTTGGAGATGTTCCACTACAGATGTTCATAGAACCCACTGCATTTTGAGAAAACCTTTCTTAAGGAACATGTCCTGGCACAATAATGGTGTGATGTAGGAATGAGCAGAATGAACTCCTTTGAAACTGTTGCATTGCTCCAAAGAGGATCTGAGCTTGAGCCAAGGGCTTCATTTAGACTATGATAAAATTGTCATGGATCTATTCTTTCAGAAACCTTTCCTCTGAAAGGAAGCAACATGTTATCCCTACCTGAAAATATTTAGAAGCTAAAGACTTCTTTATAGTACTTCAAGGTTAACATATTTTTATTTGTATTGATATTGACTTAAATGGCTTCTTCATGTTTATAGTGTGTTTCTTCTCTCAATAGCTGCTTGCAGGTTAAGAGGTCACTAAGTGTTTTAGGCACAGTTGCAGAGAGTACTGTTGACTTGTGGTTAAAAGTCAGACTCTTGAAAAATCTAACAATTTCAGTAGTGTAACTGAATACTGGATCGTTTTCCTGGATAACAACAATATGGGAACAGCTGAGGGAACTGTACTTGATCTTAAATGCAAATGCCTTTTGTTTGGTTTTGGGGGTGGTTTAGTTGTGGTTTTTTTTCCCCTTTAATTCAAGCAAGATTAAATACATTTTATACAGTCTAATATTTGAAGTGGGAACTTAAGAAATAAAGAATGTAACTGTTCATTTAAAAACAAACTTTTGATACAAGTTGAGTAACAACTCAGAAGTTAAGTCTAGATGGACTTAAATCAAAAGCTTAAAAAATTAGACATACCACTGGAATTTTTTTAATATTTTTTATTAGATTGTACTCAAGGCTTCAGAGTTTGTTTGCCTCATAGCTGATTTGTTTCCAGAGGTGTTAGACTTGTGCTATAAATTTTACATCAGTGTTGCTTCACGCCTGCACTACTGATTAACTTTAACTCTGCATTGTTCTTTGAAACTTATTAAAGAGAAAGAGTGAGTAAACAAAGCTAAAACCAACACTGCCTTCTGCCCTCTTTTGCATTGCTGCTCCCCTTTTGCTGCCCAGACTTCTGTTCAAGGGTCTTCTAGGCTAATCAGATGTAAAGGACTGATAGCTGTTGCCCTATTACTTTATGGTGTCTAGTGTTTCTTTCATCTAAAAAGACCTGTAACTAAACACATGAAAATATAAAAAAATCTAGCCTATTTGTCTTGCATCTCATAAGAGAGATTAAAAATTGTCAGCCAAGCTTCCCTGGTAGTAAAAGCTTAAGGTAGGATTTGGCCAGTTCATAAAACTTACCTCATGCATCCAGTTTTGGTGTGAACTGAAGCAAACAGCTTTTAGGTGTCTGTTGATGAAATTAATGCCATATAAACCATCCAGGAGTCTTTACTGTCCTTCAGTTGTTTGGGCTAGCAGTAGCCACAAGTTGACTACCAGGGAAAGGACTGTGGCTGTGGACATTCTAATTACCTTTGATGGGAGGCAAAGGGGCGTGACAGAGTTGTTTACTCAGTCTTTAGTATCTGTATGATTGATGAAGCCCTTTATATTTTGAAAATGAAATATGTATTTGTGCATTTGGAAACTTCTGCCTTGTTCCTTCCTCTTTTCACCCTCCTCGTTCCATCAACGCAATGAGGAGTTTGGTCTTTAAATTAGCAGTCCATGATTTTTTTTTTAATGGAAAAACTCATTTTCCTGTGTCTTTTTTTTTTTTTTGGTATTATTTCAGGCAGTTTGCAGATTAGCATTCATTCTTTGTATTTCCTGTGGTTACAGTGGGTTTTTGAAGATTTTATTTCTTTAAAATAGAAATATATAAAGGACCAAGACACAGTTTTAGGGTCCAGAATCCAGGTGTGCTAGTACCTTGCCTCAGTCCAGCTCTTTTCTCTCCTGATATACTGTTGCATTTTCAAATGAGGTTTTTATGATGCCACTGCAAATAAATGTGAATGAAGAGCAACTAATCGATATCATAATCTGATCACATTTGTATCATCCATTCCATACAACAAAAGGCTGTCTGTCAAGTTAAAATTACTTTCTTTATCAGCTAATTTGGCTGTGGCAGTGTTCCACTGTTTTTAAAATGCTTTAACTAACATTACTCTTAATTTCTGATCATGACTGCTAATGGCTGGCAGGGATAATGGTGAGTTGTGCACGTTTCTTAATGGAAATGCAATTAATACTCAAGGGCAAGGTTTCTTTAAAACTTTAAAGAAAATAATGAGTGGCACCTGTGAAGCACACATTTCATGTTTTCTCTTTCCAAAGAAGGATGGGATTTCTTTGTCTGGAACTTATTTGGAACAGAAAAGCTCTTCAACGAATCTTGAAAGAGAATATACAAAAGATTACTACATTCAAGACATAACCTTCTAGATAAGAAATGTAGTTCAATGTGAATTAACTGCAAGTGGTAGAAGGCTCACTGATAGCACCTCGACTTTGTATAATTATATTATTATACTTTCTTAAATAATTATATTATAATAGATATAACTATAATCATTATAATAACTATAAAAGTATGATAATTATATAGTTATACAATATGTTGTATTGTATAATATTATGTTGTAAAATATTATATAATATATAATATTATTATATAATGTATTATATTTATGAAAATAATATAGTATATTTAATGTAATTACTAAAACCACAGGTTTATAGATATGGAAAGTCTTGTTACAATTGGACATGGAAAGGCTGGGTTCTGTGAATGGCTTCTGTAGTCAACAGTCTACAAATACACACATTGCCGTGGTCTAAAACAGTACATAGAATAAATATTGTTGCGTGAAGCACTGAATGACAACTAAGAAATTAAAAGTGCGTAAACATGTACTTAACTACATTCAAGAATAAATGGTAGAAATGTTTTAACTTGGGAGGCTTGCTATTTTTTTACAAGCTATATTACAAAAGGTTTTTTTTTTTTTTATGAATACAGATGTTTGAATACACATTGACAGTTTCAGATATTGAGAAAGACAGTGTATAGGTAAAGCGAAGAAAAATGTAAGGTAGTGCTGACATTGGAGATTTCCTAGAGGAAAAAAAAAGGTTCTGTGGTCAGAATAAAAGGAACATGTCACAGTATAGTTTTACTACTTCTCTTTGACATCCCTCTTTAAGTACTAAACTGCAGAGGGTGTTAATGTTCATACAGCAATTTCCCTAATCACTAGCCTGTTTGAAATATTTTCCCCCTGCCCATGCTTCAAGGTCTCAGGAGATTTTCTTTGTGTTTATCCTCTCTTTTCTGGGGGTACTCCCCTGCTTCAGAACTTTCACTTGCTCCTGTTTGCTTTATCATCTTTTCACACTGTAGCTCTTTCAGACCACCTTATACATAAAAAAATGAACAAAAGCATTTCCCGTACTGAGACTTGTGTTACTCTATCATTTGTTTTCCTCCTCTGGAGAAAGTTGCTCAACTATTCAGTCTTTCTAATGTTTTCCTTGTACATGTTTCCTCTTTGATGATTGTCTCTATAGCTTGTGCTTTTCAACTCTTTTCAGCTCTTTTCAACATAAATGGGGATTAAATGACTAAGAAGTTTTTTCAATGTGTTTTGGAGTTCTGTAATATATATTATTTACTTTCTGTGGCTGAAAATCAGGCTAATAGGAAGGACAAGGAAGGTTTATCCCATCCTTTATTTGTCTGTATATATTTCAGAGCCATAAGGTCAAAGAAAATACCAGATTATGTTTTTCAGGTTATCCAGAACAGTAAGAACATCCCAACAGTCATTACCTTTTAGAGTTGCTATCACAGGCCTAACAATTGACAACGAGGGCTATATGTGACTGATGTACAACTAAGCATAGCAAAGTATGTTTAGTGCCAGTTGCTTTTGAGGACCATTATTTTTATTATAATTATTTGAAGTAGCGATTATAATCTCAATTATTCCAGGTAAACTGGTTTAAGAGTGTCCCTGCTAGAGGGTAGATGGTTATTCAGTTTGGCACTGTATCCTCTGTCAATGAGAAAACATTCAAGCAATATTGCTTGTTGTGTTTGTCTTTGTGAGGTCCCCAGCATGAGGTGAGAGATGAGGAATCTGACTCCATGTTCTCAGAAGGCTGATTTATTATTTTATGATGTGATATTATATTAAAAGAATAAGATACTAAAACTATACCAAAGAAAGAGAAAAGATACGGACAGAAGGCTTAACATGAATGAGGAATAAAAACGTGTGACTGACTCCTCAAAGTCTGACACATCTGGACTGTGATTGTTCATTAATTAAAAACAATTCACATGAAACCAATCAAACATGCACCTGTTTGTAAACAATGTCCAGACCACATTACAAAGCAGCCAAACACGGGAGAAGCGAATTGGATAATTATTATTTACATTTTTCTCTGAGGCTTCTCAACTTCCCAGGAGAAGAAATCCTGGAGAAGGGATTTTTCAGAAAATATCATGGTGACAATTGCTTCCCTCTCTTAGAATAGAGACACATATGTGCATGCAAATAAATGCAAAAGGAAACAACCAGAGCCTCTCAGCCTTCTTTTTTTTTTTTCATGGTATCTCTTCCTCACACTTTCACTCATTCTCTGTTTAGGTCCTGCATCAGCATGTTGTTGATTTTAAAGTTTTTACAGGCATTCCACGTGTGTAGGGGTCATAAATGCCACTTATCCATGTGGAACAGACTCACCTGGAAAATACCTTTAAGGTCATTCTTCCATCTCACATAATCTCATCTTTGCTGCCAAAATGAACGATGTGTATGCTCCTGGGTGCTGTGCAGGGCCTTGCCCCCAGGCCTCCATCTCTTGGAATTTTTTGTGGGTAGAAAAAAAGAGGATTTCATTTTCCATACTATCATGTGAAGCTGGGAGCCTGGATGTGTTGGCCGAAGTAAAAACTCCTCAGACAGACCTTCACATGGAGAGGTCTGACAGGAACTTAGATCTGGGAACCAAGTCCTTTCCCATTGCTCTGTAATGAGACATTTAGAAATAGATAGCCTTTGTAATAATTTCAGAACACAGAAAGGATCTTCAGAATTTCTGTGAAAAAAGTGAGATTTCTTGCCACCTCAGTTTTTCACCCCAAATGACTTAGCAGTAAGTTTGAGACAAATGTCAAATAGTCTTTTGGTGCCACACTTATTCTTTTGGGTATCAAGCAGTTTTAAGCCTTTATGTTCTTGTTGAAAAATAAATAAGTAGAATATATAATAGAGTTGCTACTCAGATATTTATGCTCTAGGAAATTGAATGTTGTTCAACTGGATTATTTTTTGTGCTGCAGACATAGTGTCAATTCAATGGGTAGAAGCCAAACTCAAACAACAGAACAAAGCATCTTTGAAATTTTCCCAGTCCATGGCTATCCATTCTCTAAGTTCACATGTTCATTCACACGGATGTAATAGTGGGGAACAGTGTTTCTTGTCCCTTAGTTTGTTTTCATAATGTTTTATTTGCTCAAAATGTGAATGGAACAAGGTCAAGAGCTCAGTCTGGTCTTCAGGCAGTTCCTATTGATGGAATTGTAGTGATTTAAGTTAAACATTTCTTAGTTATACATATGTTTATTTGAACAGACCAGCATTTCTTTCCAAGAAGTTGAGAGATAAATTTAGTATCCTATGTAAGAATTTCTGCAGTAATTTTGCAGAGTTTTAGGAAAATAGGTGTTTTGGAAAAAAAAAAAAGGAGAAAGAAATTATTTTATAAAACTTACCATGTACAGTAAACTGTAACAGCCTTTTGGATTTTCAGTGTATTTTAAGAAGTGGTTTTAATTCCAATTTTATCCTTAACAAGAAGTGAGAAAATTGTAGTATGACATACCTGGCTACACAATTTGGTGTTGTGAAATATTTATGTTCCTTAAGAATCTTACCCTAGAAATTGTTCCCATTCCTATAGTACCGATTCAAAGGGTTCAGTAAGAGATGTCTTAAATCCTGTTGTGCTCACCATATGTGTTTACAAAAGTTTCTAAGAATGGTGGCACTGAGAAACAAAAGTTTACAAATTACCTCTGCTCTACATTGGATGAACAGGTTTGGTGCCTTTATTTACTTTGACACTAAGAGATATTAAATTAAAAGAGAAATGGAGGAGGGGAGGAAAGCAGTAGTATATTTCCAGTATAAATAATTTCTGTAGTAATAGTAGAAAAAAAATGCATTTATACTAGGAAGTTAATGGTATAAACATTTTCATTTAAGTTATTCAAATATTTTTATTCTACATGCAAGTAGTCAGGATTTGACTTCTGTGGCATCATTGAGTAGAGCATGTTAATTCTTTTGAGGACTCTTTGATCTGTCTATAGTTTCCCAGATATGTATAATTCCTCTTGATCCACAGGTTCTCCTTAATCTTGTTCTTTGGAATGACTCTGATAGGTCACTCACGCTCTATTTCACAAGGAGGACATCTGAAATAAAAGCCAGATAGTTGTCATATCTCAAGATTGAGAGTCCAGTTTTACACTTGGACCTTAGAGAGTCCTTGGTCTTGCCATCTTCCTACAATTATTAGAGAAGTTTTGTATGTCCTTCATTGTTGGGTGAAATAAACTCTTGTGGCAAGCTTTTTCTTAGTTCATAATTCATTGGAACATGTAGGTGAAGTTGGATGAAACTTTGTGTTTCAGAGGAGCAGAAGGCCAGTGCCTGCCACAGAAGCTGCCCAGGGCAAACTCTGTTGAGCTGCAGTGCCAGTTCTTATCCTTGGCACCAGGGGCTATGGTACAGACTTGGCACTGCTGTTCTGGGATCCAGAAAGGGGCATGAAATTACTGTCATTTTCAGAGCAACATGCACAAAGCTGAGATGTATCGAAGACTGAGGCACTCTGTCCTGCGAAGACAGATACTCCACAGAGTATTGCAGTAGCAAATAGTAATCATTTATTAGTAGTTCTGAAGAAATAATTTGCAATAAAACCCTATTTCTTCAGGAAAACATACATAGCATCTTTTTTTTGTCAAGACACAGTTTAAATAAGTAATAGTTTAACATAGCTTGTGAATGTTAGCACTTGAGTCAAGAGTTATATTTTTAAATAATCGAGTTTTTCCCTAATTCACAGGAAATAAGAGATGTTCCTAAATGTTGTCAGAATGCTTTTAGAATATGCTATTTATCATGTGCATGAAAATGAAAATTGGTTTTATGAGATAGTGTAGACAAAAATAAAAGGCATACATTAACTTGTCTTCTGATATATTGGCTATATTATTATACTATGCAGCTTTAGTACTTGACCTTACATGTCACTAATATAATACACATTTTATGATACAGTTACACTGAATGCTCTTCGTGAATACTGCACTACATCCCAAGGTTAGGATAAAGATAAGATGCATTAAAACAATATCTCTGACACTATTAATAAAGAAAATCAATCATTCTGCCGCTTCCTGTTCCCTTGCTTGCAATTTCAAGATCAGCAGCTTCCAATAATTATTTTTCCAGCTCTACTGGTATGGTTGCTGCACAGAAACTCTTCTGGGCTTGTTTCTCATGAAAGGCTTTGACAACATTACTGATGAAACGGTAATGGTCTTTTTTATCTGAACATACTGCCGTGCTGAATACATGAAAGGATTGTGATTGGGAGTTTGTTTTGTTTTGTGGTGTATATACATATGTTCTGTTTCTATTTACATTACTAGACTCAGCTGCTCTGACTTCATTGATGATGCAGTTTCTTTGAAGTGAGTGCTGCCAGGTGTATTCGTCTGAGATGTACACTAAATGTTGGTGGGTTTTAATTGCAGCAGAGAAGGGCAAGGCAATAGAAGTAACCACCCAAATGATGGAAGAAAAATAATTTAAGAATGTATAAGAAATTAAAATGAACAAATGAGAAGCAGTACAAAATTCGGAAAGAGGATACTATGAACTAAAGCTATCTGTTATTTAAACAGCATAGCAATAGCTGTTGATGAAGAAATAGTGTTTCAAAGGAGGAAAATTTGGCTGCTGTTCAGTAAAAACAATGGGAAAAATTTTGGAAAGCATCTTTTGTCATTTTGCTAAAGTTAGGCTCAGAAAGACACTTGAAAAACAAGATTTAAAAAGTTAATTCTAGGCTTATTCCTGTTGTGTAGGAGAATGGCGTCATGCAATGGGAGGTTGTCGTTGTATAAGAGAGATCAGAAGCACAGTAGCTATCAAATGTGGCAAAAGCTTTCATACCAGATAGGATAAATCTAGAGATATCATATGGCCCTGGACATGCTGGAGTTTCTAGACATGACAATTTAAATAAAGTATTAGAGACATCCTGTAAGTACACAGCAGCAAGTCCAGTGGGAATGAATGGCCTCAAACTGATCTGATGTAGCCACATAATTCAGGCATATCTTTTCTGACCTGAAGACATGTGGCAGTGCAAAATCAAAGTTATTTCTAAAACTATCATTTGCAGTTGGCCTTTCTGAGAAATGTGTTGTGCAAGGACAAAATGCTGTTACAAATCTCATTCTAGAGGTATTACTGGAATGAATAAACTGGAATTCCAAGTGTTCACCAATAATAACACAAAAAGAGCTGCCAGGAAAATGTAGTCTGGGCAAAAAAGAAAAAAACGATCTCTGGAAATATCTTATAATTTTCCAGCAGTGAGAAACCTGAGGCAAAGTGTAGGGTGACCCTGAGGATGTTGATGTCTTGAGCTTTACCATGCGCCATACAGTAAAGGTAGAACAAAATGTTTATAAATATATATTAGCATGTATGGCTGCATGGACATTGCATCCATTTATTAAATCATTTAGTTCTGTATACTGCAAGCCACTACTTGGATCACCACTTTTCTATCAGATGGACATCATCCATCATGCAACAAATTTTCTTTTTAAACATTTACCTCTATGGTTTTACCTGCTGATTTGTGACATCACTGCTTTGGTCACTATTCTGCTGCAGCAGTTATCTTGGGGTGAATCTTTAGTTTGTTTTACTGATGAAATGTATTTAGAGAGCTTGTTAGCAAAGAACTTAACTGAGCCAAAGTCATATCTTCATTCAGGTTTTTTGTAGCTTCCAGCCTTAAAATCTCCATGTTCCTTTATTTCTGATTGCTTAACTGAATTCCAGCTTCAGGCATCCACACTAGGTGTTGATGACAGCAGAGGGCTTTTTGTGTTTTTTTTTTTTTACTAACAAGTTGAACTTCAGCTATTGCACTGTAAGTGCTGATTGGCTAGTTGTCCTTATTGCATTGTGCAATAAACTTTAAGCAAACTGTAAGTTCACACAAAATGTAGTCCAAACCAGGAATTGTCAAAACGTGTTAAAATGTCTTGTTTCAATGTTTTTGCTGAAATATTCTGAAGAGGCTGAAATATTGTTATAGGCATCTGTTTTATAAATATTTATCTAAAAGAACAACTATATTGCAACTTTTTATTGCCATGAAGATTAGCAAGCAACTCAGATTTTTTGCCACATCATGAAATGTTAAAAATTATGAAGATATTCTCTATTCTGTCTTTCTGTATTGCAATGGTTTCTTTTACTTTAGCACTACATACAAAAAGCCAAATTCAGCAGAAAATTGATGAGTTTTCTTTTGGTGGGGTTTTTAAGGATTAAACAGATAGTAGAACTTTCTCAGTTTTGGATTGGCATGTAAGTAACAATTACAGGATGAAGAAAATTTCAGCAAAGCCTTAGTGCTCTGTCTGTTGAACTTTTGTTTCAGGTGCTCCTGTGAGAACAGTCTCGCCTAGAAACATTTGTACTCATTTAGAATTTCTGTTAAATAACTTGATACTTTCAAAAGTATTTCATATACTGAATATGTTTTTCATTAAAGAAAAATATCATTGTCTTTGCTTTTTCAATATATTAAAGTAAAGTCCATTAAGGGGATGCTGAGGGGATAGTGTACATTATTCTGCTCTATTTTGTTGATAAAGTACAATATTCCTGAGTGCAGAGAGGAAAGTCCATTCTGCAAGTACTAAATCTATCTAGAGAGAGGAAATTACTCTGAAAATATTTGGGAGTAACTGCATTTGTTCATTGAAATCACTCTGTACTCAATGAAGAAAGAAAATCTGTAATTGAAACAAAAAACAACAAAATATGTCAGAAAGAAGGGAATATGCTGGACTTGTAATTGTGCAAGTGAGTCAATATTTCATCACCCAGAAAGTTGCAAATAAAGCACCTCTTCACCTAGTTAGTAGCTTTCTCCTTTTTGATATCCCAGCACATTTTATACTTGCAAGTGCTGAGATGGTGTTGCAATGTTTTTTCATGCTGATGACAGCAAATACTCAATTCTGCCATTTTCCTGCATGGTTTAGGTTTACAATCTAGTAAAAGATTTAACTTGGTACAGACTTCTTCCAGCTTTAGTGGACTGCTTGCTAAGTGGTTATGAAAATATTTTGTTCTGCTGTACTGGCTCAAAACCTTTGTGCTGAACAAGTTTTAGTTGAATTGCATGAAGGCTTTTTCATAAAGTGATATTTCTGTTAATCAAGAGAGTTAGAAACTGAGTTTTGGATTTTTTTTTTAGCTCAGTGACGTTAATACAAGCCTATGCTGACATACGGTATTTTTACTTCAGAAGAGTTTCTTACTTGCCCTTAAAAGTATCTTTTTAAAAATATCACCTTTGAAAATTCTGTGTTTCTCCACTCTCTCATAAACTCTGAATACAGAGAAACTTTCTTTAAAAGTATCAAAAATTACTCTTTACAGATATCCCCATTAATGTTTCAGACCTTATGCCTTGTACATTGATTGACTACTTTGCTTTCTGTAACTGAATTAAAGAAGATAGAAGCCATATTCTTAAAAATGAACAATAATTAAAAAAAACCACACCACAACTTTACTTAGGGATGCAGCATGACCCCAGACATCTATTGAACATCAAATTAACTTCAGTAAGTTTATTAAGCTATGTGACACTGGCCCACAGCAACCTTCATGAAAGCTTAATCTAGATTCCTGCCAGTGAAGTCAAGAACAGGGGAACAGTGTTGCTTTCAAGGATGCTAGGTCAGGCTTTTAAAGCAGAAGTGATCTTGCCAGATGTACGAATCAGGAAGCTTTCAAGTGTAATAATGTCTTTGTTTTATGGCACTTTTATCTTCTAACTCACAGACTGCATTGAAGCACGATTTGCCAGTGACTGCTGAGTCTGGGCAAGAAAATAGATAACAACTTCAGATGCATAAAAAATCATTCTGATTAGGAAGATTTTTCTGCTGAAATTATTTATAGCAAGATGGACCTGGCTAGGGTGTAAGGGCGTGTGAGGTTGCAGTGGCATGGAAGGAGGAAGGGGAGCTGAAGAGCTTGGAAGCAGGTGGGCCCCCAGGATTGCAACCTTTCTCATGAGGAAATTGGCTTTCCTGCCACCCCAAAGTGAACCCAGATGCTTCAGGCCCTTTAGTGTCCTACAGATAAAAATGTTCGCCACACTAATGGTGGATTATGTACAGCCTTCCATGCCCCACAATTTCTCTGCAAAGCACTACTGAGCAAAAAGAGTAATGAGAGGGATGCTGGTATTAATGGGATGCTGGGAACAAAAAGAACACCAAAAAATCCAGCCTAAGTAGGAGAAAGGTAAAACAGAGTCTTTGAGGGCTTCCATTCTCTCTCAAATTTTGTATTTACCAGATATGAATCTTGAACTGAGAAAATGGATGAACTTCTGGTCTTGTCTTGCTCGTTGGTATCTAAAAAGTTTGTGACATATTTTTGAGGGAGGGCTTTGAGACACACAGTGACTGCTGTTATCAATGTTGAACTGTGTATCCTAAGATTCAGGAGTGTTTTCATTTCTGTTTGTATCCCCGTGGCTGCCGTCAACATGTAAAATGCATCACTACCCTCCGGCTAAAGTCAGATATATGTCAACTCCAATGGGAGCTGCAAGCTTGTGGAATTACATTATGTTTGAGAAAGGAATAAGAAAATTGATATCCTTAATGGACACTAGCTATTTCCTGAAAGAGACTGTTTCGCTCATGCCACATGTTTTCAAAGGACCTTCTTGAATTTAACATCTAGTACTTTAAAAGGATTTTCTTTGATTACATATTAGAACCAACAAGATGTTATAGATGAAAATTTTTAAAATGGTGGATGATTTGAAATGATTGATTCTTTAGTTTTTGAGACACTCAAGGAAGCAAGTTTTCAGAAATCACTTAGTATACCAGTATGAAAGACAAGTTGTGTCACCCCAAGAACTGCAACTTGGGGAAGCAAAATTACCAGGCACCACTGAAAATCTTGAAAACTACCAGAAACAGTACAGCTGGAGAATAGCAACTTAACACAGCACCATAGTTTTGCAACCACTCACAGTCATGTAACAAAAGAACGACATTTGAAATAGCAAATTCTCTATTAAATGTAACATCCAAAACAGTGGATATCTTTGCTGTACATAACTTGATTTTTGAAAAATTCAACTACAAAAATACTGAAGTGGATTATAAATTCCCCAAGGAAAAATTAATACAGTAGCAGCTCTTCCACAGCTTACATTCAGACTGATAAAATATATTTTTTATTCTGTTTCTTTTTATTACATTTTAAAATGATCCTCTAGAAATTATTTTATTTTACAATGTCTGTGAATGTCTCATTGCCCTCGTGTGGCCCCCACAGCCAGGTTTGGCACTTGAAAACACACGTGGTGTCTCCTGCATGTGTGTGTTTCAGGATAACAGAAAGTCTGCTCTGTTTGATAATGTCAGTGAGCCATATAACACTTCAGCAGACACTGACTCAAATCATGTATGACATTGTTATATAAATATTTAATATACACCAAATGGAAGTATGGAGAAGTTGCAGGGAAAAATAAGACACAGTGCCTTTCTCTACAATTTAAACAGGGAGGAAAAACAATGATAAGGAGCATTAAGAAGTGACAGATTAAGACTTCGATTATGAATTAAGTGTGCTCTACTCATGTTTCAGAGTAGGATGCACCTTGATGAGCTGGGCTAATTCAGAAGTGGGTTCAGCAGACTGAGAAGTCTGGCCATATTATCACAGGGGACTTCACAAATGATAAGATTATAGTCTACTGCTATAGCTTCTTCTTTCTTGTGTTCATGTGTTTTAGTATGAGGTAGAGTTGTCTTCTAAAAAGCATTGTTGGATATACTTGCAGAACACATTTTTCATATAAGTTCTGGTACTATTACAAATAATGTTCAGAATACTTTGCACAAGTGGTTGAAGTAAAAGTTCACATAAATGGATTAAAATTCTATTAAGGCACTTTTAAAATCCCATCCATTGCCTCTTTTTCTGGTGATCTGCTGTATTTACAGCTAAGCCTAGAGATGAAGTGTAGGTAAAATTTTTGGTTGTAGCTACTTTTAAAAATTATTTTGGAAAAAATGAAAAGAAAAAGTGGTGGAGGCAGAGGAGGAAGGTGGGAAGAAAGAAAAAGTGTAATTCAAATAAGTTCATTTAAATTTAGGCATACATGAAAAACATTTTTTTTCTGATAATGCAGAACATTTTGAGAATGTGAGACAAATATAAGGCAGTATGAAAAATGCATGAGAAAATGGTAAGTTACTCATGAGACTGCACACACCTGAAAACATTACCCATGAAGAGGTTGAGCTTTCCCCCTTTTCTTTTTAGTTTCATGTCACTTCTGGGATCAGTGCTCTGCTTCAAGTAAATGCTATTGAAATTCTACTGGTATATAGCATTTTTAAGTGTAGCTGGCAGAAAATAATTTGTTATCCTGCTGCTGCTCCTAGTACAATCAGAGCTCCCATGCTGCTGTCTCCTGTCACCTGAGAGAAGACATCGCAAGAAAATCACAGATATTGTTGTGGTGGTGCTTCTCAGTTCATGTTCACTAAATGCATGGTTTTCTCATAAATGTAAAATATTTTGCAAAGACACGTACATGTTCTTAAGAAAAGTTCCCCTGAAGTCAGCACAGCAATGTGTGAATTTGCAGCTCAGCTGTTTGTATGATCATATCCCACCTCTATTGAAAATCTGATCCTCTAATACTATTAAAAATTAACAAATATGGTATTTATGACAGAAGGGGTAATTTTTACCCAAACCTTCAGAAATGCAATGAAAACTGATTCTATTATGGATTTCTGGAGTTAGGGTTCAGTTGGTTAAAAAAAAAACAACCTAATTACAATAGTTGTAACTTAATAGTGTCATAGATTTACTTTCTGCTTCAGATGTAAGCTATGTTTAGAACTAATTTTGTAAGTCATGTGTATTTGCCTACATTTAGGGGATACTTTAGGAGAACCTACATTTTTTCATCAATGTGAACTACTAAAGTAGAGATAAAAGAAAAATTCAGTCCCGTGGCAATTCTAAATATTGGAATTTCATTGAAGATATCTTATTTACCCCAAAAACTATAGACATGAATTATTGAATAAATTAGTCAATCAAACAATATGTCTTTTCGCAGATAAACTTTGACAAACTACTTATCCAAGTTGTGCCTGTTTTCTTTTGGATATGCCAAATATAATAAATGTTGACAGGTGCAACTTTGTAGCATCACCTGTTCTGGAAACATATTTTGCCAGGCTTTACAGTAATTAAAATTTTCCATATGGAGCTGCAGATTCATTGAAATGTCCAAACCACTTTGTCTGTTTGCTTTTCAAATATTCCAGTCCTTTTTCACACAGGCTAGAGGAGAGTTATTCTATTCTTATGCAAATCTAGTCTGCAATGGAGAAGGCTGAAATATTGCTCCAGATGTAGGAGCAATGGAAATGCTTAGCAAAAGCCAACAGCAAGAAAACTCCTCTCAAATCCAAAAGAAAAACCCATTCTAAAATAACAGATAAACTAAGTGCAAAAATCAAACTGAGATTTGCCCTTAGGCTGGTTTCTGGTGTTTTTATGTATTTCTATATGGAATGAGGCCTTCCCCATAATGGCTGGTACTCTTGTATAGATGGATGTTTGTGTTCTTATTTTTTTCAATCTTAATTATTTGATGGTTTTGCATTATTCCTGATGCTCTTCAATCACCAGTGAAAACACAGAAGAACTGACTGTTAGACAGGATTTTTATTTTTTAACTTGAAATTCCTGTCTGTGAAATTTGCATTGACCAATCTTGTGGTAAACCAGACAACTTATTAGGAACACTATTGGCTATTTTAGTATTGGTGGTAGTAAAATCCTGTAACTCCTGATGCTGTTTTAAAAAAATTTTTGGATTTTAAATTTATTTCCCTTTTCTTAGTTTTAGTGCTCATTCACAATTAATTATTCTGTTCCTTTTCAAAATGTTGGTAGAATTTTGTAGGGAAAAAAATAAAGTAGTGGCAAGTTAAAGGGATTCCATTGGTGCAATTTGTTGATTACCTGGTTAAACATTTTCACTTTAAGATGCCATTGTGTTCTGCTGCCACTGATAGTCTTTGCGGCCAGTGCCATGTGCAATAAGTTACCTTGTTCTGGTTTTATCCTTCATAGATAAAATCAATTTTGGAAAATAGCTAGTTTTGTCACTAAAGATAGAGTAAAGCAACACTTTTCTACTCATCGTTCATTTTCTCATATGTTGGACCTTAGATCTGGGTTAAGCTTTACAGACTGAAGGTCTTCATTAATTTTTTATAAGTTTTGCTATGAAATTATTTGTCAAATATTATGTTCTAATAATAGATTATGTCTACATTGTGGCTGGAGATTTGCCATGCATTGCCACTGGCTAGCAAGTGTGAATTATTTCTCTTTGTGTATCAGTTCCTACAAAAAGGAAACAAGAATTCGGTAAACTGCTGTTCTTATAAATGTATAATAGAGGAAGTAGAAAATAGCTTCGCTAGAAGTGGAAATATGATATATATATTAAACAAGACAATTTGAGCACTTCTAGATGGAAACAGAACTTCTCAATGAAAAAAAAACATTGTTGCTCTTTGTGGTTGTAAATATTACTCAGCACAGAAATCCCAAGCTCAGAATCCAACCTGTTGCTAAATAAAGTGTTGTGGTTGTGAAGAGCATTAAGCATGTTTCAGTCTTAGACTGCAAGAGAGATCTCCATAATTTAAGATAGCCTGGGGGTACTAACGATGATAAAAACACAAAACATCTGTTAAACATTAAAAAGAAATCTTTTCTTCATTACAATCAGTAATCAGATTGCACATGTGAGTGCAGTAGGACAGAATGGCTGTAAGTGAATGCTCAGTAAATTCCCAAGTATCCTCCAAAGCCTACCACAGTCTGCTGCAGTCTATCTAGCCTATCTCGATTTACATCAAAGCCTCTGAGTCCAAAAGTGCAATAGGCTTGTTACAGCTCAAAGGGCTGTTATAGCCTGTGAAGAGACCTGCTGTAGCCTTTTGGTTTTATCTTAGTGGCGGGAGTGGTAGATGGTGCATATGTGTATAATTCATTACTCAAAAAAGTCCAAGGAGAGGAGGAAACATAATAAATATAATGTATGTTGGTACATTTTCCTAACCTTTTATTTATTGTTATCTTGGAGCAACTCAAGGACTATTGCCTTATACTAAAGTTATAACAGTATAAAAACTTGGTTAGTACCAAATTCTGACACAGATCCATGAAAGCATGTTAAAACATTAATCAAAAATGATAATTGATCTCTCTTTAATTTTCTATTTTAGTATTGAGAGGATTATGTAAGTCTCCTTTTTCCCTCCCTGGTTCTCATTATCTTTGTGTTTCCATAATTAATAGAAAAGCTTGTGCATAACAGCCAACATAGACATAACTGTTCTACTGCAGAATGTATTTTTGGTTGCATTTATTTGAACTTTGGAATACTATCCATATAATTCCTGATTCTGCTATTTTAACTACTTGGGGTTTTTTTAAAATAATTTTCTATTTTTAAATTTAGTGCTTATTCAGATTGTATTCTTCACATTATTTCCTCTTTTGAGGAAATTTTGCAGGACAATTTTGTAGGAAGAAGCAGCTGAATTAATTGAATGGAAAGGTATCTTCTGGTCTTTATAGGATCTCTAAGGACCCCAGTATAACAGATTTGCATGCCTACAGTTGAGTGTATATGGGAAGTTTTCTGAGAAGACCTTTCGAGTAATCTGTAATTCCAAATAAAAGTTAAGTTCTTCCAGTACCTACAAATTACAAGGGAAAAAGCAGGGAATGTTAACTGATCAAGCAAAATGACTTTAGATACGTAAATTTTAAGAACTTCTGGGTTATGTGTGTTTGAAAGAAGTGCAAACAGGATGAAATTCCATAATTGAGCTCTATCAGGTACAATGGGGAACCATATGTTGGTAAATATTTACAAAAACTTTAGCTTTCACCAGGACTTATCTAGACACTTTTAAAATAATTATTGAACTAAAGTGCATACATTATGCATATGCATTTCCATTTATTTATTTAAATGTGTGATAAAAAGAAAAAAGCCAACAAACCAACAACTAAATTAAGAAATAGTCATATGGTGACTGGAAGAGGTGTTCTAATCATGGCACCTACATATGAGGTAATGGAAGACATTTAGAATCCTGTTCTTCACATGGTCAGATGGCAGACTACATAAATAGGCAGAAGAGTTATGCTGTCTCCAAATCATAAATAGAACAGATCCATCTGATAAAATGTTTCTGTCAATTAGAATGCAAGATAGGAAAGAGGAATTGTCTTGATTCTGCAGGATTATGAGCGGGACTGTTCTCTGCATCTGCTGACCCCCACTGACTACATAGATTTGTGGATGGGTTATTTTTCCTTCCTGTGCTTGCAAAAACTTTTCTTCTACTTACTGGAATATTGGAGGGAAAAATTATAACAATAAGAACTAAGAAATAAAGTGAAAGAAATGGATGTTTGGAATTTACTTTTAATTTTATTATTGTTGGTGTTGACAGTGCTCCTTGAGGGAATAGATGAGTACCTGTTTTCCCTATTAAATATACTATTTGAAATTTCCTTCAGCTTTTCCTCCCTATTGAGACTTGCTCCAAGAAGCCATGTTTTAAAACAGCAGCAATAAAAATAAAACCAAAATATATAAGGAATACAGAAGATTACAGCTTCATAAGTTTAAGCACTGAATTTAAATGTTTCTTCAGTATTTTGGTGCAAGAACATTTGCTGTTGATGGAAATTTTAATTCAGCTAGGTTTCCAGTGGGCTGTTTATTTTCCTTCTTCAGACTGCAATGAGTCATTGTAAGGGTGCATTGTTGACCAAGTTTAAAACAAAATAGAAATTTGCAAAAGCCCTCGGTCAAAATCTGAACAGCATCTTCTCTGTGTTCAGAGAAATTATTGATTTTGCTTTTCAAAGTTTAATCACAGCTTTTGCAAACAATCAGTGTGTAACTTACTGAGGTTTTTTTTGGTTGTGCTTTCTCCTCTTGTGCCAAAAATGTTTCAAAACTCTTTTGTATTTAATGAGCAACAGACTGTGCAGCTTGGTGATTAGGGCCTAAGCTGAGGAAGATATGATTTTACGACTAAATAGCATGAGATGACCAAGTCTGCCTGATCCCATGTGAAATACAGACTTGATCTTATGCTCCTGTAGCCCTGAGCACTATCCTAAATGTCTGCTTATAACGAAAAGGTGAAAAATCATCTTTCAATTTGAAAAACACTATTCAAAATAGTACTGCCAAATGGGATTGGGAAAATTTTCCACTGAAACTTTTTTATTTAAAAAATAAGTAGAAAGTTTATGGGATTTGTTGTAGAAAAGAGTTGCCTGATTTCAGGCGTTTATACTGAAAACCAGCACAGGAAAATGGTCTATACAGACCCTCAAGTAGGCTGCCAATCAGAAAGACCTGTTAGGTCATGCAGTCATCCTTATGGGGCCACAAGAGGGCTATAACATAGAAAATGGAAATTATATTTCATAAAGAAAAGTTCTTGAGAGAATAAAACTCTTACATAAAAAAACCTTTTTGGGGGAGCCAGCATAGGAAATAGTTAAACATGTTTTCTGTATCAATCTGGCTAAACTGTTAGTCTTGCAGAAATCCCATAGCATATTTAGTTGTTTCACTCATCTAGTTCAAGCAACAAGATCAATATTAGGTATGCTTTTAGGTACCTAAATAAGAAAAGTACATATAGAATTCATGTGCTAGCTTTTTTGGGATCTTTCTGAAAATGAAGAAAATGAATGAGCAACTGAAATACAACCGGTCAACTCACGATTTTCTCATGTGATCATTGTAAACATGGAGAACCTGGTGTCTTTTTGATCTTGTGGACATTTTTTCCTCCACTGTTGAATGAAATAGTTGTTTTATATATGATGAGTATGATCATTAAATGCCCCAGTCTCTGCATTTTTCTTATCCACCTCTAAAGAAATCTGAAGGGATTGTGAAGGGAGTAAGAAAACTTAAAAAAAAAGTGAAGATCTTGGAGGAACCCATGATTCCCAGGAAGGCAGAGCTGTACTTCTCTGGGGAGAAGATGTAGGCAAGAATGCTGAAGGCAAGCAAAAGTGTTGACAAGAGAGAAACATGGGAATACAGTAGAGCTGTATAACCTTTACCAAACTAATATCAGCTCACAACACTAGTTATTGTTTAAAACAAAAAGCCGCCTAGTTGATGGCAAAATTCTGTTGTTAGAACTCTGTAGAACTATCATCTCTTTATGAAATTAACAATGGTTATGTTATAGATTTTCAGATCCTGACATAAATTATGCATCTGGAAAGTTTTTGGCTGCCTTCAGGTCTGGAATTCAGTTTTCAGCTGGATTCTGATTCAGTTGCCCTAGGAATCACAAAGCCTTCCTTATATGAAGTAGGGACAGGAGATTGGGTAGAGTGCTGCTGTGAGACAGAATCAGCTACACTGTGCTTACTGACTGTAGAGTTAGCTGAAGTAAATGGAAATGAGCTCATTTCCCCTCTGGAAGCAACTTGACAGGAATATGGACCTTACTACAGACTTCTTTAAAATTCTGGATGAGGCAATTAATATGTGAAACTTCAAAATATCAAATCTAGGCTGCCAAAGCTATCTTACACTTTTTTTTTCTTTTTTTTCAATATGGCACAAAAAGCAATATGAATGCCCCCTGAGTCTAATCATTCAGGCCCTTGGAGGACATCTCAGGGCACTGCTTTATGAAGGAAAGCCTTGCTTTCCTGAAGCTAAAAATAAGATGTTCCCATTTCTGGCAAATCAGTCTGGCAAAACCATTGCATGAAGGCTCAGTGTTTACTAGTTTGAGTTAATAATTAAAAAATAATTTTATTTGGTGGCAAATCTCACAAGCAGCAAAAGTAGAACTTGGTGTTTTGGTAAAAATTCCTAGATGAGAAAGAAAACCTCTTAGAGAGCAGGTATGCATCCTTCACACTTGTAGTGCTAATCTGCATTGGACATAAAGAAGCAAGCTTACTCTGCTTTTTTTACATATGAATGCTCTGTCTTCAAAATAATCAACTGGAAAAATGGAAACAACTCATTTTAACTGTTGTGTTAAAGCGCTCTCATTTGAATTGAAACCAAATAGCCTCTCGCAAAGCTGCGTCTCATTTTCATGCTATTATGCAAATAAACACTGGAGATGAATCACAGATATTACTTCTTAATCCATTTTCTGGAACTGTGTTTAGCACACACAAGTCAAAGCAGTTCAAGATCCTGCAAGGCTACTCTCAGTAACAAGCAGTGCCGGTGCTCAAGTTCAGCAAATGTGGCCCAGGGCCTCTATGAAGAAACCACAGCTTTAGCAGTTAATGGAATTAGCCTTGCCAATTTGCTTTCGGTATCACAAACACCCACACTTTTACTTCATGATCAAGGTAAATAGCTTCCTATATTCAGATAAGTATTGGATATATTTAAATCTTGCCTTTTTGGATACCTTATTTATAAGCTTTTTTTCTTAGTGCCTTAATTGAATCTCTCCTCAGGTCATTGAAAAGACAGCTACTTTTCCCTCACCTGGCAAACACAGTAGTTTACTTTTATTCTGAATCTCAGATATCAAGCACATTCTCCCTGTGAAAGTAAGTTCAAAAAAATAGGATAGGTAGGGCTTTCAAGACTTAACAAACTTGTCTTGGTCCATAGGTATGTTACCCTTTGCCATTTGCATGCAATTCTTTGGATAAGGTTCTTGCCACACAATTTTTTGCAGGACTGTGTTAAGTTCATTTTCTTTTTAAATTATGAATGACATACATTCACGTGCAAATTGGTAACAAAGCATAGAGATTGCCAATGAAATATTAACTGGAAAGCAAAAGCTGAGATTTCCTTCCCCCAGTGGTAGTAAGAGCATTCTTACCTATGTAACCCCTGCAAAATTTTCCAGCTGTACCAACTGTTTTTTATGGATTTAAGCTGCAGTCAAACAAAATTAGTTCAGGATTCAGCTGTTAGAAATAATAATAATAATAATAATAATAATAATAATAATAATAATAATAATAGTGCTATGTGTAGTAGCAACGGGTTGTGAATCCACTGCTGCTTACATAGCTTTCAAAGGAGTCTGGGATTAAAAAATGAATAGTAAATCCGAACCGATTCAATTCAGGTATGAAGAAAAAAAGCAACTGCAGTACTTTCAGTCAGGAAATGTGGTCTCAGTTTATGCACAAAATTTAAAAGCTTTCTTTTCAAAGAAGAAAGTTCTTTTGAATTTTCACCATATTGTTTTTACAATATCTTATGTCTTTGTTTTTCTTTTATCTTTGGAAGCTTCTTTACTGCCAGAGCAGGGTAGTCTCCATTTTTTTCACATGTCTAATTGTAGGATATTAAATCCTTCTGTTTTCAGTATAAAAATTAAGAAGCTAAGCAGAGAACATTTCCCCCTAATTCAGACAAAGCTGAAGTTTTGGTTGTTCAATACTTCACGGAAAATTATGAGAATCTGTGATTGAGCTCTGCATTTCTAAGGAATGTTGAATTCGAGTTTTGTGAAAAAGACAATTATTTGCTCTTTAGGTAACATCAGTTAGTTTTTAATGGCTAGGAAGAAAGAGTTTACGTAACAGAGTTTCCCACAATGAGTTTAACACAATGTAGGTGAGCAAGTTTCCATTTCCAAATTTTTCAGGAGTGGTCTAGTAATATTAAAATCAATTTGTATCTTTTTCAGTAATTGACACTCTTACTTCCAACAAAATTAATTGCTTCTTAGGGATCCGTTTAAGTTTTATGTCAGGATAATAAATGCTGTGTTTTAGTATTTATAAAAGCTTTGAATTAATACTTTCTTGTTTCCAAATCTCCTAAGTGGCAGCACTTAATACATAAATAGGCAAGTAAATGCAAGTTAAATAAATCAATATAAAAGCAGAGTTGAGAAAAAATTCATGTAGGAAAATAGCAAAGAGCACAATACCTAAATAAACTATTTTACTAGAATTTAATGTCTTTAAGGACATAAAAATCTTAATCGTCAATTACAGAAATTATCAAATGAGTGAAGAAATGTGTTTAAGCCACGGAAATCTCAATATCCAAATTGCAATGCTTTTATTGGGATGTCTTCATTTAAAATAATGTTTCTTGGATTGCCAAATGATATAAATAACTCCATTCAAAACACCCCAGAAAGCTGCTTCCAATTGATCAATGTTTTTTTAAGCTGAAGAATTCTCTGAAGAACATTGTCTTTACAAAGCTAAGAAAGGAGCTAGGAGGGATATCAAGTACCTCAATTCAAGATGGATACACAGAAAAACATTTCTGCATGGAAAGATTTTATAGGAGACAGTTTGGCTTTCTTGTCATTTTTAATGATGCAGCCCAAAGATAAAATACAGTTGCTTTACTGCTGTGTTGGATATGGCAGTTTCATCACAAGGATGAACTCCTGTGGGAAATCTGTTGATGTCACTGAGTCCAGGGTATCAGTTAAGATGCTTTTCTCAAATATGTAAAAGTTAAATGGCCTTCAAATATATTTGCATTTTTTTTCTTAAGCATTGCTATGAGTTCAAAATATGAGTACATGAAAATGAAGAGCTTGTCTATAGAAAATTATAATGTTCTATATTAGTACATTAGTAAATAAGGTATTATGTAAAACCGTAGACCAGTAGAACAATTATACATTCACAAGGAATGTCACAAAGACCATTATAAAAATACTGTTAAATTAATTTAATCATAACTGTATAAGCACTTTAAAGAAAAATATAAATAAATAGATGCAGCAGTGAAAAATAACATATGTGAGTGGGAACAGACTAATTGACTGAAAGAAGAGCACTAAAATTCAGTGGTTAAAAGGATACAAGAATATTTTTTATGTTTTGGCCAAACAGTGAAAGATGAACTAGAGAAATCAGAATCACACACCACTTAAAGATTAATACACCTTTGATTTGAGGTTTAGGAAAACCTCCTGAAAAATGGAGTCACAGAATCAGAAAAATCTCGCAATTCAGATTACAAGGGACCCCCAATCATCTCTTCCAATCTCCTGCTTCAGGCAGGGACAATGTCAAAGAAGTTTGTTCAGGGTCTTGTCACACTGAATTTTGAACTATTCAATATTCAGAATAATTTGTCAAAATTTGTCTGAACACAGATTCATGTGTTAAATCTTTCTGGGAAAAGGATTCCAGTTTCTTCACTCTCATTGTGAGATATTTTTTTCCCTGTGCCCAGGCAGAATTTCTCTTACAGCAGTTACTGACTATTAACTCTTGTACTCTGATTATTTTGTATGATATCTACATAAACCTAAGTACCATACATTTCATCAATGGTGCAGCCTATTCCTACTTCCATTAAGACATTCCAGATAGTTTTTCTTACTTTCTCAGTTACAAATCTTTACATTTTTGCTGTATTTCTCTTTTCTTTGGATTTTAAAAGCCAGATTGTATGTGCTTGGTTTTTTTGCAGGATGAGAGGGTGCTTGAAATGGGAATCAGATTTATTCAAATTAGGATTATTTTTCCCCCCCTGCATGACATCAGCCTCTCCTATAGATCACAAATTTTGCAGCATTGATTTATGTCTCTAGAATAGCTAGTCTCCAGAAGAGAGGCATTTCCTTACCAGTGAACCTACATTTCACTTGGTGCCTTTTCTTATGGGAAAGGAAAAAAAAAAATAGATTGTTTTATGAATTCTATTCTAAATCAGTGTGCCATCTGCAGTAAATAATCTGGCCCACCTGAATACTATGTGCAGCATATTTCTGTAATCACTGGAATTTTTATTCAGAATGTGCTACACGTTTGATTACATGGTTGGCAATCTGTCTCTGCGTGCGTGGCACAGATCAGGACAACAGCCTCCTCCATTATTTCCTAACCTTCTGTCTCTGCGTTTTTTTGTAGTGCTGCTCTGTTCACTGCTAATGTGTCTTTTGATCTTCGCAGCACTGTCACAGTTGAAGTTGCCTTTCTTCCACACAAGTATTTGAAAATCTGTCAAAGAGCTGAGGTTTTCATTATATGCTTTTCATCATTACTCTGTCTACTCCGAACAAGTTTATTTCAAAGGCTTTGCAAAAAATGACAAGAAACATGACAATTTATTTCCTTGTCCTTTCATTAGATTAGAAATGCCACAAAATATTTAGAATGCATTTATTTTTATTAAAAAGCATGATGCTCTTTGCTTTTTCAAGGAAAAGACAATGAGAGAATGAGAAATATTAATTTAGACTTTTATGATGATTGAGGGGCTTTGAGTCTGAGGCATTTGAGTAGAAAATCTATATATTTGTAGTTCACAGATACAAATGTGTTAATTGTATTTTAGAGATGAAATGCTGTGAATAACATAAAACAACCAAGAATAAAGAAAACACTTTTGATGTAGTAGCTGTATTTCAGGTATTCCTTTGTAGTCAGCCTTGGAAAATTCCATTTTCTTTTGCTCTGAATCACAATTTGATGTGGTACTTACCATCAGGCTATTAAAGATATTAGTGCCATATAAGCCATAGTTTCTTTTTTCATTTACTGTTACTGCATTTGGTACAGATCAAGAGATTGTTACTTAATGTTTCCCCTCAACAAATAAACATGAATAAAACATGCAGGATAAACTGAGAAGTACCATGCTTTGGAAGATGCTTTTCCGTTAAAGTATTGATCTCACAACTTATGATTTAAAGATTCTTCAAGCAATAAAAAAGCTAAATCAGTTTGGAGAATTGCTAAATCAAATTGCAGCAGTCTTAAAGATATAAAAAGAAATATTTCTTAATTTTAATAATGCTAGCTGTTTTGTAGTTACAAACAATTCTGTTACAAAAAGTTGAAGTATGTTTTCTGTGTATGCAAGTGAGCATGATTTTAAAGGATGAAATTTTAAGCCTGACTACAACAAATGGGAATTGTGTCATCTAATACTCCCCAATATTTTTAAAACTCTCTCCCAGAATTTCTACAAGAGAAGACTAAATAGGAGAAACCAATGTGAGTTTTGGATTTGGGAGGGTATTTTTAGTGTCTTGGAAAGGAGCTTTGTAAATACTGTGCATTAGGAAGACTGCTTCAAGTTAGCTTCCATGTAATGCACAGCAAACCCCATTCCTCCTGAGCCTTCTGAATTACATGGTGATACTTTGCATTCACCTGTATCCTTTCAGATAAAGGAATTATAGGGATCTAACCCAGCAGCAGTTCTGAGAACCTATATAAAGCAGGTATAGCCCACTGACCATTATGAGAATAAAGATGCTCCTTAAAGGACTGAAATATAAAACTAATAAAATCTAGCTGTATTTTTACCAAAAGATCTTCAACATGAATTTTAGAAAATTGAAGTGGATAGACATCTTCTGAGAAAAAAAACCTTCAGTGTTAATTTACAAGAGAAATATCAAGCAGTAAAGAGTAGATGTAATAAAAACACTGAGAGAATGTCACTCTTACTCACAGTTAATTTGCACATTCTCATTAACCAGCATCTTGAAATAAGGCACATTTAATTATTATGAGCTTCTAAGTACAGATATAAAATATTGACCTTCTCTATAAAGGACATCGGTCATTTTTACTGGATTCCAAACACCTGTAGCAATTTAAAACTTGAAGTGATTTCCTTTTTTGAGTTGCTTCTGAGAGACAAAAAGTGAGAGGGTGAAATGGAAGTCAGAGCCCACCAATACCTGTAACTATCCAATATCAGAATTTAATCAATACATTTCATATAAATATTCCCCAATTTAGAAAAAAATAGTGTTAGTCCCCCACCTGAGGGCTGGTTGCATTTATTCTTGGAGTTGTACTCTAACATAGTCTACAGCTAGTTAGTGGCAAAACATCAGTAAAAGAAAATGAGTTTATTTGACATATAAAGCATCATGAATTTTACAGGCACAAAGCAATTGTGTGGGGTTCTTTCATATTAAGTGCATGTCTGACATTTATGCACTGATCTTTTTTGATTCAAAGAAACATAATAAACAGTGCCATTAGAAGGCTGGTATTTTCCATATTTTATGGAGCCATTTGAGAGATGAAACATAATGTAGCAAGTCTGAATATTTTATTAGGATTTTATTTGGCTCTTCTTCTATATTTTGCAATCTTGCCCATAGAAGAAAAGAAAAAAAGAAAATAGAAAATAGAAAAAAAAGAATTAAATTGTTTAAGCTAGAGAAAAGAGAAAAAAGAAAAAAAGAGAAAAAAGAAAAAAAGAGAAAACATAAAAAAAGAAAACAGAAAAAAGAGGAAAGGAAAAAAAGAAAAAAGAAAGAAGAAAAGTTTAGGACTCCAGATTGCAGATTGCAGATTATGAGACTATTCTCTGGTCATAGAAAATGAATTATAATTATGGAAATCCTAGAAAAAGTGCTTTGGAAGGCCATTGATTTTTATTTTTTTCACACTATGGGTATACCTTTATTTCCCCATTGTTGTGTTTAAAGAAAAAGGCATAATTGCTATTATTTTATATTCCTTAATGTATTTGAAGATGCAATGTGAGCTATTCTTTTTAAACAAGAATGGTTCACTGTTAACACACAATGTGTCCCATTTATTGCCCTAAATCATCCTAAATTAAATCAATTCTTGTGATGAATTTGGCAGTGCTGTTTATACCAAGCCTTATTTTTTTTACATACAAGTGTAAATCAGTAACAATGTCCTCCAGATTTAAAGAGGAGTGGACAGTGTGTTCTTGATTTCAGAAATACATTTTACAGCAAGTGGAATGCAGAAGGAACACATTCAGCATTACTCTTCTTAGGAACCCTCTGCAACTGTCAACGTTTTACTGACTGAAGAGAGAAATAAAACTACTGAAAAGACTTTTAATTATGCTTCTCTAAGACTAAGCATTTGTAGAAATCACTTCACTCTTCTTCAAGAAATTTTTCAAGCGTCAGAAAGCAGAATCTATTTGGTGAAGACACAGCTTGCTTAAAAGAGGTAGCAATTAGAGGAGAATGAGAAAATATTTATATCATGTATCAGTTTCTCATATGTCTGGAAGGTTCTAGATCATGTTCTGTCTTTGGTTCATTCCAGACTAACTTAAAAAAAAAAAAAGTTGTTAAAATGCACTTGAATTCATTCATGTACATGTTAGATTTAGAAAAGCCTTCTCAGCTATGCTGAAACCTGCTATAAGAACCACACCTTTTGTAGTTTTTGAGGGTGCAGAAGGAACTCTGCAGCTGAACCAAGCCTTTAACAAGCCATGAACAAGTCCAATTACTGAAAATGTGCAGTGATTTTCAGAAGCTGGGGAGGTTGATTATGGTTCAGATACACCGTGTTCAGGGCAGTGGTTTCCTTTGCTGTGCTGGGGACATATGACAGCTCTGGGTAAACTGACCCAGCATGGGATCCTGAAAGAGGGAGCCCTTTCTTTTTCTCGCCAGCCAGGTCATTAAATTCACTGCAGAGTGTCTGAACAGTGAATTTTAGTGGATTGTATTGAAAATAAACTAGATGAAAAAGAACTCATTTTAAGTAGGCAAAACAGATCCTGTTCCTAGAAACCTGCAATTTTAGAAGACAAAATACTGAATAAAATTTCTTCTGTAGAGGAGCATCTTGAGATGAATATTAGAGAATAGTCTCTTTGGAGATACACTTTACTTTAGTTGCCATTCCTACCTACATTTAAAATGCATGGGCAATCTTAGGTCCTCTGGGACTGTTGCAGAAGAAAGGTTATGTGCTACAAATTGCAGAATTGAGCAAATACATGTAAATCTGTATCTGAGTGAAAATAATTTGATACAGTAATATTAGTATGATAGCAACATTAAAATAAAAAAAATATAGTAGAGTATTTCCACTTAACTTTTTCATAAGCCCTTCTCTCTTAAAATATGAGTTTATTTGCTTTCTCTGAGTGCTACGTGCATTGTGTGAGTGTTACTCAGCTTTAATACATGTTCTCTTGCTGTTCCACTTGCTTGCATATCTAACATGATTAAAAAATATAGTCTCCTGTCTTCAGCAAGGTGAAATCCCAGTTACAAAAGCCCTAGATAATTAGGGTGAGTATCATTGATCCTACTGCATCACAGTATTCACTGTTGAGATCACTGTTCTTGCACAATAATTGAAGCAAATTAGAAAAAAAAATGCAGAAAAGCTTTTGCTAATAAAAATGGAATTCTAATTACATCTAGATGAACTAAATAAATTAATTAGTGAGTTTTTAAACATGGTGCTCTATATTTTCTTTAAAAATATTATTTTAACTGACTAAGTATTCACTTTGTAAATGTCACAGATTGTTTATTTATTAGTGGAGTAAAAAAGACAGAATTTTAACCTCAGCTGTTGCGTTTCAACATTGAATTTACAGTAAGAGTTGCTGTTAAACCTGCCATGAGGGAGAAATTAATGCATTTCTGTAATATTAATATGCCGGTCTAGAAGAATAAAATCAGAACTTGCTAAGTCAGAAATAAAATTTCTATTTTCTCCCTCATATTTCTGTCAGATTTCAAGCTTTCACATTTATGCAAAGGAGTGAATTTTTTGTGCATCTGGTCTTCTTCAAGAAATATTTATACTGACAGAGACTACTATCAAAAATGCAGAGGTTCAGAACTTGGGTACAAGAGTTTTAAACATTTTTGGTCCTCTCTTGTGAATAACAGATGAGGTTTTCAAAAAATATTAACTTAACAAAAAAAAAAAATTAGCTCTTCTGTGATTGTTATGACTAAAGGAGCCCTTAAAGTGAATTGATGTGAATTTCATTTTTTTAAAGTATTATCCCAATTTGCTTTATCTTTACAGCACTATGATATATCTGATAAGGGTAGTTATTTTTTTTTCACATGAAGGTTGTTGCAAAAAAATCTCCCCCTTTTTCACTCTGTATTACACTTGCTTGTCTTAGCTCATCTAATTATACTAATTCTTGCTGCACAGTCTTGGAAAGTTTGCTGTCTTTTGGCAGCTCTAAAGCACAGCAGGTGCTCTGGCCAGTATCTCTCATATCCAACCTCTCATCCCCTCTCTCTAGATACTATATAAAAATGATATTTTTAGATACTAACATTTCAGATATGGACATTCTAGATAAATAAGGCTAAGAGCAGTAAATTATTTTTGCAGCCAGCAGATCTTTTTGTTTTGAAGAAGAGATACATGTGGAAGAAAAGAGGGAGGCTTATAAGAAAGATGCATAAAGACTTTTTTTCCCAAGGTGTGTGCGACACGAAAAGTGACAACCATCTTCTATTTCAAGAAATTAGATTTAGATTGAATTTTAGGAAGAAATTTTACTATGAGGGTGGTGAAACACTGGACTGAATTGCCCAGAGGAGTTGTAGAATGGTCGGTGGAATCTGATGCACTGGAAGGTGCTCATGGCAGAGGGGTTGGAAACTGATGACCTCTAACAGTCTCTACTAATCAAAGGCATTCTGTTGTTCTGTGCACTGAATAACAAGAAGTCAGTTAGGAGTTAAGCCGCTTCTAGCCATGGCTTAAAAGTCTTCTATGAATGGAAAACTCAACTGTAAGTATATCTTTTCCTACATGTATTTATTTTACATCAATCTATCAAGAGCATCTGTATTCTTATTCTGATTTCAGGATTAAAACAAATTTAGGTTTCTGGGTCTTGACTAGTAGTCTGATATTCTACAAGTCCTGTTAGCTGTGTTGCTTACATTACCATTATACTTCAAAAAGAAATGGTTTCCTTTTTTCCTTTTCTGCACAGATTAGCAAATAGTATATTTTTCTAAGTAAAAATTTTTACTGTCACATCTTGTTACACAACACAATTTACAATAAAAATTTTTATGAAATAGAGAGGATTTCAAACAAAACATCCTTTAAGCAAACTGAACCTGTAGTATAAGCCTTTTGTGTCTCGCTCCTTGTGCAAAATCCTGATAGCCAACATGTTTGGCTGTTGGGAAAGTGCAAGTGGAATTGTACAAAACTCACTTTCAAAAGGAAAAAATAAAGGTTGAAAGCTGTATCAGTGCAGCAATCCAACCAATGTCTATTCAGCAATATTTTATATTTATTCTTGCTTTAAATTGGATTGGTATCTGTTTTCTCTTTACCATCAGCGTTTAGTAATTTTAGGATTGGGAGGCCCCATGGTCGAAGTTGTTAAATTGCAGCACAACACAGATGAAGAGCTTATAAAATAAACTGCAGCTATTTTACTAATTAAATTAGAGCTGGGGAAGTTGTTAAAGCACTGTCCTGTGACCATCCACATTGTTTATTTGTTAGCCTGTTTCCCAGCATGGTTTTGATTCCTATCAGCTACCAATTTCTCGGACAGTGCCCAGACACTGTTAAGGGAAAACAGGAGACAGGAAAATTTGCTGCAGCCATCCCTTTCTGCAGGCAAAGAGAATTTAGGCTTTTGGATGTGTATACCGTGTCCTTTTGCTGGGTCTGTCCTAGAAGGTGGTGGCTGTGAAACACTGTGAAATGGTATGTCAAAATACCAAAATTCTGGAAGGAAGCTAGTGACAAAGTCAATTAAAACTGCTGTCCCTTTAGACAGGACTCTTGTCACTCCACCACCTTTGCCTTCTCTAATGTAATTCCTCTAGATTTATTCTTGCTGAAGAACACTAAGAAATGCTGCATGGTTAGGTGAGCAATAGTGGTGAATACCATCACGTTTTGTTAACTTATTTAGTAATTTTTATGGAACTTACGTTGCCTTAGAAACATTTTGAGCTCTTGAAAGTTTTGAAGACTGGGAAGATACTTTTGATTTACAGCTATGTTTTCCTTCTGTATGTTGAGAAGTAAATAAAAAACAACTTATGAATTTATTTTTACCCATAACTCAATGAAATGTACAATTTCACCCAACTGACATAATTTAAAGCATAATGCTCTGAATAACATGATTAATGTGGTCAAGCAAAATTCAGCATTTTACAGTTTTTGTCATTATTATTTCCAGTCATGACTCTACACTAGCATTTGTCTTTATTATTTTTCTGATATATTGGATTAGCTTTGAACAGAAGTCTTTGAAAAGGAGAGATCTCTTGAGTGTTGAAAATATTGCATTAATCTGCTTACTCCAAGAACTATAATTTCATGGCCTTGAGAATATAAAACTGCAGTATAAGGAAAGTTTGATACTAATAATAATAATAATAATAACAACAATAACAATAATAATAATAAGAAGAAGAACAACAGTAAAGTCAGGGACTACTAGGGTTGCCAGCATTTTAGCATTCTACTGCAGAGGTGTAGAGAACTTTGAAGCAGAAATTATGTAAGAAAAATCTTATAAAATTTGCTCAGACTAAACCAGAAATTTTTAGATGGTGTAAAATAAGACAGCAAAACCAAATTTTGAGCTCAATTTTCATTACACAATATTTTAAAAATGTATATTTCAGTGGATTTGCACTGAGAGAAAGTCATGACTGTGTGTTTAGACTCAGACAACCTGCCCTAATTTACTGTCTTGTCTGGCAATTTGTGTTCTGGTTATTTTGAATCAATTTACTTGAAAACACATAAATGAGAAATTAATTCCTTGAGCACTGTTTCCTAACATCACCACAGAAATTAAAGCTGCTGACAAAGCTAACTTTTCTCACCAGATATAAAACAAAACCAAGATTTGGTGCAAGCACTTCTGGGTGTCATCTACAGTGACTAATGCATATTCATTTTTTCCACATAACCTTCTATATCCATTTCCTGAAATTCTGTCTAAACCTACCTTATGCAATTTTAAGCAATTTTATGGTCTGTTGCTGGAGTGTATTAGCAGCTGTCTGGCACATTCTATTTGTGACTGCTTTTCTTGGAGTCTGCCTCAGTGCCTGCAGAGATGTTTACTGGCAGGGATCCTGTCATCAACAACATTCCATTAAAACTGATTTTCGATGTGCAGTTGTTTTTCTATTTCTTTTGTTCACCATTTCCAGAAAGAAGCTTCTCTAATGTTGCAACTATAAAAAAGATTTATATTTCCAAAAGATTTCTATCAAGAAACAAACTAAACTTTTATTTTAGATGAGCCAAATTCAAACTTTCATGGTTTCAATATGCAACAAATTAGAAAATATTTTTGAGAAGTCCAGGAATTAAATTTCATCTAAACTTACAAGACTTGTTTTTTCATGGTCAGCTAGGTTTCATTTTCATTTTGGTAGCTGTTAAAATAAATATTTCTTTATGAATTCGATTTAAAAATCGCAAGCCCATGTGAAGATGTATTTGAGCTAGCACATTGAATTAGCAATTAAATAGCTTCATGGAGAACGTTAGATATAAATTTCAGTTTTATTTATTGGAAAGCATCTACTGAATGCTGTGCAAAGCAATCTCCAGAGTAAGAATATTTGCTTCACAGTCACAATTTAGCAAAAAAATTCAGATGATGATAATTTTGCTCCTGGTACACTACAATTCTGCTATTTCTCTTTTATTGCATTTCACCATTGAACAATTTCAAATGGTAAGACTTAAAAAAATCCCTACAAAACTGTCTTTTTTTCATGGATTCCTTCTTTTCAGTATTCAATCAGCATAAAGAAGAATGTAGTCTAAAATGTGCTCTTCTTTTTAATAATATTTCATATCCTTAGCAATACATTTTTCAGGTAGTGTTCACTCTTAATACCATCACAGCTTTTCATAATGGGTATCTGGGAAGCAACTTTTAGTCAAGGTGATGTCACTCTCTAGATCTCAGGAAGTGCATTTACATCTAATTAATGGGATTAATTAAATCAGATCCTTACAGGAACTACCACCATTGTTAGCCACAAATAACTGAATAGATAACAAAACTGACTGTATGAAGTAATTGCACCTTCCCCTTTTAAAGGAAGATAAAGTCAGACTGATCTGAGATAACTCCTGGCTCTTCCCAAGATAGAACTCATAAAATCAACTCAAGTATGTTCAATATTCTGCTGGAATTTGCATAATTGCTTTGGATTCATCTCAGAGAATAGCTTGGAAAAGTGATTCAGCCCTGTCATCCACAGGCAGGTATCACAGGCATATTAATCCTTTCCCTTAAGTGGTGGGAAAAGGGCAAGAGAAGTGTGGGTACAACCACTCTCCATCTGATTTTAATGTTCACATCAAAGACTGCCTTGTCTTGGGGATCAGGAGGAAATCATATACAATGCTTTAGGTGCTAGATACTTTCTAAGCTTAGTCTTAGACATTTGTTCAAAGTTTGGTTAAAATGGAGAGGGAAAGAAGGAGGAACCCAATGCCCTTGACAAAGGCAGTCGTGCTTCCTTTTAGTTGTGTCTAGACTGTTTTGTAGGTGGTCTTTTAGGCAGTACTGGCCTATTGTAGCCCTTCCTCCTGATGGCTGGATATTAATCTTTGGATTGGTACAGTCTTTCTTGTCATTAGCCTCACCTATCTCTTTATTCCAAATTTCACAATGACATGAAAGCAACAGTGACAGCTGTCGTGGGGAGAGAAGTTCCTTCCTACATTCTCCTACTTAATTTTAATCCCTCCTTTGCAAGAGCAGATTGTTGTTCCATTGCTTGTGCTCATCAGGATGAGGGAAGAGCGCTGGGGGTTGTGGAGAGACACTGTCTGCAGGAGGCGCCAAGCCTGCAGCATGGCAGGTTTGGGCTTCATTAGCATTGTCTGAAGGTCTGTACCTCTCCTGACTTCAAAAGCATCAAAATGAAGGGTGTTTTACAGAATTATGCATTAGAGTACCCCAGGTCCTCCACCTGCAGTATACAGAGCTTGGACTGGAGCTCCTTTAAAAACCTACATGCTATTGTATTTACCAGGCCTGGCTTTGACATATGAATTTTAGTTTAGCCAGGGAAGTAAAGAAACTTACAGTAGGGGGTGTCTACTTTCTTTTTTAAATTAGTTTTTCAAGAAATTCAGAAAAATCAGGTAGAGTTAATGTTTCTAATTTTATTGCCAGACATCCATCCTTGAAATCTGTCTCACTAACAAAAAGCCAAACCCAAACAAGAACCTTTACTTTTGATTCACTAGTAAGTTTCAGATATAATTATGTAAACTAATCTTTCTAAATGACACTTCGTTAAATTAAACTGTTTAGGAGTGAAATTTAATTAAATCCTACTGCTTGCAGAATTGAATAATTGTTACTTAAGAGATATTTGATTTCAGGATTCATGTGCATCTTCTTAGTTAGCAATGGATCATATTCTGATGTTTACTTTAGCTTCAGTTATTTTTATTTAGTTAGCAAATTAAACCACTGATAAAAATAGTCAAATGCTAACTATATAGTGTGTATATATCTGTTTTCCAACCCTGATGACTATATATAGTTAGGAGATTTTGAATTTCATCAGAAATCTGACAAACAGAATTACAAGGGAAACATGGATAATAGAAAGGGATGACATGACTAACTAGACAACTGGAGCACATCTAAGAATTTATTTCCTATTGTAGTGTTGTGACACATCTGGGAAATAAATGTGTTGCAGAATATTTAATTCATCTCTTCCCATTAAAACATGGACCTAGACAGCAGGGCAGCCCATTTTACACCTGCAGTAATTGCTTCATTGTGAAGTGCCAAAGGAGTGGAAATGAGAAAACTTTTTGTGAAATGAAACATTCTAGCAGACTGATTCTCTGAGGAGGCATCTTCTGTAAATTGAAATGTTCACTGACAGCAGATTTATGCTTGAACTCAGCAGGTTTTTCAAAGGGCTTGTGTTGTATCAGTCTTGGGTGGATTAGAAATGGTCATCTTGGTTTTCTTTAGAGTTTGATAGGTTGGTCTGTAAATAAGAAAGGTAACTTGAGCAAACCTCTATTTGTGGAAATTACCTGGTGAGGTTTCTGCAAATTACTGATACCTATCAATGTTGAGACAGTGGGAACTGAGATTCATAATATTTTTGGAGATTCACATCATAAGTCACATAGCCTCTAAAATTAATATATTTTTGACTATGTCAAATATATTTGACTTTATAGACAGAGCATAGTACTGCACTTACCTAAAGTGAGTAAAAGCCCTGATCTTATTCTTGTTCCTGGAGAATTTCTTCAGCTAAGTGCTCATCAGTTGGGATACTAGGTATGTTTTGATGCATAAGAAGTTTTATTTCTGGTTATTTTTATATGCCTGCATTATGTGATTGTCTCAACCAGCAGAAACTAACAGTTTAACTTTAGTAATGTGAATGTAAATTTCAATGAAGGCAGTGATTAAAGTGGGCATTTGCAATATTGAGAAGTCTTTTTACTGACACTTCCAATGATCGTTAAGTACTCTGACTTGTGATTTAGGCAGCATTGTGTAAAGGGTACTTGTTCACTTCTGGAAGGTGAGAACAGGTCATGAGGTCCTACAGAAGCAGGCTTTCAATCATATCACCTATTATTTGCACCTTGTTTCGAGCATTTCCTCTAAGTGGTTTTAAGGCTCATTGCTCTGTCCTGGTGAGGATTTGTTCTGAGTGTCATAAGCATGACACTCAGTACCAAATACAGTGCAAAGGAGAACTGACTCTTTTTTCTGTCCATTTGTCCAATGGAGTAAGTCTCTAAAGAGCCCAATAGCAATAGTTTGGAAATAGACTAGGCAGGAGAAAATGGGATTCAGGCTCCCTTCGTATGAACTCCCACACAAATACACACATGTTTATGTGTGTGTATATATATATATATATATAAAGAAGGATATGTTGCACTTCAGGTAAGCCCAGTTCTACTGCATTGCTTCGATCAAGATGTCTGATTACATAAGTACTAAACCAGCAGAAGAAGTTGTTACAATGCATTTCAAAGGCTCCATTTGCCCATGACTTTGTTTTGTTGTCAAATGCAATAACACTGTATTAAATCTTATTTATCAGAGCTGCCACCAATTTGTAAAGCTCTTATTGCACAGGAGTAAGAGTGCAGATTCTTTTTCACTTCCAACCATCAGTGCAGTCCATTAAGAATCCATGGGTTGAGTTACTATCTCAGCTTCCTTGTCAATTCAGATGTGTGGAACACATGAGAACACATGAGACATGAGTTTTACTAACAAGGTATGTGAGCCTAGGTTGACATAGTACTATTTGGATCAGACCCCAGGGGCCTCTTTCCTTCTCCAGCTGCAGGTAATTCTGCAACAGTCATGATGGTCAGAAGAGTTGGTTTCATATTTGAAAACCACACATTTTTCAATGCCCGAGAAAAATTGCAACTTTTAGTTGGAAAGACCAAAAATCATGACACAAAAGAAATCACGGATGTTGTCAGAGGAAGAGATCCTTCTGCCAGTATTAAGCTGCACAGGGGAATACACCCCAATAGTCCTTGGAAGCGAACTGTACCTCACAGGACAGAGAAAAAACAAAACTCCAGTATTGTTGTGTTTCATCTGGCCTGTGGGGAAACTCTTTCCCTCAAACCTAGCATGTATAAGCAGGATACAGCAGCTGAGCATCCAAGATGCTTTTATTTCATAGCCTATTACCTATTTTAGTATTAATTACTGATATTTTTAAATTTTACATCTACTTAAAAAGCTTGAGAAGTAATTTGGATTTTGTTGAAGGATAGTCCTTCTCTGAACTCATTTTGGAAGTCAATACTTTATTTGAGATAATAAATAGTTACTCTCTAGACTCTGCTGGTGTTTTTTTTACTCATTCAACATTTTCATCATTAATAATTTTAAGACCTCCGCTAAAACAAATTAGGTCTTTCTCTACATCTACACTTCACCAGTTACACAAAAGAAAGATTGCATAATCTTCTCAGTGTTTGATTAAATAAAGTAGCTTAAACTATTCATGTTGGCATCCCACTGTATCCTAAGAATGTAGATTTTTAGGATGCTTTCATGAATCTTTATGGATGTTTTTCAAGTAGTCCTCCTAGAGCAAAAAAATATTTTAAAAAATTGTTGGGAAATAATTTTTGATTGGTTTTAGTTTTCATTTATTACTTCTTAAGAAATTAATCTTTGGCGTTTTGAAACAAACACAAAGGCTCTTTCCTGTGGTTTGAGACACCTTGAGTTTTCTTGATCCTGCATTAGTGTAGCTGAATGTTTCAAATCTTACTATCTTCATTTTCCAAACATTTCCATCTAACAGAAGGAAGTTTTGAGGGATGGTGCATATCAGCATGGTACAGAGCAGTGCCATGGAAAGGTTACTGAGCTAGCTTGGGTACTGGAAATATATTTGCATTAACATAGCTTCTCACTTGAGCCAACAGCTCAACATAAAAGTAGTCTGTAAACAGTGTGGGCTTTATCAGCCCTACTGTTTGCCTCAGAGCCTGTGTATTTCCTCAAGTCTCATGTTGGGTCTTTATACAGCTGCAGGCAAATGAAGCTGCTCAGTCATTCCATTCTGAGTCATTGTCTCCTATTTGGCACCTAGCCTGAAACCTCTCTAAAATATATTGCCCAGGTGCCACCGTTGTTGTTTTGTTCATCCTTAAGACAGAGCTTGCAGATGTTATCAAATGAAACTGAGCAGCAAAAAAGATGTCTCGCGCAGCATTTGTGAGGCTTAGTTATTCCAGTTAAGATTTGGGGCATGACCTTTCTAGTGCTTTGTAAAATGTATTTGTATGATGCTGTGAAATTTGAAAGTTGCATCTCACAGTAAGTAATGAGGTCGCCCAGCTATGAGCAGGTCTGAGCCCACTGTCTTTCATATGGCACTAGTGTTTCTAAGTGCAAATAACTGCTGCTGACATGTGAAAATGTGCAGCTCATAAATTCATGACTCTTTCAGGTGGTAATGGCAGATAAGGCTGATAGTATGTGCTCCAGTGTGACTGAAATTGAGGTAAAAGTAACTAGCTAAATACAACTCCTGTACTTGTATTTAAAAGTTTTGATAATCCATTTATTACTGTTAAAAAAAAAAATCTGCACTGTCTTTTAATTGTATTCTATTAGAAAAATACATTTTTTATAAGCTATAAATGAGCTGAACTTTAAAGCCAGGATGACATTTTGTATCCATGTATCTATACATTTATGAATGTGTATATATTTATAAACATATGCACTATAGATAAAAGATCACTTCTGCAAAAACAGTATAAAGTACATTCAAATGCTTGACTCTTTATACAGGGTTTGCTTAAGATGTTGACATTCCAATCCCAAATCTTGTTTTGTATCTCACTGTAGTCAGGAAATTTCTGTATCAAAGAAATTAAAAATACTGAGTGTGGTGTAATGTCTAAGAATACCAGCCTGGGTCTGATACTGAGATTCTGAAAATGACTGCAGCCCTGAAAGGATGATGTTTTCTGTGGCAGAGGCCAGTGAGTGTCTCCAGGACTTCATTCTGCTGCTTGTTTTATATCTGAAGGCTGATATCTGAGCTTTGTGCTTAACTGCTTCCACTCTGAGGTGATTTTTCACTGGAAACTTGCAGACCAATTGGGATCACTGAAGTGGTTTGCTACTATAGGGCAGTTGTGTGCATGGAGGTTGATGATCTTTGCCTCTGCAAAAAAAACCAGCAGTAACGTCATGTCAGTGCTTCCAAACTCTGCCCCTTTTCAGAAGGTGATAAAACTGTGTGACTTCTCACTGTATTCAAATAGAGGTGTGTATGCTTCTAGCTGGGGGATTGTGCTGGAGTTCAGGATGTAGTTGTTGTCAGCTGTTTCCAAGGGGTCACTCCATGCTGTAGCCATCTGTGAGGACACCCAGAAAAGGCATTTGGTAGTTTGAATGAAGGATACAGCCTTGATGGGACTGAAGTTGGTGTACAGCCCTTTTGAGTGCTGCAAGTATCTGTCTCAGCAGAATATTGTGATTTAGCTGATTAATGAAATTTCTGTTCCTACTGTTGGCTGTTTCTCCAGCTCAGTTGAAAAGGGCAGAAAAAGGTTTTATTTGGAAATGCCCACCTGGCTATGGTAGAATTTCCAGAGCAAGCCAGAGCTGTCATTAACAGTACAGATTAATGCCTGAGGGAGTAAAGGCAAAGAGTGTTTTGAGCTACTTTGGGCAGACCTTTGTCCTTAAAACAAAAGTGAAGTACATGTGATTTAATATATAATTTAGTTTTTCAAATGAAATAAAATAAGATGGATTCCCCCCCCCCCCCCCGCCCCATAAATACTGTGGTAGAAGATACACTCCTATTTTAATTAAATAAAGTAAATTTCAATGAAGGAAAGGATAAAAATGTTCAAGCAAAGTCTATGTTGTATAATATCTAAAATGGTAGGTTAAAAGTGGTGTTAAAAATGCAAGGTCCAGCAATCAGTAGTTGTAAGCTAATACATTTTAAAAGATCTGTGAAAGCAACAAATATTTTTTGAAGCAAAGTCTGACTTTATTTTAGCTGAGCCTTCTTAAACAGAAAAAAGAATTCAAAAAATAATGGGTTGAAACATTATGCTCAGAGAACTGTCTAGTTACAAGTTTCAGCAGTCAGGGAACGGCCTGGAGAGCCAAACACAGCCACCTCTCATTAGCTTTTCCCTCAGTGCAGTTAGTCTAGCAATGTTACCATTTTAATGCTGGTTCATCAGTGAGAATATAAGGTCTTAAAGGGAAATAATGCAGGCAACACGACCAGCCCATCTGCAACAGTGGTTTATTTCCTGTGTTTTTATGGTGGCTTCTTTTTTCATTCAGAAATGCTTTCTGAATACTATAAAACTTTCTTTATTTTTGATTTTGTTTTAAATGTGCTCAGTAGTAATCTCGCTACACATCTATACAGCAGAAATATTTTATATTTCAAGTAGTAGCTTCTTTGAATAAAGAACAAAGACTTTTTCAGATGAAATAGACTACTGAAAAATTTAGGATGGCAGCCTGCATCTTAAACAGTCTATTTTATGCACTGAAAGGAGAAAGTTCCTATAGGTAGTTTAGACTCCTTTCATTTGGTTTCAATTTTACTATCCTGAGAAGCTTTCAGAGACATGGACATGAGATTAGACACCAGAATGTGCTGGAATTTGGGAAAATTATCACTTTATTCTTTACCTTTATTTTACAGTTTATCCCTAATATGATAAATTTTACTGGTAGCATGGGAAATAACAATGATGTGACTTTGTGCAGGTGTTCTTACATAAGCAAACCACTTTCTTTCCAACTTAGAGCACGCATTGCTAATGTATTACCTCCTAATGCATTCATAACTTCTTTTCTTTATGTAATCCATATAGGTTCAAGCTTTAATTTTTGCTTAAGGCATACTGCATATGTATATTTGCTAGATTTATTAAAAGAATTTTTTAATTAATTTTTTTCATATTCTTTTCTTTGAAAGTTATTTTCTCTAAAAATTGTTAAGGTTAAATGTTAATGGTCTGTTTGTTCATAGGAGAAATGCCTTTTATATGTTTTATGTAGGAGTCAACTGTTGACTGGACAACATTAAGATTGCCATCTTCTAGTTATTTACAAACTAGAAACCAAATGATATTAAGTGCTTCTTCTCTTTTAAAAACCTATTTGTTCAATCATTAGCAATTTAAAAAGCGTGCGAGTACCATGGAGACTGTCCTCTGATCAACATTATTATTTCAGACTACAGTTTCAATGAAAAATGCATAAATTCAGAAAATGTAGTACTCCTTTGAAACTAAATTATCAAATCAACATTTTGTTGAACAGCAAGATTTCAATACACTTCTGTTCTTGAAAAAGTAATGTTGACTAAGAGGGGAAAGGTTTTGGGAGGTAGTCTGGTTTTTTTCCTTTTTGAATGTGTTTTTGTGTTTTTCTTTTATAATTAGACTATGGAGTTTAAATAATCCTGGAAGATAGCTCTAAGAAATTCACACTGTCTTTGAAATGGTTAGTACACTGAGAAAGGCTTTAAAAATTATCCCTTGATGCTGACGTCAGGTTGCCAACTGTTGTACCTTTTTATGTGTTATGCCTCTTTTATAGCCTGGTCCCTGTTTCTTTTACTTTGAAGTTGTGTTGCTCCACTATCACAACAAGCCATTGTTATGGAGAAACATCGTGAGAGAAACCTCATGAAGAAAGCAGAATACCTTAAAGGCTATGGATGGAAAAATTAGGATTTCTCTTTGCTTTGTCTTGCTTGTATTTTTTCTATAACTTTCTGTATCCTCTTGCTTTCATTTTTCCTGAATTTGTTGCCTTGTGCAATCCATGAGTTTAAGTATCTGCATGAGAGAGGACTAAGGGAATGGCTGCCAGACTTCTTTGGTGATGTCCAGGATCTGCAGTATTTGGAGAGGGAAAAAGCATCTCCCTGGAAATGCTGTAGAGCAGACCAAGACTGAAGCTACAGATTGGCTCTGTGAGATGGTTTGCCTGGTAAATTCAGGCTTTTTTCTATTCACAAACTTGTGTTGAGACGTTTTCATCCTCATTGACTTTCCCATCTGTATGCAGCTGGGTTCTTCTCTCTCATTCTTTTAATGAAAATGTAAACAAGGCTGCTAAAGAGCTCAATGAGAAGGTGTGGGCTCAGCTCCTTTCAGGGTACTGGTGATATCCTAGTCTATATCTCCAGCTCTTTCCGTAGGAGAACTAAGAGGAACTGAAGTATTCTGGCAAGCAGTGGCTTGGATGTGTTTTATATGCTCTGTGTTACACAATAGTGATAACACTCTTCTGTGAGAAGAGTTGACCTTGTTTTTTAATGCCAAAAGAAGTCAGTGCTAATCAGAAAACCAGCAGGTTTGAAATCTTGCATGACAATAGAATATTAAAATAACTGTTCAACCACTTTCTTCCCTTTTTTTTCCCTTATGGTCAGAATAGTTATTATGATAAATTCAGAGAGAGTTTTCACACTGACATTTAATTAAAATGAAATTACCTACCATTGTTATGGGCTACACAGAAGCTATTATTTATGTTTATATTATTCTAATGCCTTATTAGACTAGGTTTGCATTTGCATCAGTAAGTTAGCATAACTTGAATTATTTCTTTCTGTACTCCTTAAGTAGCGGCAAGAGCAAGCTGCAATATTAAAAACCTACAAAAAAAAAATTCTGTCTTGGAAAAGGCAGGGACAGTGTTCAGCCAGAGGTTTCTTTTTTCCACTGTTCTCCATTTATATTTTGTTCTGTTCACTATGGCTACTCATCACAGAAACCAGCAGGATGCCTGAAAGACTCTTGTTGACAGCTGGTTAAATTAATTCTCTGTGTATTAGATGAAAAGATCATCTTTTAATGCAGCAAGACTTCTGTGTATTAATAGTTTTATTCTATAAAGTATTAAAGTATAGCATAATACTGTAAGATCACTTGGAAGCAGCATTTTTCAAATGTATCATACTCTTTTTGAAGTAACAGAAATAACTGAGGGAGGGAGGTGGTGAAGGGGTTATGTCTATGGCTAATAATGAATTTTTCAAAGAGCAAAATAATCTCATAGGCATTTTAATTCCATACAGAGTCTAAGTTTATAGGTCTTGGTAAGAGTAATGGTTGTGTCAATCTAAGAGTGCACAATCAGCTGTTCCACTTCCAAAACAGCTGCTCCACAATGTTCTGCCACTTCCCACCTGGATCCCTGTGCTAATTGGGGAGCTCCCACTGTTCCTGATTCTTTCCCTCCATTGCCTAGAATTACTGTGAAGCTGTTAGCAGATCATTGTGACTGTTTAATAAGGGCTCATGCTTTCAAGGAGAGAAGCTATAGTGACTTTCCTAGCCCTAGAAACATCCTGCTCAGGCTACTTTCTAATTTTCCTTGGACCTCTATATTAATGCTCTGTCTTTTGACCATGTGCTATGGGTATGAGCCTTGGCAGTATCCAGGAGCAGCCTTGGTGGGCACTGCTCCATAAGGGAAGGAAAACTGGGAGCCAACTGTGACACCAAGGCAAGCAAGGACAGTGATCCAAGGTTAAGGGACGGTCCCACAAAGAGAGCGAATGATGGCAGTCAGCTTCAGCCAAAAGCCCAGACTGGCAGGCAAGTCTGGATCTTCTGATATAAGACTAAGATCAAACCATGATGCAAAGTCAGGACAAGCTTAATGACCTTTTTTTATCCCCTAATCTATGGATAAATAACTGCCTTATGTTTTAGAGATGGAGTGTCCATTTGTTAGCCAAATTCTGCAGGCAGTTGGACAGAGCAGGAGGAGGGAACAGCACATGCCTGCAGCTCTGGGCTTGAGGGCAGGGGCTACAATACAGGCAGCCACTGGGAGACATTTTCAGAGAGAGAGAGAGAGGGAGAGAAAGCTATGAATTTTTCCTACTTCAGCAGGAGACTGCAAAAGAAGGAACAATTTCTCACAGGTTTAGTATATATTTTGCAGTGATGAAGGCTCTCCTCAGTACAGTGTACCAATAATGTTTTTCTCACCCAGCATTGCCTCACCAATTTGGATGAAATCCTGCAGGCTACAGCAGTCAAACCTTGCATGGCTGTGTAGTGAATTACAGCATATATCCACTTAAATCATTGGCATAACAATATATTTGGAGTTTAATTGGGGATGATATGAATGTAGATGAGCTGTCACATTGGCTAGGTGTGTTGCCTCACAATCAAGTAAATTATCTTTAAAGAAAAAGACTAATTAATAAAAAATAGTCATTCATACTTCATTTCCAGTAACTGAAGTAACAACATGAAAGTGATCTTTTAATTCTATAAAATCCCAGTGAATAGCTAACTAGGTTTTGAAGTACATGAACCAGGGGTTTTTAATTGCCTGGGTTGAACAGGGAAGTGACAGAATTATTTATTTACAGGGGTGGAAAATTTCAAATGTGCTTATTTAGGTAAACCTAGCTTTCAGATAATTCTGACATCTGGATGGTTTTTTGACCATTGAGAAACTCAATATAAAAAAAAATTAATGAATAATAAATAAATAAAAAAATAAACTATATATGAACTAAAGCTGCCCTTTAGATTGAAGCAGGAAAGTTTTTCTAAAAGTTGAAAGAAGCATAGTTTTGGGTTATGGATGGAAAAGAATTAGCCTATAATATATAAATGAAGGGTGGGAGATATGTAGGCAAGTCTTCCAATTCTTATGGAAGCCGCAGCTAGAGTTGCTCTGGCTTTAAACGTCAAATACAAGCACAGATGAATTGGCAATTATATGCTTTAACTGCAAGCACAGAAAAGACAAGCAAGTAAGAACATTTAATTGGCATATTCTTGGTAATAATGCATTAAGATAAACTGTAGAACAATGAAGCTTAACATTGCTTATTGCTCAAATGCTTACCCAAACCTAGACAGCCATTTAGTAAGTGATATGTTTAAAAAGCCAAAATACAGAGCCAAAAAATTATTTAAAAGCTTCCATATGCAAATGAAATGCTCTTTCCTGTTATATTTTCCTCCACAGAGTTGTATATTAGCATTTTGGTAGCATACTTATGTGTAGCTTTATATTTCTTCAATTTGCAACTATGGTATTTGCAGAGTAAGTAGCACTACCTAGGTTCATTAATGCAGCATTTATACTCTGCAACTCTTCATGTAAATACTGTGTTTCAAGGCAGCATTATGAATATTTCATGTGCTTTTGTGAGGTATTTTTCTTCAGGAGGGAGAACTTTATTGTTAATATGCTGCTTATCTAAAATGATTGGTTCAAAAATATTTCAATTGTATATTTCTTCTTTTGACAAGCTTGCTTCTATTGCAATATCCTTTAATTATAAGATTTTGTAAATTACAATATGATGTCATCTTAATCTTACTTATTTGCTTGTTGTACCCTCTGAATTAGGAACCCTTGAAGATAAATAGAAAGCTCTTTCTGCTCCAGAGCATTGCTATTTGCACAGCTCGCACCAATGGAGAGAATTGCTGATGCTGTAGCAGCTTTAGCAGCCTCTTATTTGGAACAATGGGCAGTTCAAATATTTAACATTCATTTTATTTGTGGGGAAACTTTAGACAGGTATTCCCTATTTCAAATGTAAAGATATTTATAAAACCTGTAGTGATAGCTTTGAAATACACCATGGAAGTACTTCAAGGTATTTTCTTTGACTAAAATTACCCAGGGCATTTAAAATCTCAGCTGGGGAAAGCTGTTTCCCCAGTGCTGTTTCTGTGCTCACATTCAGCTCAGCTGGAGGCTGCAGTTTGGTTGCCAGGAGGTAAATCCTGGATTTTGCTGTGCCAATGTAACAGTTGAATTTCAGTCAATATTTTTAACTTGATCTAGAAATCATCTCTGTTAAATAATTGGTTTTCTTTTGAGTGTTTGCTCTGCCTTGAGAAGTCTTTTCTGGTTTAGTCTGCAAGGCCTGTACTGTCCCCTGTATATAAAAATCCTGAACCCAACTGTAGTATACTGTGGGCATGCCATAGACCTAAAAGCATGCAACCTTTCCCATTATACTGCACCTAGAAGGGACTGCTAATATCAGAGTCAAATATTTAATTGACAGGCACAGATACCATTTCTCTAATGCTAGCTAATTTAGAGGGTAGGTAAACAAGCACAAATGGAGTTGCTGCCTGTTACTGTTCAGACAGTCCCTTGGTCAACTCTTCAGCACTTTGCCTTCATTTCAGACAAACAAAGAAAAATGTCCATGGCCATGCCTTAGATGAACTTATGTATTATTCAGTAAGTAGCCAGAAGGCTCAGGAGTACATGACAATAGTCAGTTAAGAATACTGTATTGGGGAAGTAAGGATGGGAGATCTTTTTCTTAGAATATATTTCTCAAGCCTGAACTGGGCAAAGACCTGAGCTTTGGTGTCACTGCTTCCTGAGAAAGAGACCTTATTTGTTTCAGTAGTGTCAAGTAATTTAGGTCTTTGTTAGAGTGTAAATATATAGTGGAAGAAATTTAGACAAAGTGAAGCATTATTTTATTGTAGTCCCCAAAAAAAAAATCTGCAGTTGGAAATGGTGTTTGCAGTAATGAGGATTTTCAGTTGTCTCTTAGTAGAAATTATTTCAAAAGAGTGATCAGAAGGTTATCTTAGGAAAAAAGAAACAAAATAAAACTTAAACAAACTTTTTTCCCAATATTTGGAAATAAAATGTAACTTAAAAAAGAAAGAAACTATGGTACAGATGTCTACCTTTCACTCTTCATGTCTCAAGTATCTGTTCTCTTTAATTCCCTTGTAATTAATTCTTCAGCATATGGACAATAGCTTTTATTTGCCTAAACAAAAGTAAGGGAGAGCATGATATTTTTCACAGAGAAAAGGTAAGAATGTCCCTCTTTGGAAGAAATATTCACAGTCTCAACCTTTTCATGTTTTAACTTTCCAAGAAGTGATTACTGGAGAGTTCAGAAGGATGAAGGTGTGTGCTAATGAATGTGACACCATTCCAGTGTGGATGGAGGGAAAGCTTTGACTCCATATCGTGTCTCCTGGAGGTTCAAAAGAACCTGTCCAGATGAGCCCCAGCTGCTCTCAAGCAGCAGTCCAGTGAGGATTCCCCTGGGTCAGTATGGGGCCTGTGGAAAATGTTAATGTGTCCCACAGCCCATATTTTCCAGGTTTGAGTTAAACTATTCAAGATAGGAAGTATGAATAATTTCTCCATGATATATCTCCCCCAAGAAAATTATACTTCAGTTAAAAGGCCTTAAATACATCTTGCACTCTAGGACTAAAAATTTATTTCTTCAAGGGTCTTTTGGGAGTATGGTAGTATTTCTCAGATCCTTGAAGTACCTATTTACATTTAAGTTCAAAAAGCCTTTGTAAGACTTGGCAAACAGCCTCCTTTTACAGAGTGTTGAAGGGAACTTTTACAAACAAGTGGAAAGGGAGGGCAGGAGTGGGAGAAAATCTTTTCATCTCTACAGAGCACCAGATATTACCACTGCAGTGTAATTTGTATGAAATCAACCTTTGCAATGAGTATTGTGCCTGCCTGTGGCAGTGTATCTCTGTTCACTGGATTTAGTAATCTGGATGTCAGTTCTAAAGCTTATTCACTACCAGGGAAAAAAGTTATTACCGTCAGGTTATTCATTAAACTAATTTAAATATTAACACAACTATCACAATGTCTCACACAGTTTATTCTAGAAAGGGAGCATAAGCACATTTTCCTGTCTTCGTTTGCTGATTTCCCCAAAACAAGCAGCTAATATTAAAAAAATAATTGAGGTAAAACTGTAAGAATAAAAAGCCAATGCCTTAAATAAATTTTAAATTAAAAACCATATGCCAACCTAAATTGAAGGAGAATAATTTAGATTGGATATTAGGAATTCTTTACTAAGAGGGTGTTGAAGCACAAGAGCAGGTTGCCCAGAGAAGGTGTAGATGCCTCAACCATGGCAATGTTCAAGGCCAGGCTAGACAAGGAGCTTGCTCTGAGCAAGTTGGTCTGCTGGGAGGTGTTCTTGCCTCTTGCAAGGGGCTGGAACTCGATGATCTTTAAGGTCCCTTCCAACCCAAACCACTCTATGATTCTATGATTCTATGCTTTTTACCATTTAATTTTTTTCTGCATATAATAAAGAAGTTGAAAATTTTTAATTACAGAAGAAATCACTAGGAATGAAGGAGAAAATAGAGGTTATTTTTGCTAGTCAGGGCTGGGTAGGGTTTTTCCTACAAAAATTTTCTTGTGCAAATTTTCTTGTGTAATTTAATGTGTACACCATCTTTCTTGTAGGAAGGAAGGCAATGTGGTTGTCTGTTTGCATGGTGTTTATTGTGGTGCACAAGCATGACTTAGAGATAAGCTCAAATGCAAACACATTGTTAAATTGGTCCTAGCTTAAAAAAAAAAAAAATTACAAAAATGAAAAAAGGTCTAAGGTAGACTTTAACTCAGACAGTGGCCAAAACTCTTCCTGGTTTTTGCTCACTGCCCTCTCCTGGGGAATGGGCTTTTGTTTCATTTTGGTTTGGTTTTTTTTGTTCTGAAGAAATGTCTCTCCCAGCTTGTCTGGAGCCATTTTTTCCCAAACTTTAGTCATATATAGCAAAATCTCCCTGGGTAAGCAGAGGAACATGTGATTACTTGTTAATTTTTTTTATTAAGAGGACATCTTTTCTCCTTTATAAGCTTACCTAAGTAATGAAGTGCACTTAGCAAAAGAAACTTGGAAAATGCACAATAGTGAAGCTTGATAATGCAAGCACCATATGGAGAGTTTTTGACCACCTTGTACACAGCAAATTTATGAAATACACAGCCAGGTTTTAAGTGAGTGTAGTTTTTAAAGACTTACATTCATGCTCTTCTGCCTTGACCTGAAATAGCATGATTAAAGTAGTATCCTGGATTTTTCTTCCTCTAAGCAACCTTATTTCTCCCTAATTGGAGAGGAAATATGAATATTAATTTTCACTTGTAAAGTTGCAAAGCAATCTTTGAGACCAAATTTAATTGAATTTTTTATTTCTAAATTTCTGTTTACAACAGACTTTCTGTGCATTTTAACCCAGGTCTCTTATGCAATTCTAGTAAATTAATCTAGTTAATATCTCATGTAGACACTATCAGCAGTCTCCAGCATTCAGTGTTACATAACTTCTAAAAAATTATTTGGTGAAAATTAATTCTCCTCTTTCTCATATAACTTGTGAAATAAAATGGGACATGTATTTTTCCTAAAACAACCATGTAAGAAACTGGTGGTTGAAAGATTTAATTCTTTAGAAATACAAACACATGAAAAAGGAATGTGTTATTTTTATTTTTAAAGAAGTAACATTTTTTGTGTTGAATATGTTTTTGGTAATATGTGGCTTTCTGCACATTTATATAAATGAACGTGTTTATGAACATATAAATATATATTTTCCCCTTAATTTTATAAATCATTTCCCTGCTTGGCACAAGAACCCTGAAGTGGTACAGATGATACTATATTCCATTTTTTATGCTGAATTAGAAAATTAATTAACTCCTTTGCTAAGGCTTGAGTTCAAGAAACATTGGATTTTGCCTTATCGAAATCCCAGTCACAAGGACAAGTGACTGTGATTTCCATGCAAATATTTCAATTTTCAAGTCATTGAAGAATTAAGAAGAGTTTTTTCAGATATGAGGATCTTTCAAAGTTATCAGTGAGAAGCACATTATTGTTTTTGTGAGCAGGGTTTGTGAAACCTGCATAACCAATTCATATCCTCTATCCTAATCATTTCTATAGGCACAGCATAATCCAGCCCACTTGACTTTGTTGTCCTTGCAGCATTTGAAGATCTGAAATGAAAAAGTCAGACAATTGGCTAAATCAGACAGGAAAGAGATAAGGGTTACAAAAAGACAGGGCAAAATCTTAAGCTAAATATGGGCAGTGAGCTGCTTTTGCTGCTTTTGTGATTTGATACCATTAATTACAATGCAAGCAAAGGTTAGTTACTGTGTAACACCTGCAAATGCTCAAGAGTGAGAAACAATTTTTACAGATCTTTTTAAGCCCTTTGAATAGCCTTATATTACATGTGACAGTGAAGCACACAGTTAAATGGTACATTAGAGGCTATGGAACCAGAGGTTGAGGCTGATTTTCTGGATTCTGTTTTCATATGCAGTTTGCCATATTAACAGCATGTGAATGCATGGTCATAAGAATTTCTTTGAAAATGATGCTATTAGCATCTTATTTACTTGAATGACTGCACATATATATTAAATAGGAGAGGGGATGTATGAATCCAGAGGTGTTTGAATTGGAAAGATATGTAGTAGTCCAAGCACAATGGCTATAGAGGCAATTGATTACAAAAATACCAAATATCAGATGGTATCTAATATCTAATCTGAAAAAGTGTGGAATAAAAAAACTTACTTCTGACTACTTTGCAATTCAAAGGTTTATCTGAAAATATACTTATTAAAGATGTTATATTTGTGCAAATATTCTGTGGTGTAGTTATAAGGCATAAATGTAAGCAAGCTATAAAATCATCAAAATACTGTATACCTTAAGAGATGGGGTTTTGTTTGTTTTTTTATTTTTCTCTAATTTTTTTAAGTACTTTTGCTGTTAGTGCAACATGCCTATGTTTTGGGGTTGTTTATATTCTTCTCTGTAGTCTTTTTTCATCCAGGATTGCAATGAATCTGCCACTTGCTCTTGGATGGCATGCAGAGATAGCAAATTCATTGCAGCAAATCTCAAGCCATGTAAGAACAGCCACACAGAACATAGAAGCAGAGCTTTGCTTTTGGTTGCTAATGGATAGCATTCAATATTTAATAAACAATTTATAGTTTATTATTGTTTATTAAACAATTTGCATAAATCCCTAACACAGCACTTCTGGTACAGAAAGAGCATCATGTATGTGGACAAATCAAGTATTTGTTACCAAGGCTGAAGTTATAATGATGAAAAAAGTGTCAGAGAATGAACAACTCTGCTAGTAGGAATAGTGATTTTACTTGACCACATACCTTCTGACTGAAAATACCAGTGTCTAGAAAATAAGCAAATAAATTTTTAATTTGCCAACTGCAAAATTTATTCTTTTAATATCTGGAGTATTTGCTGCCATGAGTTCTATTTCTAGAAATAATGGAGAAACCTGAGGGGAATCTATACAGCAGATACAATATACCACAAATACTCTGGATGTAATGAATTGGAATACAGTATGCCAGGTTTTAAGCACCTCATTATTTAATTGCCTATGACAGAAAGTGTTTAATAGTTTTGAAGATGCAAGTGACATATCCTATATGATATGATAATGTTATATATCTATAGTTCAGTACATAGGAATTTCTCCATTTCACTTCAAACACTATTTTATTTCTGTTTTCTATTTGGCAGCAATGAGAATGAAAGGACTAAAACTTCCTTTTTGTTCTTAATTTCTTTCTTGCTAAGATTGCAAAAGGATAATATTTAGTACCAATTATAGTGGTCTTTGTCCTGACAACATTTGCTTATTAGAAAATAGGATTAAGTTGATTTAATAATGGAAACACCAGTAGCTGTCAATTGATAATGATTTGCCATCTGTATTTAATGGTGAATTTGATGGAAAGCTAGTGGTAGAAATCTCTACACCCTTTTAAAAATCTCCTGGACCACCTATTTATTTTAGTGTATTACTTTTTCATATGCACAATGAAAATGTCTGATGTTATGAGGTATGACGAGCTCACATACACTCTTTTACATATGTTTATCTTGTAAGCAAAATAATTACAATAATACTGCACAGGGAAAGTGAGTATGTATATATAAATTTTCCAGTGCTGTACTAATGAGAATTATTTCATGTCGCTATGGAAATTAAGAGAAATATTTATGCCCTATTCAGGGGCTGTAATTTTTTCTTTAAGAACATCTTTTCAATTATGTTACCTACAAGGTAACCAAAAATTTATATAAACAAGAGGCCCCTTGTGTGTGTGGGTCAGTTATAACCCATGTAATATGTAGCCTATTCACTCTATTCCTTGCTAAGTAATGACAAAGCTGTAAGCAGGCTTTGCTTTTAGAAGGTCAGTTTTTATGCTTGCATAAACCCCGACAAGCTACATTTCTCATGTCTGTTTTAATATGAATGGATGAGCCATTTACTGGTCTCTTTCCCAGAGGTGAATGCCCATTTCCCTAGCTCTGAAAAAGGCTGTTGTGATCAATCTTCTCATTACCCTTTTTTTTTCTAAAAAATTATAGGTAGTATTACCTAATTACCTAACATTACTGAAAATTACCCAAAAAGGAACTATCTGTTCCATGTATATACTCTTATAAAATCTCAAAAAAATTTTACCAGCATTTCCTCTCCTTGATACTACTTGTCCATTTCATCTGCCACCAAGATAACCCGGCAGACTTGCTTGTTTCCAAGTCTAGTAGTGGATAATTTTAGATAAAAAAGCCAATTATTCCCATTATATATAGTACAAAACAATGCTTTGTGATACTGGAATATTTCCTGAGAATTTTTGGAAATTTATATATACTCTGCCATGAATGAAGTTCAGTGTCTTCCTTTTAACTTTGCACCAGGAATAAATCAGTGTTATGGAAGATAAATAAAGCCAACTGTTTAAAAAGATCTAATCAATTATTAGTAGACATACCTGAGACTTTTTAGGGTAATTTAAAATATTTCAGAAGTTACATGAAACTGGTTAACATTTTATTTTAACTATATCCTGTTAATATGCTGGGAACCTTCAGCTTTGTTCATCCAAAGTTAATGGCCTTGAAATGCAAATCTCGAAATACAAATTTGCCAGTTTTTTAATATAAACTAAAGGTGGAAGTGGTAATGAAATTTACATTAATGACTTAAAGACCAACCGTGTAACCAGGATAATGATAACTTTTTCCTGAAACAAGCCAGTTTGTCAATATGAGAGCACATCAAAAAAGAAGCACAGATCATAACTGTGTGTTGTTAACTGAAACTGGATTAAGCTGAGAAAAGTCTAATAATCCTTAATTGGTACTGCTTTGGGTATTAAACTATAGGAGAGACTATGCTTGGAGAGACTGTTAAACAGAGAAGACTCTTGAATTAAGTGCCAATATTTTCTTCCCCAAAGTAGGTTCCTCTACTTAGCTCATGTATCTTCTAGAGCAGGCTTGCTCTTTTAGATAGGGAATCAAGCAATTCCCATTGTTAAGAAAACACATTTTCAGTTGGTCACCCTGTGAGCAATCTTATCGGGTGGATATAAATTCACCTGATATTCTCTGAATATTCATGGGTTTATGATTTTTTTCTCCCAGAGAAAGGTGACAGAGTGGAGTCTTTAATAAGACTTTTCATCATTGAGTGAACAAAGAATAAGGCTTCCTCATCACTTAAACCATGCTTTTTCTATACACTTTGCTCACCTAATGGCTTGATGAATATTTTTGATCAATAATTATTCAGATAAAGACAAATGTGTGTAGGAAAAATTGAGGGTTGTCATTCAGTGTAACACCTGATTTCCTCTGAGGTGATGTGGGTTTATAATATGGTGACATGGTGATCATGTAGGAGACAGTTTGGCTAAGAACCAGGTTTTCCAGGAATCAGACAAGTTTGGAGTCAGAGGAGATTAAAACAGCAGCACACTCAAGAAGTTGCCTTTACTTATGAATGATCTCCAGTTCAAAGAAACTTTGGTAAAAAAATTGTCAGTTTAGCACTTTTCCTTCCCCCTCAATAAACTAAGTTAAATTTTGTACTTTGTTGTTAATTATTTTATTACTTTAATAAAAATGAAAGATATGCTAGAAATCCCGTGGTGGTTTTGAATCACAGTGTCAGTGTAATTTTAACTAAGGAAAAGTAGCCATTTTAGACATACCTGAGGACAAAATTATTGTAACTGCCTTTTTTTTATGGTGATTTTAATGGATTAAAGATTGAAGAAACACCACCTTATAAAATTTAAATGAATAATGCTGAGTTTATTAAGAAAGCAGTCTAAATTCATGTAGTAGTTTGCATGTGATGAGACAAATGGTTGTCTTGAAGGTGACTTGTCACCTGTATCTTATGTTTTTTTTTCTTTTTTTTTTCACGAGAAAGTCCAGAAAAATGCAATTCTGATTTTTAATCCTTGAGTTCCCATGTTGATGATAAATAAGAAAAAAATACATCAAAATTCTGGTAGTCAATGTTTTTTAATCTGTTGTAATCAAATAAATGTAGTTGAGTTTTGCCAAATTACAGCTGTTATAGCAATTCATATTTGAAGGGAAATTAAATCTAAAGGTGTAGCTTTCACAAATGAATTTTTTAAGATCATTTTAAGAACCACCAGCAAAGGCATTGGCAAAAGCAGGTTTAATATAAAATCAAAAACACAACTCAGTTTGTTGGCAAGGTTCCCTCTACTACTTATTAAGTGGTTAAAGCAAATGGAGCAAAAAAAACCCAAACCAAAATCAACTCAAAAATTATCTACTTAGAGTCTGGGTGGGGGTGGAGAGGGAAAGGAAAGAGTAGGAAAGGGTAAGGATAAAAAGAAATAAGGAAGACCCTCCTGTTGAGTTACAAGGTTCAGAGTACACTCCCTTGCTAAACTAGTTGAGTCCCAGACTTGACTGACAGGTTTGGCCTAAAGATTTGACAGTACTTAACTGATAGCTGAAGTTAAACATTTTAAGAAAAGATTCATATAGAATTTACTGTAGCACAACTGCAACTCACTCACTGGTCTAGCTTACTTAAAATTTAGAGTACTTAGAATCCAGGAGTGCAACATTTTAATCACATTTGCTATAGCATATTCATAACTCCTACACACACAGACCTGAAGGAGTATGTAAAGGTGCACCAATGAAAAATTCCCCTTAAATTCAGTGAAATACATCAGAGGTCTTTGTGTCACAGACATCTTTCATGAAAAATCCTTTCTTAGGATTTCTGAGAGCTGCAGTTTCAGTGACAAATGTAAACCATGATTATCTGCTGCTGTGGAATGCAACAGGTGCATCTGTGGTTGGCCCATCTTGTGTGTTTATCATTAATGGCCAGTCAAGGACTGAGCTCTCTGGGACAGAGTTGGAGAGATCTCCATTGTTATCATTCCTTTCTATTCTATTCTTAGCTTAGCAGCCTCCTGGAGAAACTTTCTCCTTCCTTTTCTTTTTAATATAATGTAATATATATATATGGAGTCAACATTTTCGTCTCTCTCTCATCCTGAAAACCCTTGTGACCACCGTCACAGTCTTTGCATCTTCTCAATGGACAAAGGGTTGAGCCTTGAGGAGTGGGGTACCAGCCCAGGGTCTGTTGTTGTCATTCACCAGCCCTCAGTACAGCAAACTCAATACTTCCCTGGCTGTGAGAGGTGTCCCACTCAGAGTGAGTTTGCTAGTCATAGCCTGGTGATGTCCAGGAAATCCCAAGGGTCTCACTTTGGACCACTGTTTTCAGGGTTTCAAGACAGTGGGCTTTAATCATAATAATTTTTCATCCTGGCCACAATTCAGGGCAGTAACTGTCTCTGAAAGTTTTATAACAAAAATGCTATTCCACTTGGGTTGCTATTCAGACAAGAAAAATAAGTTTCTAAGGCTGTTCACTAAAAACAGGAGCTTGGTAGACAGCACTAGTTCCTGGGAACAGACAGTGTTTCTGATAAACTCAAAAAAAAGCTTAGCCCAGCTGCTGCTCATTAAAGCTGAGGCCTAACAAGAATTTCTCTGCTCACAGTGTGGCTCAAGGAGTAGGGGGGATACACCACCACATTAATGAAACATAGGAAATGGATACTGATTGTGGCATTAATATTGAACTTTTTTTTTAACAACATTGTTAAAAATTGTCTCAAAATCCCATGAAGATTAAACAGCAAGCTCACCCCTGTGGCAGAAGATTTAGTAGCTTTGTCAACTTAATTTTTCATATATGTATAGTTAAAATTTAACAACTAGTTTTTTCTTCTGTGTGAATCTGTTTAGCAGGTGGATAGTAAGATGTCTTTTATGGTTCTTTTTTCTCCTTACCATGAAAGGAATGAATGCATCTGACAATTGCCAGAAGCAAGACATTTGAAAGAAAGCCTTCACGCATCTGACTCATTAAGTTGAAACTTTTCCATCTGCATTCACTTTGTTAGCTCACAGAAATGTTTAATCAAGAATTAGAAAGACTGGTGATAACTTTGTGGTTTTTGTTTAGGTTGCTTTTTATAGAGACATAATTTCAAATGAGATGCATTTCTCATGTCAGTGATAATGAGCCCATAAACCACTTGGTATCTTTCTAAAGAGCAGGTGCCAAGTGTGATTGTGACATGATGATACCTAGGAATGCCTGTAAATATATAAAAGCACCAATCTGTGCATTTGTGGGAATGTAAATATCAGCCATGCACAAGGACACAAGGTTCCAAATAGAGGATAAATTCTACTTATATTTTGAATTTTTTCTGGATCATTTTGTGTAAGCTAGGTTTGGTGTACCTACAAGAGAATCTTTTCCGTTGTTATGGAAAGATATTTATGAAACATAACTATTAGGTAGATCCCATAATTATCTCCACAGAGATCATTTCAGAAGTAGCATTCATTGCAAAATACTTCTGATTAGCATCACCAGTGTTGATTTTTAAAGAAGATTTATAAATTTAAATGGTGGTGGGTGAGGAGTCCTGTCCTGATGAAGAGTAAAGCTTCTCTCCTCATTACCTGGGAAACATGTAGAAGGATAGGGGATTCTAAAGATTTTGAGGAGAAAAGTGGCATAAATTACAGAATCATTTTGTAAACTAAATGCCTGTTCCAGTACTTTTAGATAAGACAACTTAAATGAGACAGTAGATTGCCTTACATTAACTGTAAATTGTGTTAAAGTATTTTAAAATGACTGAATACTGTTAATGTCTCCAAAAGTGGCAGTCGTCACCAGCTAGGTTTAGCTATCTTCATTGATTGGAATGAACTTCAATGCACACTATTTTTATGCCTGCTTGCACTGTTCTTCAGTGATAATTTTTATTAAATTAAACATTTTAAATGTTCCCATTTGCTTTGGTCTTCATAAGTTTCAAAAAAATGTCACAAAAAAAATTATAACACTCTCCTTACTGAGTATAAACTGCATCTTTCCCAACACCATTTTTTTTCTTACTGTACAACTTAAGACAAATTTATTTAAAGTTTTGTGTCAGAAAGGATCCCACACTACTTAGAAAACAGGCTAAATTGTGGTCTAATTAAAACAACATGTTTCCTTCCCCACAGAAATTGCTCATAGTAACCATTACTAGACTTCGACTTAAATATTTTGAGGTAAATTGAATGACAAATTTTTGATTTTCAGATTCAAATGAAAGTGCTTTTTGTAATTTTTTTTTTTTAGTCATCTTACTGACCTAGTTTATTATTAGCACCTGAAATGTGTTTATGATGTGAAGGTGGGCTTTTTCCCTTCCAAACGTGCTGTTCTATGAAAAGGACTTAGGTGTTGGCTGGGACTTTTTTCTGCAGTCCTACATGTTCATTTATCTCCCTTATTTCCCAGTAAAACAACATGACAGCAGCTATACTATAGTGATTTTTTTCTGCAACTAAGACCTTCTAGGGGGTGGGTAATTTATAATTTTCTAGAGGGAGAATGTTTCTTCCTCTAAATCAACCTTTTTCTGCTAACTGGCAGTTGTGTATGCAATGTATGTTTCTGAAGTTCTTGTTTGAACAAGGTAAATAACAAAGGATGCCTAATATTTGAAGTTGCTATGTTCTTGAATAATAGGTTTTATAACAAAATATTGGTTTCAGAATGATAGCTTAAATTATTAAGATTATGGCTGTAGAAGTTCTGTGGCTAACCCTCTAATAAAAGAGAAATAATTGTCTCTTGCAGATGGATCTGGTTAGATTGAAGTATGGGAAAATCATCAATGCCATAAAAGTGAGGATGATTAAATGCCAGATTCTGTATCTGGGATGCAGCAATGCTGGACACAAATCTGAGTTGGAAGAAGAGTGGCTGGAGAGCAGCACTGCAAAAAGGTTCAGGGGGTTCTGGTTGACAGGAAACTCAAAAGGAGTCAGTAGTGCTGACCCAGAGGATGGTCAAACCATAAACACATTTCCTGGAGATGGGGTTAATAATTCTATTCTAAAGGGAAAAATATTCTATTCTATTCTATTCTATTCTATTCTATTCTATTCTATTCTATTCTATTCTATTCTATTCTATTCTATTCTGTTCTATTCCTTATAGTCCCACTGAGAAGATCTGAAGTACACTATGGTTGATCAAGCAAATTGCATTAATACATTGAATAAATCAGATTTTGTTCATTTGTTTGTTTATTTATCTAATTTATTTTCTGAAGCTTTAATATTGTCAAAATACAACCTTGTCTAAATGCTTCTTTATTGATAATTTATTTTTATTTCCTGTAATTCTTTGAATAATACAACATGTCATATGTTGAAAATGGAGTATCAAGCCAGAGAGACCACTTCTGGTAGGAGCTTAATTAAGTTTGTGTAGTAATTGTGGAGTGCTCCTAAAATTCTGTGCTTCACAGGGAATTAGCTTGTGGTTAAACTGGACTAGCTGTTACCCCATCCTCCTAGTTGCTAGACTTTATTAAAAGATGCTGAAATCTAATTAAATCCACTCATATAAATTATCAAAGTCCTTTATTGTAATGGCTTTCACAAAGATGATTTAATTGCATGTGGGAAAATACTGGGCATCCCAACATCTTCTATTCTATTCATTTTTTATCCCATGCACTAAATAAGTGTAACAGGGGACCGCAGCATGCTAAAATTAGTCCATGCTGACATTTACCTTCTTGGCCTTTAGAAAATTCTAGGTGTCTAATGTCAGAGAAGTTAGTATCACTAATAAAACAACTCTAAATCATATTTTGTTTACACTAATTGCTTTTTTTTTCCCTAAGAGCACTTTACGACATTAATGTGTCAACAAGAATACAGCACTTTGTATTTCCCCTGTTCTGCCATCTGTACTGGTTCCTTCTTTAAGAGAAGAAACAGGTATACATGATGTCAGTATTCCCCACATACATGTTCTTTTGGAATACTTCAAGCATTTTACCTGGAATCTTAAGCCTTGTGTGGACTTGCAGAAAAGTTAAAATCTGGTCTAGCATACCCACTAAAGAGTAAAGACTCCCAAACAGTGCTATATGACAGATTACTGTTATTTTTAGTTCAACTGAGCCATACTTTTGAGCCCAGATGTCTTTCACAGAAGAGAAGATTGTTCTTTCACGTCCTTTGTTCAGTGATTTGAATTTTCAAGGGGGGGGGTATAGAAAACAGGTTTAAAATCCACCTTTTTGTGCCTTAGAAATAAGCTGAAAACTGCCTCAATGTTTCTTCAGAGACCTATCTTAGGAGACTTTGGAGACTAATGACTCTTCTACAGAATATGCACTTTTAGAATTTCTAAGAAACTGTTCTGCTGGAGTGTAGGGGGATAAAATATATGAAAATAAAGATAGTGTAGGTAGTAATCCTACCCCTAAGGAGTTGCAGCTGGGCCAATTATCAAAGATTAGGAACAGACGTGACTTTAACAGGCCACAGTTGTAACCAATGAGAAGAAGAGTGCTATAAAAGAGTGAGGTGGCTGGTTGAGAAGAGAACTGCAGTCAGTTGCCTGTTTTGTGTAGAGGAAAGAGTCAGTGCTCTGATGAGCTGCCCACGAGAAAACACCAGGAAGGTATGAAACTTTTGTGGTAAAGAGACAACAGTATGGAACCCCCCTGCAATAAGATGACAACACTTGAGTTGTTGCATTTAAAAAAATAATTGTATATTTCTTCAAGGAGGAATGGGATTGATTTCTCCCAGTTTTGGGTGACTTAAACTGCAAGCCAAAAAAAATCAACCAGCCTTTCATTTCTCTCTCTCTCTCCTTCTTGTCCTATCCTCCAAAATACTCTGACCCAGGGATTTAAGAAGATATGAATTTCTTGTCTGGTTTACATTAACAGGGTAAAGTCCCTTTTGAAAGATATGCAGAATAACTTTCTATAAATATTGAATCAGTCAAAACCTGAAATGTTTTGGAGTTGTATTTGAATTTTTTTCCATTTATGGTGACAATTATTTATTCAATTTGGCTAAAATAATGAATAAGTTTGCTTGTCCTAGATTTTGTAAGTACCTGTACAAATATCCCACCCACCTCTATTCTGAGCTTTTGAAATAGCTTAGTAAATTATGGAGGCTATTCCACAAAAAATGAAAAGCTAATAAGTGTAACATTTTCAGGTTTAATTACAGAAAATAGATGTGGTAATCTTCAACATAGAAAGGTGACCTAAAATCTTTGCTGCCTGGGTTATGCAGGTCAGTTATCTCTGTAGGCAAGTGCATTTAGAATTTCCTTGGAGAGAGATCTGAGTAATAGATTTTAGACAAGGAGGGTTCTCCTGAAGAGAAATTCTCCATTACATTAGTTTTGTAAGTGAGGTTGTCTTTTATTTTAATTGAGACAACAGTCCAAGTGGCATTCCTTCAGCTGAGCTGCAGTAAATTATCAGTAATTAAAATTGTTGCAGCGATGCCTTTGAGGCCAGAGGTTGAAGAGCCTGACATCCCAGAACCTGGCAGAATAGAGATAATCTGATCTTTTATTAAACACCTGCTGCTGGGAGTTGTCCAGTTTTACCTACATTAGCTGTCAAGATGTTCTGGACAGCAGGACTATTGCAGATTTAATTCAACAATAAATTATAGTCAATTGCCCAGTAGCTATTAGTACCTCACAAAATTTTCCTGGTGTTGGTGGGAAGAGCAAGCGATATTTGTGCTTTTTGGTTTCCTTGACTTATTTTGGTAAAGTTGTTTTCTCATCAACCCATAAAAATAAGAAAATAAACCCAACCCTCTTACTATAATACTGAGCTTTTACTTTTAACCAGATGATTCATATCTATCTTGTTTAAAGTGCAAGACTGAGAGGAAAACAAGGGTCATGTTATTTTATTATCTACAACAAAAGGGGAGTGTGACTCATAAGCCCAAGTTTCTAATCTTTAAGCTGCATATAATAGTTTATATTAATAGTTTATAATAGATTATAATTATTTCTATGCCACTGAAATTCCTTAGACTCTATGTGTATGTTAACAATGTGTGTGTCATACTTGATGTGTATGTGTCATGTTCATACACTCCAGTGTTTAATCTCTATAGTAAAAATCAGAGCCTGAAAATTCATATATATTTCATCTGGATTCTTTCCAGCTTTCCACCACCAGCAAAGTATTCCTGTCTCCTGAAAATCTACCTGTGCCCTAATAGAGGCTAGTAATGTTCATGAGGAGCACACTTTGCTGTGTCCTGCATGGGACTTAAGTGCTGTAACTCTGATCTATCTAGGGATCACTCTGATTCCTACATACTGGAAGCAGACAAAGAAATGGTGGAAATTAATCAGAATCCTGATTTTAAAAATAAATAAATTTTTAAAATTAAAAAAGCAAACAGGTAAACTACCCTCTCAAAAGATATTATAACTCAAATCATCTTGCCACTGTGGGAAAAGCCAAAATGTTGATTTTAGCTCTGCTATCATCTTCCACACTGAGTCTTCTGGGTGCCATGTAGTGCAGCAGCATGCAAGCACTCTTGATACCTGTGTTCAGTGTTTCATGGAAATAGCCCAGGTTTTAAGTGATGCCTGAATAGAGATGAAATTTGGATGCAAGCCCTGGAAAGTCTTGCTGATAGATGGATGTTAAACACACAGGTATACATCCATTGAATTCAAAATTAGGATGTTTATAGAATATATACCTGTGTACTTGCTAATGTTTTCTGGGCTGGAGGGACTTTGAGACAGGTGCTACACATACTGCAGCAGCTGGTCAGAGGGCTGTTATCTATTTCTTCTGTTAAAGCAAAGCCATCTGATTACCAGAGCTATGCACAGCCTGCCATGGTAAATCCTATAACAGACCAGCAAAGGAAAAGATTTCATATGCTTTCTAACAGGAAATGAGGTTTCTGATGTTCAGGCTCAAGAGGGGTATCACTGGAAATATTTGATCCATTCAGAGATAAGATAAACAGATCAAAATAATTGAAAAACCTAGCCCTGTTTAATTAGGTCAGCACTAAACACTGTGAAGATGGGCTTTTGAATGTTTGTGGTTATAGATATTGAAACAAAAGTGGGGAAGAATCCACTGGCTTTGATTTCCACTGCAAGTATAAAAAATTACATGATTTCTCCATCCTCCTGTGAGGTTTATTATAAGGTAAAAAGCAGGCAGTCAGGATGTCCAGTGCAACCTAATAGGAATAAATTTGAATATCGTGGTGAGAATTAGGATCTTGATTTCCCTGCATCTCAGTTTGCACTTAGAAATTAAAAGGAAGCTTTCAAGAACATTTCTTTTGACACACAATTTTAAATTGTAGGAAGACAAATGTTTATATCAGGTGAAAAATGACTAAAATGGAAAGAAAAATGTATGTTAATCTTAAACAGATTATCTTCTTCCTTTAAGCATTATAGAATATGCAACAAAATAGGTCTGTTTAATAGATTTATGCCTAATTAGCAGAGCAGGAGGAGGTAATACAATAGAGCCAGGCAGTAGAAGGAGATGTTGTTTAGCAGCATGGGGTTCAGGTATTAGGAAGTCAAATTTGTACATAAAGCTTCATTTGGATCTATGAAATATTTCAGAATACCATGTTTTACATCCTTTTGCATGATTTAATCATCCTGCTCTTGGGAATTGAACATCTTTCAAATACATCACAGGAAATAGGCTAAATAACTCTGAATGATGATGATGATAACCTGTCTACCTAATGTGTCAAACTAATGCAGAAAATGCCTATTATAATGAAAGAGAAATCAGCCAAATCACAGTATCCTTGCAGCAGCTCTCTTTATAGGATTTATGGATATAGTTTAAAATATGTTTTTATGAGGTGTTCTCCCATAGGTTTGAAGCAGCCTTTAAAAGGCACAATATTTTCTGCAAACTCAGAAGCGTGCCATACATGGAAAGCAGCCATCTGGTTTATTTTAAAAAGTAACCATGAGTGTTTCTAGTTAACCAGAAGCAGCTATAACATAAGCTGTATGAACACCACAGTTGTTAGGCAAAAGATGTGAAATCCCTTCAGAATTTTCTTTCCTGTTTTGGCCTCAGAATTTCACTGAAAGTGTTTTGTGACTCAGGTTGTGGCAGTCATGAGGAAGTCTGTACTGTTGTTTTTCCAATAGTCTTCCTCTGGCTGTGTGGGGTAGCTAAGCTGCCACATTTCCCTGTCTTCTCACCTACTGACAAGGAGAAAGGCCTGTTCTAGAGACCAACATTGTCCCAATAAACCAGAATTCAAGAAACAAATTTCACTTCTGTAACCCCAGTGGGATTTTTCTATCAGTTTCTCATTTTAACTTTCCAAAAACTAGGTTTTAATATGCCATGTCCCATATTGATTAAGGTGAAATTTTGTTTGTTCTCCTTTATAGGGCGGGAAATAGTTATCCCACATTCTTCTAGTTATTTCTGCATGTGTGAGAATTTTTTTTGCTCTCAACCTGTACTCAGGTCTTGAGCCTGTCTGTTATTCCTCTTCTATTCTTTTAGCTACTTTTTGTTGTTTACATTTCTAGATGCCTTGAAGTGCATGGTCATGAGCTTACCTGTGATAATTACTGCTTACATTATGTCTAAAAACTTATTTTCTAGACAGAGCCTATGATTATATAGCATTAGTATGTACAGGCCTCAGGGAAATCACAGCCTCTTTGCGATGTGCTCTGGAGTGCGCACTAGCATACTGTGTTTGCCTTCAAACATTTAACTGAATCCTATGATCTTAAAAAAGATGCAACTAGCATAATTATAGAATGGATTTCAAAGCACTGCTTGTGGTAGAAAGAGTTAGTTAAACACCAAATGCTTTGTAGTGCCTAGGGTGGAAAAAAAAGAGTATGTACAAGGGAAGGGAAAAGGGAATAAAGAAAAAATCCTGACTGTAGAGATCTGAAACTCCTGTAACACAATTCAAGCATTGCTAATGGATGTAGGAAGGGCATGTAATAGGTAACTCTGCTAGCAGCTATAGTAATGAGAATTTCTGTAGGAGCCCAAGGTAAACTTCGCACCTTTGCACGGCAGTAGCTAAATGTCAGCAATGAAGTCCTATTGACTAACCTGTGTTCAGTTTTCATCATGGAATACGTTTCTTGTGGAATAATTGTTTGCCAGTTAGACACTCAGAACTACTCTAGCTGGAGGAAATTGTGCAGATTTGGTAAGTGGTCCATAGCTGTGCAAGTCACAAGTGGTTCCCATGGCTCCTCTCAGATTGGCTGGGACCATGTTATCCTGTACACAAAATAACACTGACAAGTACAAATTGCTCAATACCATCAAGGAATCTTCTGAATAACCTACAACAAAAAAAGAGTTTTATATTCATGGCAGTCAATGACATGGAATCCAGTATTACTGGCTTTTGATTTGTTGTTTGAAGACGTTGATGAGTGATAATATTTGAAATTGATAAAGTCACACTGAAGATAAATGTGCTTTAGGTTTTATTGCAGAGAATAAATGAAGCTATAGCTATTGAAAATACAAAAGTAGATAAGAGTATATAGAGAGAAAGTGGCTGGAACACTCATTGTACATATTCCTTATGTGGTATTTTTTAAAATTTGATCAGAAGAATCCTAGTATGGATTTACTGAGCAATTTTAAAACCTAACAAGAAATATGTCTCTTATTCACATCATTTTTCTTTAGTGAGATGCAACAGCTGTCCACCTTTGAAGTTGCCCATGTCAATATGTGTCCTTTTATGTGTTTTGCAGTGTCAAAGTTTAACAAAAACCAGCAGCTCTTTGTGCATTTGCAAATATTTGTTGAAGTTATCTAAAATAATTAACATCCTTTGAACAGTAAGTTGTTTTTATATGTAACAAAAGGTGATGAGGTACGTGAGTTATCAAGTATTTGCAAAAGTCATTGTGAGTGATGTGGTCTTTGAAAGCTTTCTTTTGCGAGAAATTTCCATGTAATAAAAATTGAGAAAATATAGTACAATACTTAGCTTAAATAAAATTGCATGAGTACTCAAAATGTGTTGAATTGCAAATTCAACAAATGTTCAAAAATTTGTTAACACAACAAATAAAAGTGAAATATTTATATGAGCCTGCACTCATGTGAGTGTATCTGTGTAAGCAATCTTAAAAATATCTGTGAAATTAAAGTATTGAAAACAGAAGTCATACCAATTAAAAAAAATAAAATTTCAGCTTTGGTTTTTGTGTTCTTTAAGGAACAAATTCTCAGAAGTTCCTCTATTTCTTTAGAAAAAAATTTGACTTCTTTTGAAATGGTTCATCTTGATTAGTGTCTTGAATGCTTTGCTGAAACTGGTGCATTATTCCTTTCCTTTATTATTACCTGAAATGGCACTTTACAATGGAAAGCTCTCAGACTTAAACAAAAACTGATTAATTCTATATTAGGCCAGGTTAGTTGAAGGAGAAGTATAATGGCGAATGAAGAGTACACTCAAGTAAGAGTTCCTGCAGATATGAGTAGGGTCTTAATGTAATGTGCTAAATTAGGTCTCAGGTGTTTAATCTGCATCCTCTGCAACTCAGTGCACTGTGGTGTTGCATGCAGTTTTCATGGAATGCTCTCCTAGGATACCTGAGGTTAAACTCCAGCTGACCTGACGAGGGCCATTGGATGAAGATGCCAAATGGGTTTTATGCCGAATGGGCACTCAGCTGCCTTCATTTGAGGAGGAAAAAAAAATCTAGCATCTGGACTGCATAAACAGACGCCTGCGCTTGTAGATGACTGGGTCTGTGAGGTTTGGAATTGGAATCAAATATGAAAACTCGGGGGCTGGAAAAGGCATGATTAAATTTCTTCCTTGACAGAGATACAAGAGCATGGGCATGTCCATTTCAGTGGGAGGGTCCAGTGGACAAGCTGAATATGAGCTCGTGTTTTGCACAAAAGAGGAGCTGTAGCTGTTCTAGATGTCTTAGTATGTGCTCATTTATGGTCATAACTAAAGCTGCTGTTATCCTGCTTTGGCAAAACTATGCAATTGCAGTAATTGCATTGAAGGGCCATAGAATAAACATGGCTGGGAAGAAGATAATTATCTGGAAATGAAACTGTTCATTTTGCTTTAGTTTACCGGGGAGGGACTGATGCTGCAGGGATATTAACTTCCTGATGGGCAAGGATTTAATACAGTACCACGCTTTTATTACATCTGCTAATATTAAGTGTCTTGAGTAAGTTGAATGTACAAGAGGATGTAATTAGGAAGGAATGATATGATTGTTCTTGCAAAATGCCAGATTTGAGATTAATGCAAGACTTTCACCTAAGTGTTACTTTAGGCCTTCTAATGCCTTTACATAAATCACTTCCTATATTATATTGTAAATTTAAGATGAAAAGAAACAGAATCAAGAAAGGCCAGCCACCATGTGGGTTTCGTGGAAGGTGCCAGAATGGCAAATTACACAGCGATAGCTTTGTGGGAAGAGAGATTGGACTAAATAGTTATCATATTTCAAAAAATTAGAGAAGTAGAAGACACGTACACAATAATGGACTCCACTGACAAGATAAATGGTGGCCCCTATTTACTACTTATTGCATATGGACAAGGAAATAATCACAGAAATTGAAAGGCAGTACATTTTAAAACTGAGGAAAAGAACTAATCATCCAACATATGAGATTTATGGAGCTTTCTGTCCCGAGATAGCACTGCGGCTAAGAGCCCAGCAGAGTTTTTTAAATCTGTTGAATGTCTGGAAATGTATATTAAATGAAAGAAAAAGAGCTGCTGGAAGAATTTATCTTTTCAGTTGCTGTTCAGCAAGTGATCTTTCTCCTTTGTAGAGGCTGAGCTGCATATATACACAGTAAATAATTCATCTCTGTCGAAAGGACAACAAGTAGTTTTCCTCAGTTTAAATCTATATGGCAAGGTTATTAATAAGAACTTCAAAGTTGCTTATGTTTGTTTTGTTGCCTCTTTATCTTTTTATTGTTCTGTCTTTTTTAGCAATGTCACTTATGTCAGGTTGAGTCAACCAAATCTAATTTAATTTATCTACTGAAGTGATTATGCAACCCTACAGTCCTAAGTAGAATCAATTATCTGTCAAAACACAGTGCATCATTAACGATATTAATGGTGAGCGTTCACCAAGATCTTCTGTGCTTGTCTGCTTGGATTTGTGTCACAGGCAGCATCAATATCAACCAGCTCACAGGTCAGGGCATCTGATTTCCCACACTGCTGGATCATCAGTGTGGCCAAAGGCATGGGCCACCCAGCACTGCCAGCAAGGAGACTGGAGGCCACTAAAGTATTTTGCCGAGTCGTCTTGGGTGTGTAGACACCACCTATGCTGTGTCTCAATGCAAGAGAATAGTCCCTGGTGAGTTTTCGTTCTTGATAGAGGCATTGTCCCAACTCCTCAGGGCCAAAAGTGCAAGTAATACCCACATTAGCATGTGGACAGGGTATTTTGAATTGCCTTTGAGTAAGACAATTCCTACTAAGCTTAGTAGGAAAGAGAATGTAGTGACCAATGGTAGATGATTTTTGAGATCAGTTTAGAGGCTGTGCCATGTGTAGGGCTTTTGTTTTGGCAAGGTCACACTAGCTTATTCAATTTCTGTAAAACAAAGCTGCCAATTACTGAAGTTTTAGAGGAGTTTCAAGGACAAATAAATTTCTGAAATAGTGATGACAATGATAAAAACTCTTTTCACTTCTTTTCAAAAGCCTCAGTGTTTTTTTAGTCACAGAGCAATAGACTTTGTAGGCTGTTAAATGCATGCATTGCCAAAACACCCACATCTAAAAGTAAATATAAGTGCATTGTGACTTATTTTCTCATGCTTTCTCCCACAGAATTGTTTCTGTTTAATAATAATTGGTGTGTGGGAGAAAAAAATCTTACAACAGCATTTCTCAATTGAAATTGCTTGCTAGATACTGAAGAGGAGAATGCTGTAACATGAGCTGTTCAGAGGTCATCCATTGAAGTAGCCAAGCATACATCTGTTTCATTTTCATTGTTGTCCATTTCCATCATTTAAGTTAGTGTGGAATTATTTTATTAGACCTCTGGATTTGTGTTCTTTTCTAAAATCATTTGGGTATTTAAAAGGCTGACTTGCAAGAGAAAGAATAGAGGTGTAGTTGTTTTTCTTTTACGTTATTTCTTCATCCATTTTCAATATGCCTTTCAGCTGATTTATATGCTTTCTTATTTTCAAACAATTTCAGTAGTGTACATTATTCTGCTTTTTTTGGTTCGTTTTAGAAACGCTCTGTGGGGAGAGCTGCTCTGCACCTACACCCCTATGTAAGAAAAAAAATATTCTCCAAATCTTCACCCATCACATTCTCTAAAAAGTATTACCTAGGATGATGATCCCATTATATCACAGTCACAGAGGTCATTGTAAAAACTATCTATCTAAAAGAAATGCTGTTGTCCTGAACTTTGAGCAATTACAAATCAGAGAGTTCTTGAGCTTCCTTTTGGAGAAGAAAAGAAAAAGTGGTGCTATTGGAACTAAAGAGGAGAAAGGATCAAAAGCAATTCATGCATGTGAGATTTCTTAACAGTGTGAAAGGTAATACTGTGTATAGCTCTAAGAATAGTAGGCTAAAATACATTCATTTGAAATTGTTTCTCTAAGAATCACTTTAGTACCAATAAAATTGGAAGACTCTTGGGATTTGAATGCTATAAAAAGTAATTGAACACTTCTGTATTCCCTAGACACTGCTTCTTTTCATTGTGTGCATGTTGTATGGTTGTGCCAATTGAAAAGGGTTTTAAAAAATTACGTAGTATCACATTATATACACAACTGTATATCCACTACATGCTTGTAAAAATATTATAGAATGAGCAAAGCATTGCAGATTCAGAACCCATGAAAGACTGAGGAAACAACTAGGTGAAACTTGGACAAAGGGTGAAATTTTGTCAGCTTAAGTCTGTGTAGAGTTTGTGGAATATACTACATTGTTTCTTGAAGGAGAAGGTGTTGTGTCAGTAAAGTAGTTTTGTTTTCTCATTTTTAGTAATTTGTAGGTGTGAGAAGAAAATTACTTCTTTCAAAAATACTAATGTTGCATCATGCTAGGAGCTATAAGTAACACTGTAATCTGTCTGACAAAGTGCAGCAGTTACAAATAACTGTTTAAACAAAAAAAACCAAAACCCTGAGACATAAATGTTCTTGGGCATATATGATTGTTCTGGAGACATTTGATTATTTTTTAAAAAACGTAGAATAAAATCACTTGCTCAGAAATTCCCTAATTGTTTGGATATGCTGCAAATAGGAGAATTTACATTACAGTACTGTAAGAAAAATAACTAAAATGCCTAAATAGATAAATAGAAATGTTGGTTTATGGTCACACATAACTACAGTCATGAAATACATTGAGGTTAGGATGCTTAAATGCACTATTTCTATAAAATTTTCTATACTTTAGAATAGGGCACCCATCTGATGATAAAATTGTAACCTCTGGAACTTTGAACACTCCGATTCCATAAAACAGGTTTGTTTCCAGGGAGAAGATCTTGGAGTAGGCCTTGTTTTCAATCCTGATTTTGTTGAAACATGAAGAAGACATCACCTGATGTCAAACAGACTCTCAGGTTTCATAGCTCCAATGCCAGCTGGATGTTTCTGTACTCCCTTTGAACTACAGTGATAAAGGATAAGGAAGATCTGATCTTTCAGATCCTGATGAGCTGTTATGCAGTGCTTAGGACCAGATTCACAACAGCATAAAAAGTGTGAATCCTAATAAAATGAGAGGCTTTTCAATGCCTTTGTGATTTCAGGAATGAAAAGGCAGGACAAAGAGTTGTAATTTAGAAGAACTGTCATACTTTGCCATAATTCAGAAACACAGAGTTTGAACACTGTGTAACAACAGCTCACCTGGAAAGAGATGCCTATGGTTTCTCATAATGAATTTCTGTGTGCAGAAGAGACTGCATCTTCAAATGTACAAAATCTATGAAGTAGTGCAGTGTGTTTAATTGATTCTTATGAAATAAAAGCCTTATTTGTATGTATCTAGTAAGCAAAAAAAGCAATCCTGCTTCCCTGGCTCAGGAAACCTAAGACTGCATGCGATGTGTATTACTGATTTTTTTGCATTGAGAACCAGGTATGAAGTCTTGAAAATGCATATTCTGAGCGTTATGTAAAATATCAAGCACATTTGTAGGCATGAGAAAAAACTAATTTGCATATTCTAATGTTATAAACAACCACAGCTGTTTGGCGTCATTAATATATTGCCAGTAAAAAGTAGGTCAATAGACATTTGCTTTTTGTTCTCTGTGCAAGCTGTCAGACTAATGGATGTGCATACATGGCAGGGGGCATTCATCATAGGCTTAATTTCCCCATAACTTATTGGGAAAAGAAGTTCAGATGAGAAAAGTTGGAGATAGTGAAACACTATAACTTTTAGGATTTGGTGGAACATATGTCTCTGATACCGGCAATTGTAACTCTTACTTATGTCTCTGAGGGAAGCTGCTTTTTCAGTCAGGTCTAAGATGAACCTAAATTGTCATGAGAACAATGAGACAATGTGATTTATGGCGGGAAAGATTTTTTCTTCCTAACATCTCCTCATCCTCAACTGTTCCAAGACAGCTGGCTTATGACTTGAGTTTGCAATCCCATTTTCTTTTTTCTTGTTTTATTTTGTTTTCAATGATTGTGGCATTTCACAGAGAATCTATTTGGGAATCTGTCTCTGGGACTTGTCACTAACTGCTGGTTTTGAATAACTCATGGTAAGCTGCTGAACTTGGCTCAGGGATTTAACAGAAGCTGTTTCCCTGTACATATGCTCATTGCATGATCTCTCATATACCTCCCTCAATGAGAATATTAAAAATATGACAGTGGTTTTGTGAGAACATGCTGAGACTCACAGTTTAAAACTAGGGGGAAAAAAGCTGTTTCCTATAGGTAATCTTGATTCCATATGTGGAAAATATGTAAAATGCATTAATTTAGGCATAAGGAAGAATTACGCAAGTCCTGAACTAGGATTAATTAATAAATACATGAACATTAGAATAATGGCTTGGGTTTTCATCATCATTGCTAAACCTTCAAAGTAGAGGCATGCTCATGTAAGCAGGTGTAAGTGAAGGACAGTTACGGTTTTTCATCTTCAAAATTTGCTCTTTTTCAGCTCAAGAAGGCTTAAGGAGAAATATTTGAATAGCTAAAGACTGAAATTTTCATCATACAAGCTCTCTTAAAAATAGCTCAGCTGCTATTATACAAACTATTTTAAAATTACTTAAATATTCATTAACTTGAATATAATATTTATTCTGTATTGTAACTTGAAAGTAGAATTTTAAACCTCTGGGTATTCATGCATGGCTCTTTTCTCATTTCAAAGCCATAAATGCAGTGGAATAAAAATTTGAAGCATGTAGAAGAAAAAACAATATATACACGTAACATAAAAATGAGAAGCCGAAGTGTTTCTCAGTATCTCCCACAGTTCAAAATGCTTCTTGAAAGTGCTTCAGATTCTTAGTTTTTTTCATTAGTGAATTATCCACTAATATGTAGGTGAGGGGTTTTTTTATTTATACGCTGTTTAGTCACTCTAAGATATATCGAGGCTCATGTTAATACGTGATAACATGCACCGCGTGTTGGAAGCACAGGGCTTCACCTTCCTTCTGACAACACTCACAAAGCATATGTTATCTCTTGCTAACACTTGCCTTCTTGTCTCTCACTGCTAAACTGAATCCCACAATCGATTGCACATCACACGTGACAGCCTTTGGGCTTTAGCCAGTCCTTTTTTGACAATTGGCTCTGGCTGTGAGGAAGCAGTCTATTATTAACCCAATATTATATTAAAGGACTTATTTAGGAGCAAAATAGAATTGAGAGCAAGTTCTCTTAAATTCAAATAGGCAGTTTGTAAGATTATGACTAAAACAAACCAATGAAAATGTAAAATATGAATCTGTGGCTAGGGATTCATCTTTAACATGTCCTTGTGCAAGCAGGCTGGAGTGAATAGAAATGTCACATTGCTGTCTTCTGGTATGGCTGAGAGGCCTTGGCACAACAGGGAGAACTCTCCAGGCTGCAGATACAGCTCTTCTTCCTGTGAGGCTTCAAGCACACAGCTATCTGCCATCCAGCCAGACTGCAGGCCTGATTTGGAGACCTCCAATGCTTTCCTCTCAAGTGTGATCATAGTGAGGATGCCCTACTTTTAGGTGAAAATTTTGGAAGAGCAGCAGAGAAAATGAAGAGGCTGAGATTGGCTGGCTGTGAGGGATGTTTAGGCAGCAGGCACATAATGACTCTGAGGGCTCTCTCTTTTTGTCTCTACAAATCAGATAGCTAGAAGCCTCTTTTAAACTCCTTTGGCATATAAAACTGAGCAAAATAAATTATTCATTCCTGAAGCTTTTGTTCATACATGTACTGTTTTCAAAAATGTTTTTTAAGAAGTTGGGAAGTACTCCAAGCCCCAAAGAGAAGGATTATGAAGAAGCTTGTTTTCCCCTTCAGAGATTAAATTAAACATGCATCATAGCCTTTTTTTTTTTTCCTTAAACAATACTTCAATGTTGCAATTATTAAACAGAATTAAAAATAACTGAAAGGGTCAAGCTCATAACTGGGAAAAGCTCAATTAGTTTAGCAAAACTCAGCAGAGAGCTCCTCTGGTTTCAGATTAAATCTTATTCGAACAATCAAATTTTCTGTCAAAATTCCTGTTAGAAGTTATATGGGACAGTTGTCCATCCTAATTAAATCTGGAATAACACAACAAATACGCTTTTCAAAACTAGCATAATAGTAATATAAAACTGACACACCATAACTAATTCTTGATACAAGTATGGATTTGAACACATAGAATTCATTCCTAGTGGTTGTAGAGATCCTAAATTATCCAATCACTGGCAAAATATAGTGGTGATAATGATTCTGAATCCCATGTGGTTTTATCTTTATTCTGCCTTTCTCTGAAGCATTTCATCTGAGTTATGCAACATTAATCCTGGTATATGCCTCCTGCAAGTAGTGACTGAAAACCTTAAAGGTATTCTGTAAACTTAAAGAAGGATGCGTGAAAAACAGCGTGAACCTCCTTCTTCTGCAATCCTGAAATACTTATTGCCAGGCTAATACTGTTATGGCCAAAAAAGAAAAAATATTTGGTTAGAATCTTAGATTAAACTGATGGTTTAGTTACAACATCCCATCTGAAATGTACAAAGAAGACAAGTATAAATAATTTCCTTTAAGTCTCAATTTCACAAATCTTGTAGTAAAAGAAAGATTTTTATCTGTGTACATGATTGTTTTGAAGTTGAAACAAGCTGCACACATTGCTTTTGTAGGAGCAGTCTTAAGACTTTATGGGAAACAGACTGGTTTTATCCTCTTTTTTAGACTAAAAAATATAAGTATTTTCCCCAAAGTTTATTTGTGCTGCACACCTAGGTTGAATGCTTACATAGCAGTGTATTCCACAATAGCACCAGGGACAGAAATGTTTCTGGTCCATATAGATGGGGCCAACAATGGGGCATAGTAGAGCCTAATGTTTTTAGAAACCCACCTGGAGCTAAAAGAATATGAAATGGTACAGGAAATAGACTCTGGATAACTGAATTCTTAAATTAACTCTTAACAAAGATTGTCAGATATAAGACTACCAAAAACAGTTGAATGCTCAGTCTTGTTCTTATTTTGAAACATTTATTCTAAACTAATTTTTCTGGATTTTTGGAATGATTAGTATTGTCACAAGGATTTTATAACTTATCCTAGGAATAGAGATGTCCCTATAAAGCTGCTGTCAATGACATCTTTAAATTTTTAAATAGTTTGCATCATTGTTTGCTCACAGCAATTTTCCATGTCAGGTTTTCATCCATGACAATGACTTGCCAGTTTCCTTCTAAACACAACATCAAAAATGTGTACAGTTATTAAATGTTATTGCCATTTTAGTTTACTTTATCTCAGTTGTCTATCTACAAATAAACATTTCCTGTGAAAACAGACTTCCACCTACTGAGTACTTGAGCAGTTTTTCATCTGTTAAGCCTGAAGCAAATGTATGAGCTAAAAGGTCTGCCTGGAATTTTCCAAATATTGTTTTGCTTTCAGATATGGAAACAAAGCTATCTTCATGATAAGAAGAAAACAAAAGAGTAAATATTAGAAGAGGTTAGAAGATAACATGGTCTCTGTCAAAAGACCCTCTTGGATCTTTTCCACATTTATCTAAATGTTATTATCTGTCAATATTGCCTGGCCTTCAATAATATGAGTCACTTAATGCGCCAACAGGGTTTTTATCCTGTTGCTGTTTTATTTCTAAAGGACTCTTCTATATAGTTTCCCCAGGAGATATAACCATTACAGACATTGAAATCATGTGGTTAAAATGTATTCCCTGGAGATGAGCTCATTCCACGCTTGAAGAAGCTATGTGTTTAGACCAATATAGCCACCTCCCTGGACAATTAAATTTCTTGTCTAGGCTACCTGGGTAACAACATTATGGAAGAAAAAAAAATTAAACTCTTAAACACTTTTGCAAGCATTAAGCTGACATATTAATTTAGCCCATTCGGCCCCCCCCCCCCCCCCCCTTTGTAACAATAACCCTCATTATATAAGCCTTTAAATGACAAGAAAAACAAATGAATCCCTCAGATGACTGTAATGGCCCTTGTAGAGAAGAAAGTGAAACCTGGGACCTCATAGCTCTTTGCTCAGAGATATCTGATCATCCTTTGAACAGCCAGCTTTGAGACAGAAGAAAGAGAAGGCTTCATTAGAGTTTATTTCATTTCCATTCATCATCTGTCTTAATGGAGATAGGAACTAGTAATGATGGGCTGCTAAATCTTTGAAAATCTGTCATCTTTTCCCTTCTAGCTTGAAAGAAAAGGCTGTCTCACAAAATGTCCCCACTGTCTCCTGAGGTGAAAGATCTATTGACTGTTGCTAAAGTTGCATGTGGAAAAGGCAGAAGAAGGAATGGCAGGGACTGCAAGAGGAAGTCTCTTCCTCTTCCAGAGATTTTGTCTTCTTACTGTTCAGCTGAGAGAGGGCTTTTGCAGCAATTAATTTTACCTGATCTTTCTTCCTCAACAGATTAGGCATTCAGCTAAGCATCATAAACTCGACTAGTTTCCTTTATTTCCTGATCCATTCTCCCATTTTAATTGTGAAAACCATATATTCAGGTATGCTGAACTCACCAGTTGTATATTTTAGCATCAGACAGGGACCCTCATGAGGGCCAAAGGGACAGTAAACAATTGCAGTATTTATGGGTTTTTTTAGTGTGACTTAGCATATAGAAGTCCATCAGGCCTGCTTCCAGGAGGAACAGGAGCTATAAACTGGTGGACATTATTCCTACAAGGTTACAATAGGACTTTAGAAAAAAATATCAGTCAAAAATATTTGGGTTGGTAGAGGCCTCTGGAGATCATAGCCCAAACTCCCTCTCAGTGCCAGAACACCTTCCAGGCTAGAATGTTTTGCACAGGGTTGATTCTCTGAGATTTGAAAATTTCTAGGGATGGACTTTCCACAAACTCTCTGAGTGCCTTGTTCCAGCGATGTTCCTCTCATTATTGCTATTATTTTCTTATTTTCAAGCAACAACTTTCTATTGTTACTACCAGCATTTTCATTGTACTGCTCTGTGTTCTCTGAAACCACTCTTTAGGTAGTTGAAGGCTGCAATTGGATCTCTCCCTCAGCCTTTTTTAGGGTAAACAAAACCAATTATCTTTGTCGCTGCTCAACTACCATATGCTCCTGTCCTTAACCATTTTAGTTATGCTCCACTGGACTCTGCAGTTTCTTGATGAGCTAGGAGACCTGAAATTGGATAAAGGGTTCCAGGTGCAGCCTTGTAGATGCCAAATAAAGGGAATTAATAACCCTTCATCAAGTTACTCAATATGATTTTGCTGATGCAGTCCAATATGTGGTTAGCCTTTATCACTTGCAAGGGCACACTGCTCACCCTCAGCCTAGAACCCCCCAGGCCCTTTTCTGCATAGCTGCTACCCACCCCACCAGTCTACATTCTATACCAGGTCATGGGTTTATTTCTATCACAGTGCCAAGGGTGCATTTGCACTTGTCAGACTTCATGAGGTTCCTGCTAGCACATTTTTCCAGTATATTGGGATCTCTCTAAATGCCACACGAAACCTTCCAGTGTATGAACAACTCTGCTAAACTGGGTGTCATCCAAAAACTTGCTTCTGAGTCTCCTGATGTGCAGGTCACAGATGGAGATGTAAAATACTATGGACCATGAGATTCTTTTGAAGGATAATATTTATAGCCACACTGCAACCCATGTCTATCATATCCATGCTCCTTGCATGGTGATTGGAATAGAAAATCTTTCTAGGTCCCTTCCAACTCTCCTGGGTTGACTATATGATGCTTTTATCCCCAGTTGTCTTGTTCTGTTTATGCTGAATAATAAGTTTTGCACCTTAAAGACTTGTTTCAGAATGGAGGGGGAAGAGAAGAAGTATGCAGTTTGTTTTCAGACACTGCACTCACTCCTCCATGTTCCTGCTCCTGGGCTGTGCTGTCTGTGGATGGACGGACAGTGGGACAGAGCTCTGCTCTGCTTTTAGTTTTAGCTAGCGGAGGCAGAGAAGTTCCCTGGACTTTGGATTTTTTTCCCTTTTCTTTGGACCTGTTCAAACCTGCTCTGGACTGAACGCCCAGCAGAGCACCAGCAGCTGCACCTGGGGCCCACCGGGCCGGGCCTGGCCTGCGACATTTCCAGCACCGGAGGGACTGATCAGAGACTGAGTGAACTGAACTGCAACCCAGGGAGGGGACTTCCTCAGTTTGTCATCTCTTTTAGAGCAGCAAGAGGTTTTGTTGTTTGATATTGTTTAGGTTTTATTGTTTAATAAACAAGTTTTATTCCACTTTTCTCCAAGGAGGTATTTTCTCCTGGACCGGTTGAGGGGAGGGGTCGATTGAATCTGCTTTTATAGAGGAGCCCCTTTGGGAGTTCTCTCCCAGATTTGCCTGAAACCAGGACACCAACACAAACTGTTCTGTGATTCTTTATCCATTGCTCTCCCATGTGCGGAGTCAGTCATTTTAAGGCACCTGATGTTTGAATATCTTTATATTGATAATAGTCAGAATTTTTACCCACTGGTGTAGCAGGAATAGCTATAATCGGTTCTGGTTTGGCTGCAACGAACCTGCTACACTGTTGAGATTGTTCTACAGTTCTCCTGTTCAAGAGGCATTTAAAAATATCAAGTATATTTGAGAACTTAAAACTGATTCTTGTACATTTTCTTGGTCACCTGCATAGCTACATAGAAAAAGAGTGTGCTTGAAGAAAGGGGGTTTCTGCAAAACCAGTCACACTGTCACACCATGAAGAATTCAGTAGAGCTTCAGGGATATTAGAAAAAAGCACATTTCTTTTTTTTTTCAGCAAACTCTTTGATGCTTCTCCTGAAGAGTTCTTGAAACTGTAATTACCATACCCTGAATCTTTTTAATTTATGCTGATATTAAAGATGGAAGTGTCAAGAAATAGTCTGGAAGGGGCACAGGGAAACAAAGAAGGAATTAGAGAGTCATGGCCCTACAAGAACATACTGGAGAAAAGTATTTCATTTTATTAAAGAAGAGATGCTACAAGGAGGCTTTCAAGTGTTCCTCTTCATCAAAGGAAAGTTAAAAGCCCATGAATGACACAGAGTATCTTTTTCCCTAGTTTAAAAATCCTTTAGGCTCCTCAAAGGCTCCTTACAATTAAGACCTATTCTCCTTTCCACCACCACCCTTTTGAAGTTATTTTGCTTGGTTTTGCTCTCTGCAATCTTTTTCTTTTTCCTTTAATCAGATATTCAGGTTACCATGCTATATAAGAAGTGCTTGGGCTTGTAGAAAATATGTCAAATTGTGTAATGGTGCAAAAACCGTTCTGCCGTTTCTAAAATGCCATGAATATGCCATGCTCAGCCTTCCATCTACCCAGTGAATTGCAGTTAAGGACAAAATCTATTTAACTGTGTCATTATTTTAATGTTGTGCATGTACACACTAATGAGCATGCAGAGCCAGTAGCTCCACAGTTTATGAGAGCTTTCTAGAGAGATTGCCCTGTAATGACCTATGATATGGATTAGTTGTACTGTTCATAGCTACACTTTGGCTATCTGGCCTACTTTATATCATGCTTCTTTTCAAGTCCTTCTATCACTGCAGTTCCTGATAGTTCACGTACTGTTTGCCAAATCCAGAACCTGAAAATCAGGACAATTGCTATTCCCTTCAGAAATTTATTCTATTCTATAAAATAATTTAATTACATTTTTGTCTTTTTTTTTCCCTCAAAGAGCTCTTACTCATTTTTTTTCCATTTTTAAAATTTTAAATACCTATTCATTTTTTTCTCTGATAAGTGGCCAACAGGCTAAAACTCCCCCAGGATGCTGTGTTTGCAAGCTACTTAATGAAGCTCTCAAGCCTTCCAGAAAACAGCAGTGCAATAGGATTTTGAGTTGGCTGGCTTTTTCCTCTCCTTCCTCTTGAAGCAGAAATATAAGGATGTCTACTGGAATAGAGCTGAAGCACATGATGACAGCAGCTGTTTGCAAGGAGGAGGAGAAGCAATGAAATCCCTAAATATTCAGGTAAATTCAAAAACATAAGCAGAACTTGAAAGAATGTCATTTGCACAAAAAAAAAAAAGGATGTTTTCAGTAACAAAGATTCAGAAACAGTGATTTTATGACCAACCATGGCCTTTTTGGCTCAAAACGCAATAGATGTACAGAATATAGATGAACATCAAAAGCTCCCACAGTCATCTATTTTATTTTTTTTTAATCAGAACATTGATATAGTCTGCTTATAATTGTAAGATATCTTACACAATATATGGAGCTACAGGAAAATGCAAACAAAGTTTAAAAATTCAGGAGTCATTATTAATGGATCCCTGAGTTACTTGGCTTTGCAAGCTGTTTATGTGGTAACAAACAGAACTGCTCTGACTAATTTGGTGTTGTGGACTTTAGCAAAATAATGGTTATCTCATGGTTTTATTATAGATACACAAACTAATTTCCAAATAAAAGATTGTCCATGAAGTAGTGCCATAAGCAGGTATGTAATGCAAATTCTGCAGAGGCCTGGCCTTCGTTGCAATGACCAAACAATACGCATGTGTGAAGGAACAGGAAAATATGGTCTCAAATTTTTACATGCTGTATTCTCCTTTACTTCAGGGAATTTTGAGTAAACATCTGTCCTTGGATACAGGAAGGAATGGAAATTCTGAGTACATTTGTTATCCAAAGTTTCAAAACTATTTGCAGATGCAAATTAATTTAGTTGTTAGGATTATTTGTCAAATATTGCATCTCTCAGCAGGACTGTCAGGCATATTTCCTGTGTAAGAATTCCTGTTCAATGAATAGGAAGAAATTCTTTACTGTGGGGGTGGTGAGGCACTGGAACAGGCTGCACAGAGAAGTGGGGGATATCCCATCCCTAGTAGTGTTCAAGGACAGGTTGGATGGTGCTCTGAACAATTTGGTCCAATAGAAAGTGTCCATGTCCTTGGAACTAGATAATCTTTATGGTGCCTTCCAAACAGAACTATTCTATGACTCAGATGTGATAATTTCCAGCATCCCAACACTATCATCTTGAATTGGTAGTTTTGTTTTCAAGTTTACTATTGCTATACTATGTCCCTGTAAAGGGGACTGTGTGTGTGTTTCTCTTTGGGTGGCAGGCAGATGTTTCAGAGAACTATGCAAGCTTTGTTTTTAGACAGCATAGACAATGCAAAGACTAAACAATAAAGAACTTGTTAAGTAATTTTTACATGGTTTGTCTACTTTCATAGCAGGAGACAGCTTTTGACCTTGAAAGATAATTGCACAAATTCACTTCTATTAAGATCTCTCCCCACCCTCCCAATAATTTAATAAGTATAGGAGCCTGATAAATAAAGCGTGTAATGTCAGTGTTATGAAAGTTTAATCATTGGTCATTACAGTAGAACAAAGTAATTTAATAATTGCTCTGTGAAGTACCATTACAGCATGTTAACTAAGTGCTCTTAAATGCTCAACATCTGAAGAAATGTGCAGTATCTCTCCAGAGCACAACAGTCACTGTGTCTTTGCTGCAAAGGGAATGTCTCCAAAGGATGAATGGGTACCTCATATTCTAATGCAGAGTTGCCAGCTCAATCAAGGCAAAGCAAGAGGATTGGTTTCCTGGACAGCTGGACTTTGGTTAGCTTTACAAATAACCTGGCAGCAGGTACATGCTATAAGCTGCTGGAGCAGAGCCAGAGCTCTGGGTTTGCATAATGTCCAGCACAAAGGCTATTTCTTTACTGTCCCTGATGTATTGCAAATTGTAGTGATATCCTCTCTCGTGCTATGTTGTGTTAGAATACAGACAGAGGGATGGGCTAACCACCCTTTGATCACTCAGCAGCCTAGAATGCACCTGGTCACATGCTCCCAAAAGCTTGTGTAGGGCTGCAGATGTAATTCAGGAGGATCTTTATTAATAATTTGGTTGGGTGACCTTTCCTGAGAAAGTGCGGAGCTAATCAAGAGAAACTGAAGTAGAGATTGTCTATGGGATTCTGAAGTAAGAGATTCAAGTATATCTAATGCAATTTTAATTCCAAAATTTTCTATGTCTTGTCTGTAAGCAAACCTGTTTTATGAATCCATAACCTGATGCCATTGTTGCTTATTACCAATGTTTTGAAACCCTAATTCTGAATATTTCAAGTTTGCTTCTGGATCTCATTTTTAGCTAATACATATCATCCTACAGACTCAGAACCTAAGACCTCTGCAATTTAGTTTTAGTTTATATTTAAAATCACTGACCTGTTACACAAAAAGAACAAAGAAATATGGTAATTGAAATATGCATAGGTCATACCCTGATAAACCTTTTCCTTAGAGAAAACTGGGTATATGAGACCACACTGCAGAGACCAGTGAAAACATTTGATATATAGGCTAAGAGGACTGAAAAGCAAACACCAGACTCATAGTAGACACTCCCTGCACTGTCGTTTATCAAAGATGTTCATTTTTTCCCCCTTGATTTTTTTTTCCAAGCAGCTGGTACCTAAATTATTTGTCAGTCTCATTAGCATTTTCATGCTAATACCTCCTAATTGTACTAAGGCCCCTGTTAGAATTACAGAATAAGCAAATATATTTTTGAAAAAAACCACAAAATTCCTACAGTTGATTTTGACCATGGAAAGATTACCTTAAGCATCGCAGATCTTAATATTTTTTCTCACCCTTACATCTTTCAGTGAAATCAGAATTTAATCTTTGAGGTTTTAACAAAAAATGCCCCCCAAAACCAGAGTTTTAATAAACAAACGAACAAAGAATTCTGTAAAAGAATAGGATTAAAAGGATGAAAGACTATCTCTAGAAAGAGAATCTCACTCCCTCATTCATTTCTCCCAAAGCAACCTTTCTGATACAAAAAGTTGAATGAGGCTATTTCTTCAAGAAAAACATGTTCTGCTTTAAGGAGAGGTGAACGGTTCTACTTTCTTTAGCAAAGTTGAAGTTAATTAGCTGCCCTTAATAAATATTTGAAATGTGAGTGTAAAAATGCATCTATTTCTGAGCAGTTAACACGTTGATATCCAGACAATGATGCCTAGAGCAGTAACAAAAAATATTTCAAGGCATTCTAAAATATATATATGGACCACATATTTGAATATTACTGAAGTTCAGATTCAGAGGGCTAAGCTTTAACATCCTTACACTGAATATTCCTCATGAGGATGTTGGCAAAATGTGGCTAGAAAGCAGTTATTCATCTTAGCTGTGCAGCCATTAAATAAGAAGGAGCAAACAGTGATATAACCAGTCAGACAAACAAATAGGAGCCTCATATTAGCATTAAAATATATTAAATAATCATGTAAATTTTGTGACTGGCAGGTGAAAGTCGCAAAACTTTGGGTGAAGTTTCTGTCTCTGTGAACAAAAAGAAAGAAAACCAGGAGATCCTAAGTATATCTATACAACCAGAAATTTTCTCAGTACAGAATGGTTGCATGGGTAGTGCATTGAAGGTCTTTCATAAAGTGCTAAAATCAGGGTAATTCAATGTTGAACAGTAAATTAAACTCTAACCACATACTTCCAGAAAAACTGTCATCAAGTACAGTTGATGCACAAGTAACTAAACTCATCTGAACGATTCTCCCAGCCATAGTGCTGGTCGTGCTCACCCTACCGTCCTTACGAATCCCCTACATAATAGGTAAAAGTCTTCCATGTAATCTTCTCATTATGCATCATAGAATAAATAAAGGAAAATGTTATAGAAATACTCTGAATCTGAAAAAGAAAGTAGGGGAAAAATGATCCATTTCCTGCAAGTTTTGAAGTGTGTGGTTTTCAGTGGACTTGGCGTAGGCTTAAGTGTCAGGTGGTTTTGTAGTGGTCTGAACAGATGAAAGGTAATAATTATTTGCTGAGGGGCAATAAAGTGTTTACATTAGATTTCTGTGGTTCATCAAATTCATAGAAAGAAAAAGATGTGTAGTTTTCTGACCATGAGGTTTGGGCAGATTTGAATATTGTTTAAAAGACAACAGTTTTCTTAGTTTCTGAAATGAATGCTAAATATCTTGGAAATTACCCCCTGGAGTTCTCGCTCTACAGAAGTTCAGATTTCTGATTGCTTAATTTTATTCCTTTGGTGTGTCCTGGAAGAAACATTACATCAGTATTCCCATACTCATTCCAGCCTCCATACCAAATTATTAACTTCTTTTCAGTAAAAATGTTGCATTTCTCTTTTTCTTGTGTTTTTTTTTTTAAGGAACAGAACTCAAAGCAGTGGCTTTGCCCTGCACAGTTTTAAAGTGTTCTTGGCAATTCAATTTACCTGTTATTATAGTCCTCAAGCAGTGAATGTGTAAGCCATAGTAGAACAAGTATTTTGGGTTTAAGGGACCCTTTGATTCAATTTTTCTTCTGAATAATTAATTCTACTATGAATTGACCATTTATATTATAATCAATTACAATTGTGTAGCAGATAAAATTATTATTGATCTTTTTGAATTGTTTGTGGCTTATGAGTAAAGGTTAATTACAATTTTGTACTGCATGGATTTTTAAAAAATTTTTTTGATACATAGATCAGTCAGAAGCAGCAGCACTTGGGTGTTGGGGTGGAAAGACACTTTAATTTTGAGGTGGAAAGATTTTGTGAGAACACTCAGTTTTGGTTTTGGTCACAGCTGGCATTTTTATCGGCCAGTGTGGATGTAGCTTAAATGAGAATGTGTGCTACAATAGCCAAAATAGTTAAGACAAAAAATGCAGTAAATGTCACCTAGAATTATAACTCTCCAAATGTCCTAAAAAGGTGAGTACATCCTGGCCTGGACTCCCTGTGCTTTGCATCTTTCTGCCAACTCCATAATCTCCCCTTCGCACACCTTTTATTATTGCAATTATGGGAGGTGTGTGTGAAGAAAACAGTGCCAATGTGAAGGTGTGTGTGAAGAAATACAGCACGGGAAGCAATGTCAACTACAGGAAGTTAATGGCAGATGCTTTGTTTACTCTTCCCCACTTCCCTTTTACATCAGTGTTGCTCCTGTCCTTTCTTAAATGTGCTCCTAGGTATTGTTGGCAAAATAAAACTAAACTGTCACTCAAAAAGTATGGCACAGTTCCATGAAGTGTAATCACTGTCTTTTGGTTTGAGTTGTTTGCTTTTGTTTGGTGAGTCATCGTTGTCACGCCCCCCCCCCACCCCCCCCCCCAAGTTGAAAGAGCAAGCTGTGTCTCAGGAAAATTTAGAAGTGAATTCCACTAGGTTATAATTAGCTCTAGGTATCACTTCCTGCAGTAGGGTTTATTCTTTGAATTGCCTGGAATTTAATTTGATGAGCAGTGATCTGCAGACATTGTTAAATTCCCTGACACAGCTATTTCAAAGCTAGCTTTCATTGGCATCAACACTATGCCTTCGAAAGCTCAGTGATAAGTTCAAAACATTTGACAGTTGTTTACACATTTATATAATTTTGAACTCATGTAAATTTCAAAACAGGATGCAAGGCACACAAACTTATTCTTGAGAAAAATTCTGTCTAGTTCTCAAATGATAGTGTCCCTTTCTCAGAGGAGAAGCTCATTAGCAAACTGTAACTCCTGTAGTCTTGCATTTTGGGCAGTGAGTCATTCCAGCCCTGCTGTTCTGCCTCCTCCTCTCCCTTGTGTACAAAATGGACATGCACTGTTAGTTTTACTGCAAAGTAATTTCTGCTGCCTTGAAAACCTCCTAAATTCAGCTTTAAGAATTTGAAACATAACTGAAGCATATTCAGTATCTGGAGTCCTATAGTCTGTCAGTGCTTCCTGGCTGCAATCTGGAATGTGCAGGTTTATTATGGCAAGCATTTCTTCATCATGGATTCTTTATATAATATGTGCACAACCTACAGTTAATGGTGTGGAAATGCTTTATTGCAACTTCCTCTTTTAAGTAGATGTGTTTCTAAATTATTTTGCCTAAAGCATCTGTTATACCTCCTGTATCTCATTCAGTATTGAATCTCCCTTTCATTTAGACTCTAAACGCTATGAAGTGTATAAAAAGAATCCCTTCTTTCTTTGTGTTTCCTTACCCTATTTTGTCAGACTTTTGCTGGGGAATACCTTGCGGTTACATTAGATGATTTAAACTCCATTGAGGGTAAAATAATGTGCAAATAGAAGAATTAAGAGCACCTTTAACTGACAGTACAATGTATTGAAATTCAATAACAGACTAGCAGAGAGTTGAAAGAAAATTGTACTTAAATTACTTATAAACCAGAAAATCCTCTTGCTCCTTCAGCTGTGATCTTAACGTGGTGTCCGGCAGAGAAGCAGATTGTGCAATTATGTCTTCAGTTTTATCCTTTGAAATTCTTTCATCAGAGTTTACTTTTCTTGGTCTAATATTTTACTTCTTTCAAGCAGTTTTTTCCTTGAAGCTTCAAAATCTTCAGACAGTTTTAATTCTTTCCTATTCAACATGTAATCTGCTTACTCCTCTGATTGTAACACCAAATTAATGTGTGGTTTTACTTAGACAAGCAAACATATCTTTGTTGGGCTGAGTATCATTTTTTGTACTTAAAAGGCTTACTGTGAACTCCTCATTTCTGCAAAGGAGAAATCTATCCTCTCTTTCTGTTGGTTCACTGAAAATTTAAGAGTGAAACATGTTTTTCCCTGGACAATCTGGTATTTTGTGTTTTGTTTTACCTATAAACAGTTTGTACATACTAATGTTAAATCAGTGAAAATTATTACTGGTTCTTAATCCCAGTGGGAATAAACCATTTTGAGATTAAATGAGCTAGGAATTAATAGCCTTCGCCCTCCTTTTCCTAAGTGTACTACAATAGTATGAGTAGGTCAAATACACAGCCCGGCTCCCACTAAAGTGCATTAAACAGTAGTGATCATGTACAAATAAATGACAAAATCTTAGGCTAGACTGGGAGGAGATTTTTATATCTTTGATAAGAATAAAATAATAATTTGAATTTCAGAAAAGCATTTAGGCAGTTGTTGCACTTCTTTTCTAGTGATCTGGTGCACCACTTTTCTTTCCGCTTGCTGTTTTATTTTTAGTATTTTGGAAAAATCTTCCATTTTGGGAGAACCAGGAAGATTATAATTTTGCCTGAGACAGCTAGAGTTGGAATGATAAATTAGTTTGGTCACAAATCAGATCTGGTTTTTTATGAATCCTCTGACTTCTGATATCAGAAGTTAACAAGAGATGTGCAACTTTTTATTTATTGGATAAGTCTTTTGGTCTGATTCTTTATACCAGATAATAAGATTTCTATTTTTGTGAATATTACAGACAAATGGTACCATTACACAAAGGATCAACAAAGACAAATTATTATTTGCAAAGGCAATTGGACTGGTGGCAAGTAATGATTAGTTAGCAGCAGGTGAGTAAGCAGGTTTTCATTGGAATTCCACTCTATGAACTAGGGTTTTTTTAATAAAAGGAAGTTAATTGTTCTAGATATGTACAATGCAGAAGAAACTTCTATACTCCTGAAGTTGGATCTTCCTCTCAGTGCTCTACAAAGCCACTGTATTGCTATCTGAGCTGTTATATTTGTAAATTACCGGCTGGAGCTAATGTTTGAGGAATGACAGGTGCCTTTGCAGCAAGGAGGAACAAATACTGGTTCAGTTTTTCCAGAGCTAAAGGAAATCTAGTAATAAACTGTGATCCTGCTTTGTTTGCTCCTCTTATTTTGGACTGAGTTCAGTTATTCAGGACAATGACAAACATGCTATGATACACTTTGTTCAGTATGATAACATTTGCAATGAGTCTGTCTTCATACAAAACTCGTTTTGTTTCCCATGTCCCTAAAGTATTTTTGATCATTTATGTTGCAATAACCAGGCAATACCAGTAACTGTGCATTAAGAACCCAACCCTAAATTGCACATTATACAATGAGATAGAGTAGCTTTCAAATCATGATAGGCACATTTTGCCTTCACAAGCGTATACTGGCTTAGGTGGTTTCTGGGGATGAAGATTCTTTGAAGACAGACAGTATCCTAAGTGCACTTAAGGAAAGAATGTGAAAAACTGCTCTGAAAGGATGTAATTGATATAAAAGATCCCTCCTGTAAATGGTAAGTGTTGTGTAGATTTGTTGAGAAGCTTGATACTGGAATTTAAAAAAAATAAAAGTAAATTACAGCCATGAGTTAAATATTAGGCTGCATATTCATGTACAGAATGATGGTATGACTTTATAAATATTCCCTAACTCCTGATTCAAGCAGTCTATGAATTTGAAAATTCAAACCTTTATCCTGAATATCCAGAGTCCTACTCAGTCCTACTGCTTTTCTCTCTTTATTTCTGGTTACCAGTCATGTTTGGATAAAACATGGCAGTAAACTTTGACAGAGATTAACAACAATTAGGCAGAAAAACTTCTGCTTTCATTTTAATCAGTTGCTATTACATCACGGTATTTAATTATATGTTTTACTTCATCATTAGTTGATGTTCCTTTTGTTTTCTTATATCATGCAGACTTATTACTTGATAGGCATAACTTGACTCACTGGAATTTATGCTCTCTTGATCTCTTCAAAATATTTTGACATTTTCAATGATATATGAAATTAACAGATCATTCTTCTTTAATTTAAAGGATTAGAGTAATTTTAAACAATTATAAAGTTTGTACTGCAGAAATATTAGATATGCTGTAGAGAAGATCTGAATTATTTTCCAACAAAATCTTTCTTTTTCTCATCTTATTATATATGTGTTTTTATAAACACTGACAGAGATTTTGTTTGTCAGTTAACTTTGTTATTTGGGATTATTTTTCATATTAAGGGCATTACATTTAGACTTAATTTGGTGGGATTGTTTAATATTCAAAATCTACCTTAGAAGAAGTGATGCAATGATGATATTAAGTTCTACACAGGAATTAAGTATTATTTCTTTGTTTTTCGGTCAATCAGTTTAACTCTACTGGCTCCAGTAAAATTATGCTAACCTACAGTAGTTGAAGGTATGACACATTATGCAAATCTCCTTTTAGTGGCAGTCTCCTTTTTCATTATTATCCACCCCCAGTATTTCACCTTATCTTGTCATGTGCCCTACACACCTCCTTCTTCCCATCCCCTTTTTCCTACCCAAATAGGGTTACCAGCTTCCCTCATATGCTCTTTTTATTCCCCTTACGCCAAACCAAGTTTCTTCTGCCATGTTTCTTATTAATTACTGTTTTAATGAGGAACCTTTATTACACCACCTCATTTTCCACCTTCTAATGCTTTTGTGAACTTTGCTCCCTATTTCTCTCACTAACAACTGTGCATTGTTACAGCCTATTTTTTATGACCTATTTGATTGTTGTCCTTTTTGGCAGTATTTGCTGGCTGTGTCTTGCTGAATTCACAGCGTTTAGGGTCTTGAAACAGAAAACCATGTAACAATTTCTTTTTTTTGGGTTTATAGAGCAAGTTAGCATATGAGAGTTCTCACATACTAGACCATATAGACAACCTAAATTGATTCATACTGTACTGAATTTGTTCAGCATGGTAAATTCATAATTCATGGCCAGAGTACATCAGAAAAAATCTGTCTTATGTAGAAATTACATAGAAAAATGAATGCTGATGTTCCTTTACTTTTTTTTCCCCTTTTTTCTTTTCTTTTTTTTTCTGTATTTTAATGAGTTTAGGAATCTCCCAAAGACAGTTCTTAGGTATTTCTATATATGTAATACTTTACTTAAAAGGGTTTATTTGAAGGTCAGTAAATTCACTACCTTCCAGTAAGAACTTGGGAAAATGTTCATCTTTTTGTCAGAATTTCCCCCAAACTTGGGATAAGAGTACAAATAAAAAGGGAAAAGTTATTAAAACAGATATCTGTGCAAATATCCTCCTAGGCTTTGGAAATATGTTCATCTTTATTTCTGTTTAGCACTGCTGGTGTTGTTATGAAGAAGATCAGAGAGCATAATTCCATACATTTTTTATTTGATACTTTTCTGTGTCTTGATAGGTCCAAAAGACTCTTACACTGGGACTGGTTGGCTTTTTTCTCCTATGTGCATATGTATGCAAAGTTCATATTTGAGAGAGGTTATGCTTTCACCCAGTATTATGTCTCTCCTTTAACACTCCTGCCAGTGATTTCCTAAATAATTTATTTCTGCTTTGTGCTCTCAAGACACTGTTGATTTCAAAAGATTCACAACTCAATCCACTCTAGCAGCATATTTTCATGGAGAAATATTCTATTTTTCCAAAATACTTCAGCAATGAAGTCTTTTGTTATATCAAGTTCTCTATAAATCAGTGAGCAATTTTGAATTGTAAATATTTTATTTGGAAAATTAACTTAATCAATGAGGTTTTTTAACTATTGGAAGTTTAAATGCCAGAAAATATGCTTATGCTTCATGAATGCCTTTCAACTCCTCCTTATAATGAAGTCTCCATGTTTATTGCTATTTTGCTGTGAAAATATATCTCACAGTTTGTACAAAGCAAACCAAAACCAGCTTTTTGCTCCTTCAGAAGTTTGGGGATTTTTCTTATTAATTAGGGCCTCAAATTATCAATGTTTATGCAGATTTCTAAAGCTTCATCAAAGGTCCTTACAGCATAATGCAATTAAGTTTCAGTTGATTAGGCAATTATAAATAAATGAGATTTTTTTCCATGTGAACAATGAACACAGATAAACTGGTTTGTGGAACTAATGTGATAAAAGGAATTCTGTGGGAGGGTTGTCACATGTATTATGAAAACTTAGAAAATCCTTGGAATGTAGAACTTTAAACATTCTGTTCACCCTCTGGCGTCTATTGATTTTTTGATAAGATGTAAATTATGGCCCATTTTTTTCCTCTTTAAGTCAATTATTCACCGTAAGTCATGGCTAGAAGATATTTGCATGTTAAATTCAGGCTTAGTTATGGAAAAAAAAATCTGTGCTTTGTACTCAGAAAACATTTTAATTAAACCAATGGCATTTTTGAATATGAAACAAGTAATAAATGTAGTTTGTTTGTTCAAGAGATTTCTGATGGATGACAATATTCTAAATTGGAATAGACTTACAGTTTCCTTAAAGTATTTTAAATCTTTCAATGCTTAATGTAGAACAATGGTTTTCTAACTTTAAAGTAGACTCTGCAGAAAATAAAGTAGACTCCACACATTTTTATTCTTGGTGCTATTATTTCTAGTAGAGACAAATGTGTATGTAGAGCATGCAACCTAAAATAAGTGTCTGAATATGCAGGCCATATGCTTATCCTCCTTAATATGTTTTACAAGATGGGCACTTGTTCCAAGACATTCTAATCATTTGACACCAAATGTTGCATGCTGAGCAGGGCACAACTGAGCAGGAAGTCTAAAAAAGAAGAATGTTTATTAATATCTATATTTGATAGATATTAGAGATAGCATGGAACCAGGTTTTGGTAATGAGGCACCAAATGCTTTCCTGATAGACATACAATTTTTAAAATGACACGGATTAATGTCTTATATCTTACCAACAATGATGCCCTTGTGACTTCAGTAATGCTTTCCCCACACCCTGTGAGCAAAATAAGTACAATGGGATCGTTTAGACGAAGCACATATTTAAAGATTTTGCCAGACTTTGGTCAGAGGCTTTTTCCTTCTAGAATCCAGCCTAACTCAACACAGGACTCATTTGCCTAAATTAAGGGTTAGATCTTTTGTGTGAATGGAAAAATGCTTTGAAAACTGAACTTGCTTTTAATGGTATCACTAGTATTTAATTCTAAATTAAATAATCTTTCTAATCTCTTGGATTTCAGTTTGTTTTGACACTAACAAGAAATGTATCCTGACCAAAATAAGGCTTAGCTTTTAGCTGAGTTTTTAAGGAAGTGAACATAAGGAGGTCCAACTCCATATCTGTCTACCACTAATTTATTTTGAGTATGAAGACCCAGTTAAACCATTTGAAAAAAACCAAAGATAAGTAAGTCTTACTGAGTTCTGTTATAATGCATGGCTATATATATGACATATTATGTTTGTATGTATATATATGCATATTTGTTCTCATCCAGGAATTTGTTGAAACCACTTCTCTTCATCACAACCTTGCCAATTTGCTTAAAGTAGAAGGCAGTATATATAGACTTGATGCAGCACAATATGAAGTGATGTACGATTATACTAGAAAGAAAGACAATTTCATTCTTAGTTTCATAGAAAATATCATCTTTTTCCCCCTGTTTAAAACGAGGAATGAAACACACTTCCCTGGATTTTTTTTCTAAAAGACCTTAATGTTTCCTTTAGCTAATATTAATGTATTAAACTAGGACTTCAAAATTTTTAAATCTGAAAGCTGTTTATGAAATAAGATTTTTAATTTAAAAATGTTAGTAAGAAATATTTTGCTCCCAAAGTATTCCAACAGTGATCCATGGTATTAAATTGTTTTTTCTCTTATGTCAAATCTCAAGTGTAGCCACATTTTCCTGATGCATATTACTTTTTGATGAACTTGTATTTTTCAATAGAAAAGACAGTTATTGGAAAAGGCTCGGAGTGCCTATTTTGTATCTATGAGACACAAGTTCCTCTCGTACCGACAGAAAATTGAGAGATAATTTCTTAGGGATGGATACACAGGGGAAAATGAAGAATCCAGGGAGGAATGCTGATATTTTGATTTTGATTATTTCATCAAAAACTTGGAACACAATGCTCATTGTTTATGACAAATCACATTCTTTTTCTTACCTCAGGTTATAAAAATTTAATTACCCAAATATTCTTTCATTGATTTAATATGTTTTCCTATTAGCAAAGGGTTCAGCAGTGTATTTTCCGGCCCATTTCATAGTTCAATTTTGGATGGGTCTAGTGGCAGGATTTCATTCCTCTTTTCAGCTGCCGAATTGATCTTGCCATTGTAAAGGTTTCTTAATGGTCATTTAAAATGCAATTTGTTTCTTTACAGCTTTTTAAATGCAGTTTGAATAGCATTGTTATTCTTTTATTGTATAAGGATAGGCAACATATTATAACAAAAGGAACTAGCGATTTATAGCAAGATATGTTCAGGCTTGATCAGTGGTCTCATCTTTTATCTGACTTGTTAACAGTAGTTATGGGCAATATTTGCATTTAAATATCTATCTATCTATCTACATCTGTCTCTCTTTAAATATATATATAATGCCATGAACCCCTCTGAGATGCTACAGCAACAACAAAACATAAGATCAAAAATGGCAAAATGAAAAGTTTTCATCTTCATAACTTAAGCAGTGTGAGGTTAATAACAAATAATTCCTTAAGTTATTATTTCATATGTATGTATTAATTTATTGTCATTTTAATCCTTCTTATGTAACTTTTTAAATTCCCTCCTTAATTGCTCTTACCTTAACACTGCAAAAGCTGTTAGAAGGCTGTAAGGAAGAAGGTGGGACAAGGTGAGACTAGGGCTATAAGGGTGTTTGGAAACTCTTCTAGCCTGTGTTTGAATGCGCTCCATTTGTTAAAAAAACTCTTTTTTCATAGCAAGTAAGATTAGAGTTCACACAACAGTCTTGAGTGAATAAGTCACAGAATAACTCATGTTGACTTTCTTTCATTAGTTTAAAATCAAACAAAATGTTTCAAAATTATTGGAATTGGAATTTGACACCAGTAAGAAGCCATCTTGTTTCTACTTTCTTCTACAATTACTGTTCTGATGAGTACCTCCAACATTGGTACATGTTTATATAGAATTTACAAGTCAGGAAGGGATGTGGCAGCTGGAGAAGTAGAAATTCTGGGGGTGATGGTCTCTGTGTACAGGTAAAGGAAGGCTTCAATTCTAAGTTTCAAGGTGATCAGTGCTTCTCATTGGTGAGATTACACTAGGATGAGCTGCCTACGGCCATTGGGAATCCTAGCAGATTCTAAACTTAGCACTTATTTTGCGCATGGAGTGCATCCACTGCATGTCCTAGTATCTCACTTATAACTGTTCTGGCATAAATCAACAGTCACTGCAGACCCAAAACCTTCCCAAAGGGGTAGAAGACATGCTGGAGCTCTCCCTACTACCTGGAGCAGAACCAAAAAGGAGTTCCAGATGGTAGGTTTTCAAATTGAGAACAGTCTGATTGCCTCTACATCAAAGGCCAGTGCAGCCCAAATTGAGGACAGAGTTCTCATTTGCAACAACCTTCTAGGGCTCAGGGCTGTGTGTCTGCACTGCATCTTTACTGGCAATGAAATTCACACAGGTGCCAATCCTGCATGCTTGCCAGACAGGCAAAGAGAGGAAATTAATGAAGTAACCTGCATCCACATTACAAGGGCAGTGCTCTGAATTGAGTCTTGGCATGTGACTTCAACCTCTGATCCATTAAATATTCAAACATTTTTTAATACACCAGTGGAGGCCTTAAGTGTATATCGCATGACAAATCTTCATCAAAAATAAGCCTTTATCACTAGTCACTAAATCACTAATGAGTTCTACATATCTTTACCAAGTTTGACCATAGTAGATTTCACTTTTATATTTATTCACATTTGCCTGTGTTTCACACGTTTTTTTCAATGCTGAATCATCTTTACTTTAACTGAGACCAAAAAAATGGGCAGTGATTCATGCAGGATTTGAAGGCAAAGAAAGGGAAGGGAAAGGTCCTCCATGATTAAACTTGCTTGTTATGTTGGTTTCTTGAAATGATATACTGGCATTATGATGTATGGCAACCCTCTTCCCTCACAGATATAATTACAGAAAGTAGACTCTTTTAATGGGTGCCATAAATTTTAGATCGAAAAGCCTTTCCAAATTTTCCTCTTTCAGTAGCAGTAGGGCATCCAAAAACCCATCAATTTTTATCTATATTAATATTTTTAGAAGGCAGATCCAGGGCTGAAATCTCTGAAAAACCAGGTCCTGGGGTAATGAAAATCAATAGGGACCCATTGATATGATAACATTAACGTGATAAGAATGTAAGTCTCACGTTGAGGCAATAATTAGAGCTTTGCACACTTCTAAACTTTTTCTGAATTGAGAAATACCTTTTTGTATGCATTCGGGTAAATCCAACTGCAGATAGAAATAAATTTAGCTTTGTTTCAGTAAAGATTATTAATTAATTTTTTGGGGGGCTTGCCTTGTTGAAGAATGAAAAATAACACTTTTCATACTCTTATCTCAACCAATGTGTCTGCCTCTAGACTATTCTCTGATTTAAAGAAGAGGAAGGAAAATTTCTCTAACGAGATTCTTTGGTAGCATCTCCAAAAAAAACACCCAAAAACCAAAAAAGCCAAAAAAACTTTGCCCTGCTTGATAGGCTGGCCTGCAGGGACTATAGGAGAAGTAACAGTGTGTCATGAAGATCTCACAATGCGATTTGTCTACTGCTGATCTTTCTTAAAGCAATGCCTTCAAATATTTGGTTGCATTTGAAGAGTTTAAAAAATCTGATTTGTTTTTTCTATCAACAATAATAGCATAATAGTATTCAAAATTATGGTCAGTTCCATAGTAGAAATCATCAAATCTACTGGAATGATAACCCTAATATCAGTACAGAAAGTCTTACAATGTACTACCACATTTGTATCACAGTGTATTTACTTTGTAGGTGATAGAAATGTTTAGCTATTGTTAGAAAACTGTACAGATATATACATGGAACAAGTATCTAAAATATATTTCAACAGCATTCAACTAGTGGAGTTACCTTGACAGCTCTTCTTGCATAAACACAATGAGTTATGGGATTAAGACTTTTTCCCAAATTATCATAAGGCAGTAGGAGTTTGAAATAACTTTCTGTCTTCTATCACTCTGATTTTACTTGAACTGAATATACCTTGAAAGAATGGTGATATGGGTGCAGTTTCATTACATCTTCACCAGAATTTCACCCCATCAAAACAACCTCAAGTGTGTGTGTGTATGTGTATATATATATACATGTGTATATATATTGTGTTAGTCTTTTCAGAGATTCCTTGATGCAAGTATAATCTTACCTTCATATGTTAGAAGTAAGACTGGATCTTATCCCTCATATTTTCAGTATTTGCAGGGCAAAAAAAAGGGTGTAAAATAAGAAGCATAGTTCCAGCATACTTAAACTGCAGCTGCCAAAATACTGTGTTGGGAGGGTAAATGGCCCCTAATGGAGCTGTTCATTGTCATAATCATGTTGGTACTACTATTTGCTATTTGAAAATTACCTCAGTTATGTCTGTGATCAAATAATTTCTGCAGCTGTATTGCAGATACTCTTCATCTTAGATTTTTCCACAATGCTTGTTGCTGCTTTTTGTGAGGCTGGGCAGGGTGTGGTCATAGTTTCATAGTATTTCACCTGGAGTATTTGCTCCTCATTGTCTTGAAAAGTAATAGATTTATGGTTTCCCTTTAGATGTTGACTTATAATACAGCTATCTAAATTATTTTTGGTTGACTAGTAGTGTTAGAAGAAAAGAGAATTTATTGTGGAGGATGCTGGCTTGCTCTGAGAATGTCAAATATCTGCTTTTCTTGACAGAAGTTATATGAGAGCAAAATTGAGAGATTTTTCCCTGGAGTGAATGATGGAATAATTGCTTGATAAATACTGGTTAGTTTGATATAGGTTTTTGTTTTGAGAATTGGTGGTTTAGATAGAGTAATTGGAGTAGCTCTTAACAGTTGTGACAACCTTCTTCCACCTATTAATAAATCAAGAGCATTTGTTATTAATATTTAATAGTACTTGAAATACACAGTCTCAGATGAAAAGATAAAAAATCCAGGAATTATGTCAATGAATTTGCTTAAATGAGGCTTGTAATTCCCATCTTACTTCTATAATCTTTCCTTATATTATGATGAAGATACTGAACACTTCAAATCATTACAGTTCGGTCTTCATGCAAGTCAGGAAATAACTTGAAGTTACTGTGAAGTGTTTAAGTACTTTAAAATCCTCTTGCTTGTGTTATCCTGGAAATTGGTTTTGGGTGCTGTTTTTTAGAGTAGGAAGAGAAGTGAGGAGACAGAAATGCTTCATACTATTTTGACTTCACAGGATTTAATTTTTAAAAGGATTTTAATCAAAGGATTTAAATATTTACATTAGATTTGTAACTATACTAACAAAATACTCTCATATAAATAGACTGGCTTATATAAAGGCATTCTCTATTTCCTGTTGTAGGCAACAGCAAAATGATCTTTGATCACTACTGGAGCACATTGAACAGTAGGATTGTAATATGTGTATTTATTTAAAGTCTAATAACAGTAATTTCTGTCACAAAATGATGTTTTCTATAAATGTTTAAATTTTTAATGAAGCAAAGTCTCTGGTAAAATACTACATCTGTTCTTTAACAGTGTCTATGCTAGAAAAATGCCTCCATCATTACTGGTAAAATGTGAATAAAAATACATGTGAAAATAGTCTTCTCTTTGAAGACAGGAAAAATGTGAAAATGTAATATACCATAGGCTTGAGAATAAGGGTTGAAATTATAAAATTGGGGCTTTTAAATTAGCATGTTCTAGATCATCCTTTATTTTCTGAAAATTACTTGATTGGGATGAGTTTGTGTCAGGAATACTTGTTCATAGATGAGGAAATTAAATAAAAATGCAGAGAATCCACTTAAAGAACAAGGTCCCAACAAGCAAAATCTTTGTTCTATGCAAATGACTCTGAATTTGTTTATTTCTATGAGAAAAAAATACTAAATAAAATACCTGCTAATGGATAAAACAGTCAAAAGGGATGGACTGGAACTCTAATTAAATTCCACATGGTGAGTGATAGGGAATCTCTATAAGATTTGTCATTTCCCTTCAGCAGATCTCAGTCTTCCTCCTGAAAATTGTCTTCCTGATCAGCATGAGCTAAAACAATTATTTTGCAAAGGAGGTACAACATCTTTGGTCTTTCTATTCTTGCATTGTGCCTCCTGGGATGGAGGTGATCCTGGACACCTGGGAGCTCTTTCCTAGATGGGCATCTGGTGCTGGGCTTACCTGGAGGGGGAGTGTGGCCCTTGTCACCCGTGCAAAGAGGCAGTGAAGGGTGCATGCGGTGGCACAGAGAGCCACTGAGGTGGGGACCTGGAAGATATCCTGGAAGATATCTTGGAAGCAGTGCAGCACAGGAGGAGTCTCACTTAGTTGCTGGTTTTCTGTTGGAGGTTGAACTGACAGTTTTATTTCTATAACATTTTTCTTCCAGCCACTTTGGGAGTGTGCTATGCTGTAAAGCTGAGGCAGACCCTGCACAAGGCTCTGGTCAGCTCTGCATGGTGTCTCAGCATCATTTAAGAGTTTGTCCTCCTCTGGACCATCCTATGTTTGTAACTGTCAGCCAGGATTGGAGCATCCCTGGCATGTCCTGAGCCCTTGGACTTGCAAGGAGCTCCTCTGTGAAGGACAGGAAGCACCTTCTGGTGGGGTCAAAATGTCAGCCTGGCTCCTGCTCCCCACTGTGCTGTGCCACAGCTGGCTGCAGCTCATCTTAGCTAGGAAGCAAGACCTGGGACAGAAAATCCACCACCAGCATGGGTACACATCTGTCCTTCATCTCTGTTGTATCATCTTCCTAGCACAAGAGTCTTCCTCTAAGGAAGAGGAAGGTCCTCCCTCCTTGCATTTTGAGTCTGGTTGTGAGCTGAATCCCACTGGTTCTAATAATTTTGGTGGAACAGGGTTCAGGATTTAAGCCATGGCTCAATTTACAGATAAATTAAAGGGAAGGCTTAGTTTTTGTGTAAACTTCTCAGGTTTTTCTCACTCTCTTTTCAAGAGAGTTGGTGGAGCTCAGTATATATTCATGCCCTCAGGCTGAAGAGTTAATTGAAGATGCATAGATGGTTGCTAGCAGTCCCAGCAGGAAGTCCCTCTGTTATCTAGTAATCATCCCAGCCAGTCTCTTCCAGAGGGTGGCTCAAAGCAGGATTTTAACTTAAATGTACCAAGAACCAGTCTTTCACTCCTGACTGATTAGTCATGTGATACTGCTGTTGCAGATTGTGCTTGCAGTAGAGTAGAAAGATTAAGCCAGATAATGCTCAATTCTTTCTTCCGGAGAAAGAATTAGCTTCTTCAGGGATAAAAAAGAGTAATAGTAAAAAATATTGTAATTCAGAAGTGCAATAAAAAACCCTAGTTAAGGCTGTGGTGAAAATTTTTAAAATTATTATTATTTATTATTTAATTTTTAGATCCTTGTCACTGTTTAACATAAAAATTATTTCATGTGTTTCTGGTAGTGAGATTTTCTGAAAGAAAATGTTGTAAGACTAGGAGATTGACCCACTGCTCCCAATTAGAGGAACCTGACTCCAAAAGCTCTGTTCTTATTGGATGTATTTATTATTAATTTCTAGTTTACACTTATTCTTTATGAATATAATGTACCATCTCATCTCTGAAAAGCCTCTGTTAAATGAGACTTCCTAGTGTTATCAGAGGAGAAGAAATACAACTTCTTCCTGTCTAATGGTAAAATTAAAAATTTATTATTAAAATAATGTGTTTCAAAGTGAACAAAATCTTCTGAAAATTGAAAGTTTGAAGGGAGAAGAAAAGCTTAAGATGTTAAAAAACTGGAGAAATAATAATTTCACAATTTCATCTGAATTGTCAGAGTAATTACGAAACTTTTTGGAAAGGGGATTAATTTATTTTTTCATATTATGACATTCTGGTAGTAATCATGTACGTATTGTAGAGCTAATCTATTTTCTAAAGTTTTGGTTGGAATTATGTTGAGCTGGTTAAAATACTTTCCTGTTTCCATTTTATATTATTTCTAAGTTATGCACAGAATTTATAATAAGGTTTTGGGAATAGGATAATATAACAAAACATTAAAAAAATTATGTGAGCCCCCAAGAATCTTAGTTTTTGAAATTGAATATTGAAATTAGTGTCAAAAACCAAGTTTTACTTAAAAATTTTCTCAGTAGAATTTTAAACAAAATGCAAAGCATAATGAAAATCTGGGATCCAAATAGGAAACATTTTAAGGAAAACATTTGAATAATTTTTATTCCTCTTGAAAAAAGAATTGCTTCAAGACACTTACTGGGGGAAATGAAGTGTAATTTTTGTCCAGTGGAGATCTGCTTTATTTACAGCTAGAGAAAAGAACCTTGCATGTAGGTTTAATATGTTGCTGTTAGAATTTTCTTCTTCACATTCGCTGGTCTTCCAACCAAGAAGAACTAAGCATAGCTTCTTTTGAAGCCTCTTAATAATTTACTGTAATCTGAATGCCAAATAAGACAGAAACATCTTCCCACAATAGAATATCATGCCAAAGAAGTACAAAGAGTGGACATTGAGCATCATTGGCAATAATCACCATAATCTGTTGACCCATCTCTGTTTGACAAAGAGACTGACTTTGACTCTCGTTCATTCAAGGGTTTATTTAATTTGGCTCTGTCTACTTGTGTCATGGCAGGAACAACTGCAAGATTGTTTGTTACATATTACTTGGTGCTCTAGGTGCCAGTAGACCAGTAAGGAAGTGCAACACCAAGGAATAAGGTGTAAAAAGAGGTGATAGACTGAGGAGAAAACAAGAGAACAAAGAAACAGCTAGTTTCATAACTAGCCCAAAGGGTGTATTGTTCCACTTCCATAAAGCTAAAAATCTGTGAGGCTGGCTGGGATACTTGTGGTTTGGATAAAGAAAAGTGTAAGAGATGAATCCAAGGAACTGCCTTGAGCATTCCTCTGGGTTTCCTTCACAAGCAGTGGCTCACTCAGGAGAGAGCCACCTGCTCTGGCTCTCACCACTCCAGTGATTTTCTTTTCTTTTTACCACCTCACTGAGTTCATGCCACTCATGCAGGGACAACAGAAAACTTTGAAAAGATTTAACATTTTCTGATGATTCCTGGAAAGAACTCCCTGCACAAATCTACACGAAGAAGCCATATTTAGATTGTGTGGTGTTTTTTTGAAAAGTTTTTATTTTTCTATTACATTTGCCTCTTCTTCCATGTTTTGACACCAAAACACAATAAGACACAATAAGAGATAACAGATAGAATGTAGGAATTACAAAGCCAGGTTTTTAAGGAAAATGCTTACAAGGCATTAGGTGAGTCCCGTGTCATTTTCACTCGCCTGTGTGCCCTGAGATGTGGTTTCAGAAATCGTTGTGAAGAAAGCTGTTTCAGTAGAAAGTTTGGTGAACAAACCCCTCCTTCCCTCACCCCTCAAGGTCCTGTCAGGGGCTGCTTTGCCTTCCTGAGGCTCCCACTGCTGCCTCGACTGCTCACTGGCCCATGCTCAGCTGGACCTGAGCCCAGGTGATTGGCTGCAGAAAGTTTATTAGGTAGGAAATGAGGCAGTTTGGACCATGAAATCTCTGTTTTGAGAGAAAATTAATGGAAGACAAACCAAATTGAATCTCTTGCATTAGTGTGAGACAAGAGGTAGCAGATTTTGTCCCAGTTTCTGAGCGTATTTTTATGTTTACTTATAATATTTTAAACACATGTACAAATTATTTGGATGTAAATAGTGTATATGTAATGTGAAACTTTATTATTTTGAAAAGTGTTATTTACATTTTTAAAGTGCTAGGGAACTTTGCTGGCCAAAGCCCTCAGGTCCTCTGTACCCGTAAGTACACTAACCCATAAGTACAGACTTAATAGTTTCATTTAATTTTGTAGATTTCTGGTGTGATTTGGCTTTCTAAGGACCCATTTTCCTTTCTGCAACAGTGAGAAAGGGAAATTTAAAGATAAAATTGTAATGGCCCTAAAGAAAGTAGAGTGCAGAACAGTAGAATAATTTATGGTAGAAGCGTGTAATATGGGCTTCTGGTGGAGCACAATACTGCTGGTCATATGTATATGTGTGTGCCAGAATTTATATTTCAAGACTAAAATCTCTCAAAATATATTTAGGTCATATTAGAATAACCTGGAAGATATGTCAGAATATGTCTTCGAATTGATACCACCAATATCTTAAGTTGTGACAAATGATCCTTTCCAGCAGTGATGTTCTTCCCTTAACTAACAGAAAGCAGATTTGTAAGACAGAAATCCTCCAAAGAAAATAATTAAAATATATGAAGAACTGGTTACACTTCATTACATATTATTTTAAGATGTTGCAGAGTTGGTAGTCAGCACATTAAACATTATGATCTTCAAATGTGTATGCAGTACTGAGTACAAACTGTGGAGGGGATAGCCCAAGTGTAAAATAATAATATCCAGGCAGATCCTGCAAATGCTGAGTTGTTTTTCCCCCCAGAAAGGAGGCTTAGTCAATAATTAAAATAAGCAATCCATATTTGACTTAAGACTAAAAGAGCTAAAGGCATGTGCTTTTTTTTCCACTTGTCTTGGCTTTGGCAGTCCAATTTAAGCATAAATGGAAGCATAAACATACTGTCTTTAAGAGCTGCTTTTACCAAAGCACTTGATATGCAAATCCAGAACATAAATTTAGCTTAAAAATGGCAGTGCACAAAGATTACTGTTCCATCTCCCTCTGTAGCCAGAAAGAATGTAGAAAAGATAACTTGTTTTAGAATGGACTATAAATCAGAGACTGGCACATAATATTATAGTCTGATCAAAAAGATCTCGCACCTTAAACTGGTGCATAACAGTGTTAACTAATGCAGGCATAGTATTTATTATTTTGAGGACATTGAAAATAGATGATAGGTAAATTAAATGACACACAGAATTTCCAGTGAAAAGGTATAAGCATGGGTCTTAAGAAGTTTGCAGACTTACTTTGCCAAATTTACCTCTCTTTTCACTTGTGACTTGAACTCTTTTGTAGAAAACTCTATTAATTCAGAATCTCCTCTAGCTCATAGTAGACAGCTATTTTACACTACATCACTTGAACTAATATGAGTATTTGCAGAAGCTATAAAGGCAGGGGTAGAACAGTCTCTGTGTGTTATAGTGCTTCATGGGATGTGCAGTCCACCCCTGTCACTAGAATGTAGTTTGAAGTGACTTCTGCAGGATTTTTGTGTGCTGTGCCATCACGAGATTCAGACTCTTATATTGCATGTGTGTTTTCTCTTGCATGGCAGTAAGTTCCTAGGTATAGGCTGGTGTAAAAGAGGTGAGTAGCAGACCGTTAATTTTAAAATAAAGAACATATTCTTACCAGTTCCCTGCTAATTCTTTAATTCTGTCTTGGTTAGCTCTAATTCTCTAGAAGTAGCAGCCTGGGAACTTGGAGTTATTCTTCTAACTCAGTGGAATGAGTTGGGTTCTTCACAGCATAAACTTATGTAAAAAAACCCCAAAAAACCGAAAACTTGCTAAGCACTTTAATTGATTCCATGTCTAGGTTTTGTTCTGTTTTTTTTTTTTCTTGCTTTGGAATTAAAATGCATTTAAACTCCCTAAATTATTTGGAAAATAATATGCACTGTAAGAATGCATTTTTCTAAACTTTCCATCTTCTGATCAAGAAAAAGGGCACTAAATAATATTTTAAAAATTACTTAGTGCAAAATAATTGAAGGAATTACTGATTTGGGACTAGATCTCTGCATTAACTATCTACGTAATGGATAGCTTATCCAGTGATACTGCATAAGCTATTGCTTTTTTAAATAAGGCACACAGCAAGTTGGTCAAAAGCATTTAGAGGTTATGAACTAACCCATAGCAGAGTTAACTTAGAGCCAGTCACTCCTGTTCCTTCACAGAACTTCTCTTTATTCTCCACTTTTAGCTGTGTCTAGTGTGCACTTTAGCTTCAGCTGTATTCTTTGGACTTGAAGAGCCACTTCCTGCATTGGATCTCAAGGAAGTAGTCCACAGCCATAATGCATACTAGGAATTGTATTTTCTTTCTGTATTTAATTGAAAGTAATTTTTGTGTGCACTGATGTTAGTGAATTTTAATTTTATTCTGTACACTTTCATATGTAAAGAAGTGTACAAGTGCAGATAGCTGTCTGGAACAGCTGTGAGAGGCAGAAACTCAAACATGAAATAACAAAAATGAGTTTTTCCTGAAAATATTGTCTGAAGTCTTCAATAAAAGAGAACACTTTAAAACTTGTATCATTAGTTAACGTTAGAAGTGGTTTTGTTCAGAATAGAACATTGAAAGTAGGTTAAATTAACAGTTGTAGCTCTCAAATGTTTCCTTTCAAAGGCTCCATGAATTCTGTGTTCTCTAAGTTAAGGAATAAATTGTCTCCTCATCTCAACTTGAAATTCACATCATTTGATGGGGTTATATCTCACACCTGGGAACCACAGCTTTGTAGCAGTCATCTGTCAGTCCATCTTGGAACACTTAGAGAAAGAATAATACTTTACTGTTTAGTAAATTGCCTGTGTCCTTGGATAGTGTACTTGTTTTTGGTTTGGCTTTATTTTGCTTTGTTTTGTTTTGTTTTCCCTGAGGAAGTAAGAGCGTTTAGAAGTCATTTTGATTATCCCTTCTACCATTAGGAAGCTGCTAGACGAGAAAAGAGTTTCAGCTCAACTTTAACTTATCCCTAGTGTCTTTTGAAAGACAAAAGTGTAAAGAAAAGAAAAAAAAAACATTTTGCACTTTCACATCCATTATTTTATATTACATATTAACCTTTTCGATTCTCTGAAAGATTCCCTGATGTCTTGGATTAACATAAGAATAGGTTTTCTACACTCACAATGAGGATAATGTAGTTCATATGGTCATTTCATTATTCATTGTGTTCTAATATCTCATCAAATGAGGTCTGGGCTTTTTCCTAGTTCTCCTTGCTGCTGTCTACCTAGAACACATTTTCCCCCACAGGACAGTCACTTTGCATGGCATTTGTCTGCTATTGTCTTCGCTTCAATTTACAGTTGACTGCAAAGATTGTTTTTTATATACTTGTATGAAGGACACCATATAAACATAAATTGTGTTGAATTACATAATAAAAAGCCTATTAGTGTGAATAACCTCTTTCAAGGTTGCCATAATGTGTCCTTTTGAAGAAAATAGTTTAGTACCATGTTAACTGTGGTCATTCAAAATGTAATATACTTGAATTGGTTTCTTTTTGCGTGTGTAATGGGGTATTCTGAACTTTGTATCAAGGTCATTTTTGCACAATACCAATAACTAACACCATTGCTGTGAGACAGCCTAATAAATTATCATTTATGTTGGCTTTAACCTAACTTGATGGGTAGTTTTCTTTAAGAATATTCTTATAGCTGCTAAACTTCATTACTTATGAAAATACTGAAGATCATTCCACCATTTTTTGGCATGCTGTTTGTTATTGTGCCATTACCTGTCACTCTATTGCTCTGTATCCCAAAGTGGTGGAGATGAAACCCATCTGAAACATCACTGAGCCCACTTCTGCTCCTGTGACACTCCTGCCTGGTATGTAGAGAGTGAGCTACCCAAAACTGAGTCAGTGACAGTGATGTCATTTTTTGCTTCTTTCTGAAAAACAATGCTTTTCCCCTTAGAGAGCAAGCCACTGTGACTGCCTGCATCAGCAGCAAATAGAATTAAGCTGAATAGTGACAACCAAAGTGAACTCTGGTTTCCTAAGGAAGCAAAGCACATGCAGACATTTGATCTCTCCAGTTGGAAGTTTGTTAGGCAAATTGTGGAGACCCAAACTTAGTTGCAATCTTTTTTCACAGAGAAACTTATTTACCCTGAGTATGTAGTAAGTACCTCAAAAACAGGCCTGCAGTCTATTTCAGGTGTGCTACTCCTACACATAATCAGATTCACACAGAGCAATGCAATTATATGTTCTGAAAACTGTTAGTATAATAAGAAAAATAATAGGACATTCTTTTTGTAAACCCTAAGTCATGAATAGGTACCTTTAATGATATTCTGCACTTTACTTTTCATCTGAGATGCTAGAGGCACTTGGCATAATTTAATCTTACACTCTTCTATAGGTAAGAAAACAAACTTGAGACTGCCCTGACATAATCAAATAACTTGGCTTCTTGCTTTGCTGTGTTCTGTTTAAAATGAAAAGCACACTGTCTCCCTCATATAATTTGTAACTCTCCATTATTTTGTGTGTATTGCTCACACAGCAATCACATCCCTCTCTTAAATACATGTATCTGTAGTTCTATAACTCTTTAGAGGTGTTTGGAACTGAAAACATGCTCTGGTATGGTGATTATCCCCTCATGCACTCAGGCTCTCAGTGTAAAGAGATGAGTCTGCAGAATGGAGATTAATGTTATTTTCATGCTGTGTACTGTGAGGATTGGCCTCCAGGAAATGGTCTTCCCAGGCTCACTTCTCCTGTGCATATAGATATTTGCATAGATTCCTAGAATTTTAGAACAGGAAAATTTGCATGAAATTCAATCAGTCCTCAACCTTCTCCTTGAAATCTTTTGACATAACTTCTAGCTTTATAACATGACAATACGGTGCTCCAAACTATTTATTCCAGCTGCCTAGAAAACCATCAAATGTTTTTTTTCTGGATTTTATCAAAGCTTCTTTTACTGTAGTCTAAATAATTCTGAAAGCATTTTTTATGGATTTTCATGTATATACAGATGAAATATGTCAGTAGAACTATATCTTAAATGCATAGTTGCAAATGGAAAAATAGTTAAAATCCACGATTTTTGTAAATTGTTTTAAATCAAGGAGAATCAAGTAAAAGATGTGTTCTTCTTCTGAAGATTTTATTCTAAACCTTTTTGAAGAAAAAAGGAAACAGAGAAATTTGGATAAATGGCAACAAGGTGAGGAGGAACCTTTCTAAGAGCAGGTAGAAAAGTTGGTGGATGGTCTTGGATGCTCCCTACACCTTCAATGTGATACAAACTGTTATGATTGATATAAATGAAATGGCATCAACACTTCCTCTCAAGCAGTGAATTACTGAAAGCAGCTATGATTTGTGGCTGTTTTTATCCTTTTCCAACTGAAATTCTATTGTATTCTGTGTCTAAAACTCAATCTGAATGAATTCCAACAAAGGCAACTCCTGCAGACTTTGGCAAACAACCCAATGTTTGACACCAACACCTCCACATGAATTCCTGGAAGGTCTTGAAATATCCATCCTGTAAGAAATTTGAGCATATCATTGTCTTCACACTAGCAAGCCACCTTCCTTAAGTATCATAATGATTTGTTGACCATGAGGATTTCCCCATCTGTTCTATGCAGTATTTTGTTGTTCTGATATTGTTACAGAGTCTAAAGCTTCCAAAACAATCAGAGTAGGAAATCTGAGCATAAATCATCCAATTTGGATTTCTTTTTCCTTGCTGCAGTTAGTTCCTTCAGTATCTGTGGTGCTGTGAAGAAACATCTTGCGTCACATTATCAGTTTTTCTGCCAACTTGTCTTTTTGACATGAAAAAAAGCTCTTGCAGACCTTTGAGATACCTGCATCCTGTTTTGTAAGCAGCACCAACCCTCTCTTGCAATTGCTTTCATTTCTGCTGTTACCTTTTGGGCAGCACTTGGACTGAATGTGATAAATCAGTTCAGTAACCAAGACTTTTTTGAGGAAACATGGTGCAGAATAATTCCAGCTTCATGGTCACCACGCTTAGCCATCAGGAAAAGAAGAAAGCCAAACTAATAATGCAGAGAGCAGAAGAACCTTAGGGACCTCTTTCCTGGCACCTGCTTATCACACTTTAGGTTTTCCTACAGCAGTTCTATTCAGCTAGAAATTTAAAAGCTGGAAATAGGTTGTGCTCATGCTGAGTGATCAGAATTCCTGCTGCCTCTGCATGCTGTCATGAGACAATAATTTTGCATTTTTAAAGCCATCCAAAACTCAAATATATTTTTAGAAGTAGTATGCCAGGTCTTTTCTCTTTTTTTGATTATAGTTTTATTTTATTTTTATCTTTTCCTCTCTGAACAAAGTAAGTATTTCACAGATTTCATTCGCATTGGAAGTTTTTATGCAGATAAGGAATTGTTTTAAGTTTTAGAAGGAGAACAGTTTTGTCAATTATTAACATTCCTAATTCCAATGAGATCTGTGGTTTATTTGTAGTAAATTTATGAATCAGGACGGACAAACTGATATGCACCGAGCTACTGCTAAAGATGGTGACGGTTGATTACAATCAAATTTATGTGCAGATATTGGTGCCTCTGCCTACTTCTGCACTTGTTTGCCAGTTGCTTTGAAACAGCAGCAAAAAGGACAGGGAGATGGCACTGCACGTGCTGTGCAGCACATTGCACTTTCTGAGATGGAAAGACTTCCTGGTGATTCATTTGCAGAATTTTGAGAATGTGTCTGGGAATGTGACATTGTCTAAATGTTGGAAGGTCCTCTTCTCTTTTGTAACAAGGCAATTTTTCTGATCTGGCTCTTTAAAGACAAACCTCACAGCCACTTAGAAAATTAGGACTGATACCTAACTATGAGTATACAATGTTGTTATATTCGTTTAGTGAAACTGGAAATGTATGAGATATTTTTAATTATGAGTTCAGGAAAAATGACGCTTCCTTGCACTGAATGTCTATAAACAAGCAGAATTAGGAGATCTATTATCACCTCTGTAATGTCCTACATGGAATTGCCTCTTGATAAGTTCTACTGAATATATTATTAATAAAATATCTAATTGAGATTTTAGATTACACTTCATTCTATAGAAATAAAAGCCTGGTAAATTAACAATGACTAAAATAATCCCTTCAAAATTATTTCTCAGTGTTAAAACAAAAAATTATCTTTTTATCTTATACTGCTTCATGCATAACACAAGATATAAACATTTTTTCTGATAATTGCTGCATTAAATCTGGAAAATAGAGGCTATTCTTTACATAAATATCTCATTATTTTATAGAAAAAATTCGTGTTACCCTTGCTGTTGTTGTTCTGAATTCCTTTCAATTGCCTGCTCATTCTACACCCTTTACGACTGGCTTAATTAATTCTCTGTCACCATCAATTCTTTTTTCCCTGTGGAATGATATGTATGGCTTTAACCTTAATATCCTGCTAATACTGATGTTTTAGCTTAGAAGATGACTGTTATAGTCTGTGGGGATGCTTATGTTATTAAAATGCATTTAATGAATGAAAATATTCAGACAGGTGCATCCAAAGAGGATTGTGCAGAGAGCTTTTTCACTTAAACATGTGAAGTTTAACATATAATATGCCTTTTTTACATATATCATGATTTTACTTCCTTTTCAAGTGACAGATTTGTCCAGAAGTAGATCACAAAACAGGTATCAAAAGAGTTATTGCAATATTCACTTTGACCCTGCTGAGATTTTATGTAGTTCTGTACTTTATGGATTTTTCATTTTTTATCTTTTACTTTGTGTGATTCTTTTATGTGTTTGACTTCAAATGCAATATAAGTACCATGTCCTGGAGCATAGTTAATCTGCATGTTCATTCATACACTGATTTACAAAGCCCTTATAACTTCTCATTTGCTGCTACACTTTTCCCAAACATACTCCCTGCTGTCTTTGCATAGCTCTGGTATTGGGCATTTTAGGAAGAGTTATCTTTCCTTGTTCCTTTGCTCTATGTGTGGGACAACATGCATTGCCTAAGAGGTACATTGATAAATACAGTATGAATATTTTTAATGTTTTAGAGCTCTTCAGGTGTAACTTGCTGTGGGTTTCAGAAACATTGTTGTAAATGCTCTGTAACAGTTCCGCTGTGATAATTGCGTCCTTTTTCCCTCCCTGAATTTAAAGAGTGAAGAAAATTTCACAGCTAGATATTTGTGATATTGATTACTTTCATTGTGATATCCTCTGAAAATTTCAAGTCTGCAATTGGTTTTATAGAATTAGGGAAGGCAACTCCACTAAGAACAATGTAGCATATGCACGGTGCCAGAAACTTCACAGATGATGATGATGCTTGACACTGATATTTGTCAGGCGACATGAAGAAGTACTGGAAAAAACATAAGTATGGGAAAAGTATATGAGACCATCATTTACCCTAGATTTTTTAAAATAAATCAATTTTTAAATGAAATATGGAAATTATTTAAAATAGCATCTGTTAGTAGTACCAGTTATCAGAGATGAATGAGTTCTGCTTGACATATTTCATGCATGAGACACGTGCTTACAGAAAGGCCTCTCTCTCAATTATGAGATTAAAAATTTACTAACATTAATTTTCAGTCTGCATCAATCTTTTATCAGCAACCAAATTAATTCAAAATTTTGTTACTTCCTAACACAGCAAATAAGTTACAATATTGAAAATACTTACAATGTGTAGGAATTGCAGTCCATTGAAAGTGAAGATTAATTGAATTTCTAAGTTAGTTTGGCCCTTTAATCCAATTTTTGTGATCCCTTTTAAATGCTAATGGTGAGCTTCTATGAAACTTAAGAGAAGGAAAATAAAGCAATTATTTCACTAATTTTCTGGTCCTTTTACTGTGATTTTGCCTTTTACTGTCTTTTGCAAGGCTGGTAGGCCACCAAAGACCTAATGTGTTTGTATATTTATATGTTTTGTCTGATATCCAAGATGACAACTGAATGAGAGAAAAAAGACAGAGTGGGATAAGCAACACTTCTGCCACCCACACCTGTTCTGAAAGGCAATTTATAGGAACTTTTCCTGCTTAGTGATGAAAAAGGAATTGTCAGCAGCATCACTTCCTACCAGCATTATTCAACTGAAGCAAGAAGGTGAAGAGTCACCCTGACACTATTTATCAGGCTTGCTCAAATACTTAGATGCAGTCACAACAGGAAGCTTAGAAATGCTTTCTTTCATAAATTGCCTAAGACAGTGCAGCTTTCATTAACCAAGCTGAATCAGAATCAATTTTATTCTTTTATTTGGGTTAGACACTTGATGTTTTTATTCTACAACATCTAAAAACAAACTAGGAATAATTCTTGAATTTTGTGTCATATCCAAGAAGATTGTATGCTCTGTTAATCATCCTTGCTTTATGTTGAAGTAAACAGAAACATACAGAGGTTTTAAAGCCATATTTTCAAAACCACAGATTTAATTCTGAGCAATCTTTCTTTTTTTTTTAATTAGTATTATGGGATTATTCATCCCTAGATTTTTTAATTTTGTTTTGCTTTAATTGTTTCAGTGCATTATAGTGAGCCTTGGGATGCAACAGAGAAGAGATTGAGAGGGGCCAAAGTGGATAATAGCAGTTTTATTGTAAGAGAAGGTATTAGCTTTTTCACTTCTTTATTTAGAGCCCAACAGAGCTTTTTCCTGACTAAATCAGGGATTAGAAGTAAATAATAAATATTAAGATGTTTGTACAAGAGGAATTTAGGGAAATTATGTGATTAGACAGTTGAGAGAGTAGTGGAAACTCTGCAGGCAGCAGAGGTTATGACATGTCAGTAGAGAATTTACATAGGTCAGGATCCTCATTTCAAGACTGTTAAAAACTATTTATTCACTTTTTAAAATTTAATTATTTTTTATTTGCACGTTTCTTTTTCTTGCAAGCACTTTTTATAACTAATATTTCGTCTAAAAACTAAAAAGCTGTTTGGTTCCTGTGTCATTGCATTTTTCCCAAGTATTAGAATTATATTGAAAGAAATTTTGGTTGATAAGTGAAAGAACTACAAAGGGAGTTGTGTTCAGGAGGGAGAAATTCCTGTGTCTGTGTCCTAAGATACGCAGAAGTGTGCAGCAGCCATTCAGACAGGGATCAAATTCAAGTAAGAAGGGGAATCAGAGCAAAGACAGCCAGAAATGCTGGATGTACGACTGGCAGAATAACTTCCTCTGGAAAACCTTGCACAGAATTAAGCTGTTTAGTTCTCTTTCTGGGAGCACTTACTCTTTTATTTTAATTCATCCACATTACACAGGTTATTCCATTTAAATCCAGAGTAGTTCACTGAAGTTTTTAATGTGATTGCACTTATACAGTAGCAGAAGTAATAGTCAATGGAATGAATGCTTTTATAAAAAATATTTCTTATTTCTTTGCTGTAATCATAAGAGTGTTGCTAGCTTTTACCATAAGATATCATCAGTCAAGTCACTTTTATTTCATCTCCCTGTTACTGGAGTTGAAACTCTTGAGTTCAGGATATAACACCTAGAAAAATTTCTGAAATACATCACATTGTATGCATTAAACACATCTAATTTTTTTAGGTGATGTTTCCAAGCAACAGAAAATCTTGCTTTACTTAATTTTTCTTAGCACTGCTATGTGTGAATATTTTTATTCTACATTTATTGTCAGTGTTGTATATCAGGAAGTCTAAATTCTGTCATGACAGCTTACTAACAGTAAATACAAATGAAGTCAGAGGGACTAGTTCAGAAAGATAGAATTAATTGTGAGAATGTCAGAGCTGTATAATCAGTAGCCTGCTAATATGCATTTCCAGCTTTTGTACTAGTTACTTATATCTCCTAGAAAAGAGCAGAGAAAGCCAAAATTCTAAACTTCCTCTTTATTCTTTAAAAAATTCTTATAATAATGTCTATTCATTTGTCAGGGAAAACAGAGCAGGATGACAGATGTGTTTTCTTCTCAGATGCTGAGCCTAAAATCAGAAAGCTACTTCTACAATTTATTTTCAAGTTAGGCATATCCTTGCAAGGAAGAGAATATGGGAAAATTAGAATTCTCTATCCTGATATCCATGAGAGCCAAATCAGCTAGAAGTTTTGAGTGAAAGGAAGAAGAGGAGATTATGTCACATGAGACTGAGGGTTTTGATTACAGAGTGATCAAAACCTATATCAGCACCATTTTATCCAGAGAACAGATTTGTGTGCATGGATGCAGCATTGCATTACAGGCACGGAATAGAAGCATGAGTGAACTCTCATCTGTGACCATTTGCACTTCCTAATCAAGCAGATTTAACTTCTCAAAACAGAGAAATATTAATGAAAACAATAGTTTATATTACTATTGAGTAAGGAAAAACTAGATTGGAGGATAGGTACAAGTAGAAGTGGAGGATAAACTAGTAATGCTACTCTGTAAAGGTGCCCCATTTATTTATTTATTTATTTATTTATTTATTTAAGTAAAATCTCTCCCTCCTTGAAATGCAGAAATGTAGATTGCTCTGTTTGATTCTGCTCCTTCCCAATTGTGTACAGAGTTTGTACAATGACAGGATGATGCTCAGAAGGTGGGATGATAGCAAAGTTGCTGTCCTCAGAATTGGCAAAGAGAATCCTGTTACATTAGGAGTGTTTAAATTTGCTCTGATACAGTTACCTGTGCCAAAATAAGCATTACCTAACTTTAGTTTTATCACTGAGCTTGATCCAAAGAGTTTTGAAAACACTGGCAAGATTTGGCTAGTGAAGGTGCAGGGAAATTGTGGAGAGAAGCAGGAAAACAGTGCAAGTGCAGAAGTCATAAGTCTTGCTGCTGCGCATTGATCCAAATTTCTCCTAATTCCTTTCAAAGCCAGCATGTCAAATTGGACATATGTTTAAAGAACTTAAGTTCAAATAATCAAATTATTTCTAAATGTACTGAACAGCAGAGATGAATGAAATCAGAATGAGGCCTGTAAACCTCCCAAGCACTCTTCAGGATTTGAGTTTACAAACCTCATGCTGGCACCTATCCAAATTTATGCAATTCATCCATTTCTTCATGGCAATATGAAGAAACCTTTCAGGTAGTTTCTGGACATCATACATCTTCCTAGCTGCAGTACAGATGTTTCTGAAGTGTCTAATATATGTACATGCACCTGCCCAAGAAAATAAAACTTATTATTGACCTCTTTGGGCACTGAATTCACTCTGGTGCTGGTAATACTGGCTGGAATACATGAAATATCAACTCTTCCCATCTGTCAAACTCCAACACCTCTCCTTCCTCCTAAAACCAAACCAAGCCAATTCATATGTGGAAATTTTTGTTTTGCTTTTTTATTTTTTAGTTTTTCTCTTGATCACTAAAATTTTAGCTTCAAGGATATTTCATAATCAGATTGAATAAACTGTAATATTTGTCCTAATACCTCATATTGATCGCTTTGATTATATTGAAAGCAGTTTTGAAATAAGAAACTTCAATGATAGTATCTGGGAAGGGGAAGAGCTTTGGGTTTGGGCATAACTGGGCAGGAGAAGGAGGAGAGGCATTTGGGATAGTTTTGTTGGGTTTTTTTTATTCCCATGAGTTTATCAAATGGAAGGGTTTCCTTGTAACTGAAGGCTACCACTTTGAGTTAAATTACTTCTGCTTAAATGTGGAAAATCTTAAGATATGAAGCTAGTTACAGTCTGTTAGCTTATTTGGCTTTGTAGTAGTGAAGTGGATTTTTTCTTTCCCTTGATTCATTCTTTTCATGTGAATTCCATGCTGCCAAAAAAAAAAAATAAATACAAGCAGTCAACACAGACTGTCATTAACTCAATTAATAGATTTTTTCTGAGACCTAAGCACCCATAATCTCTTAGGTTTCTTGTCTCGTTTAACCAGAATGCACCAGGAGTGCAGGACAGTGAAAACACTGTGGTGGGTGCCCATTACTCTGTTACTGTGCCATCTCCTAGCACTGCAGCCTGTGTTAAGTGCTGTGAAAAAAAATTTAATAAAAAGAATTACACCAGCTTCAAGGCTTGTTAGAGCTTGACTTTTTGCTCTTTCTGATAACAGGTGGGAAAATATGACAGCTTCTTCATGGGAGCTTTAATGATTTCACTGCAGTGGAGAAAAATAGTTTTCAACAGTCAATGGGGGTGTTTATTTAAAATATCCCAAACTGTCACTTATTCAGTCACATAGCAAGGTTGTTGAGGATGAATTGACAGAGCTGTGAATCAAGATTTCCTGCCCACATGCTTTCCTCTCTTGTCAGCCTTGTCAAATTTCTCTTGCTGAAATCAAGGAACATTCAGTTCCTTTAAAGAAGTGATCCATTCTCTGTGAGCACTGTTCTTTTTTTCTTTCTGCCTCATAAATATTTAAAAAGCATTAATCTTGTTTGTTACCTGACTGATAAGCACTGGGCAAAAAATCTGTCAATGCAATTTCATTACTGAAATTAGATCAGAGCTTTTTGAGTGTTGTTACAGTTACTGGGTAGAATTTTAAAATAGACCCAAATGACTTTGGAACAGATTCATCATTTCCTCTCTTTAGTAGCACCATTATTAATTCATACATTACACAGAGTAAATGCAATTAAAATTTACACTTCTTTTATGATAAATTCCAATAGCAGTTATTTATATTGCAGAATGATGCATGAAATATGACTCCAAGGCATCATGTCATGGTTTGGGTTATTGTCATACTCTGAGGCAATGGAGTACAGATTCTTCATCTTTACTTAATCCTGTAAATAAAATACTTAACATGAATGTAATTACAAAAGAGATCAGTATGTGGTCCATGCAATAATTTGGTTTTTCTATGTTTGCCGCCATTATTGTGATGGATTTTTTTTCCCCAATGAGCTATTCATTTTTGACAGTGAATACTATGTAATCAGATAATCTCAGGTGGAAACTAGAATCTGTTCCATAGCAAAGTTTATTTGGGCCTCTAGGAATTAAGAAATCAGGGATTTTCAGTGACTGTCCTAGACTTTCAACGTTGGTAGTTTATGATACTACTTTTTAAATTTCTGTAGTGGCTATTAAGAGGTCAGTCATGGTTTATACCCTGCTGACAAATCAGTACTATACAACTGCTCACACACCCACACCCACCCAGCAGCATGAAGAGAAGAATCAATTAAAGGTAAAACTAGTGGATTGAAGTAAGGTCAGTTTAATGATTGAAACAAATATTATAATATTTATAATAACAATAACAATAACGATAAGAAGAAAAATGACAACCATAATAGAAAAGAGATAACAGAAAAAGAAAAGAAAGAAAGAAAGAGAAAGAAAG
>VZSJ01002250.1:65731-136792 GCA_013398405.1 Pheucticus melanocephalus | reverse complement strand
AAGAAAGAAAGAAAGAAAGAAAGAAAGAAAGAAAGAAAGAAAGAAAGAAAGAAAGAAAGAAAGAAAGAAAGAAAGAAAGAAAGAAAAAGAAAGAAAAAGAAAGAAAGAAAAGAAAGAGAAAGAAAGAAAGAAAGAAAAGCTCAAGAGAAACTAGGCTGAACAATATCATTGCTCATCATCCACTGACTGGTGGCCAGCCTGTGCTTGAGCAGCATTTGGTGACTCCTGGCCAACTGCCCCCAGTTTACACACTCTTTTCCAGATTCTTTAGTTTTGTGTCCCTTTGGAAGAGTCAGTTTCAGATTTTGACCCTGATTCCATCTTATGAGTCTCTCTTTTCTCTTACATTTTTCAGACACAAGAACCTAAGAAACAGGAGTAATGTCCTTTAAACAATCAGTTGAAAGATTGTAACTTTTTTCCTTAACTCTTCCCACATCTTCTGCGTTATGTTCTCTATAAAGGTTGTTACTGCAGATTTCTCTTTCACTGGGTACCCTCATCACTTCCAGTGCCAGGATTATAGGATGTGCCAGGCTGACAGAGAGGAGGAAAAGAGCTGCAGGAACAGAAAGGGAGAAGGCCAAACAGCTGAGATAAGTGGAAGTAGCCTCTGGGACAAATGAGGAAACAATGTTTTACATCCTCATGGAAGCTGTCTGTGGTCATCTTGGAGTGCACTTCACCCTCAAACCATGAGAATGTCTAAACTATAAATTTATAGGAGAATAAGTAGGGAGTGGTTAAGAGTGGAATAGTTGTAAATATTTGAAGATTTACTGAAAGAATCAGATAAAAAGATGACCGGAATGGAAAAAAGGGTGTGAGTGTAGTGGAAGGGCAGTTGCAAAGAAATATTCCCTCTTGGGAATCTTTGTGGAGTCCCTTAAAAAAAATCAGAGAGAAAACAGTCTTGGAGCCACTGCCAAATGTTTACATATATTCATGAATCCTTCCAGACTTGAAAGAGATTTTCTCTGTGAAGACTACAGCATTAAATTAATTAGGTCAGCTTATACTGTCCAGAAATGAAAGGCTAAAATTCCCCTTACACATGTGCTTTTTTCTGTACCAATAAGACAACTTGCAGTTTCTAACCTTAAGAATTAAGTTTATCAGTCTTCATGGGCTTGAAGTCTGTATATGTAAAAATATGATTTTTTTTTTTTTTTAATCATGAGCTGTGCTGAACTGTTTCATTTCATTTATTTCAGAATCCCCCATCTCTCCTGGAAAAACACTATTTTGAAACTCAAATACAGTAGCTCCCCATTCTAAGTATTCTGATAAATTACACAACACCATGCCAGAGTGACATTCCCAGTCTATTTCATTTGATTTAATACTTTTAAATTTTGTTATAATAAGTTTGGCTAGGAAAAAATTGGAACTACAGATGTGCATCTCTACAACTCAAATAGTATGGCTTCCTTCCAGCATGGCCTGTTTTCTTCAGCCTGGAAGAAAAACTGAAGGAGAGAAACTTGAACAGTTGCACTGCAGCAGGAGTCAGAGACTGACTGCAACATCAATGGTTTAGGCTGGCAGTGATCCACAGCAGCGACAGAAGGCGTCTGTAATAAAATCCAGTCTGGGAAATTAAAGCAGATGATACAGGTATGAGAGAAACTATCCCTAAGTGGTTGAGGGTGCTGTCCTTCTTAAAATGTTGCGGAACCAACCCTTTTGCAGTCTATCCTAGCAGGGGTAGTCAGTTGTCAAGCCTTGTCATTCCTTTATCTGCTCATGAGCGAGGCATATTTTGTATAACATAACCTTTGGAAATAATCTCTGCTTTCTTCTCTAACAGTGCTATTTTCTGCCATCTTCTGACAACAGTAACAACTTCCCAAGGGCAGGCTGCTAGATAAGTCGGAAGGAAATAATAAATATGCGCTTCCAAAATAAGCATGTATTTGAGTTTTAGCATTAAAAACGACACATATCAGACACACACTTATGATCTCTGTCTGCCTGCCTTCACATTTCTTCTACTTCTTTGGCTACAGGCCCTGAAAAGTAATTGCTGATAAGAAATGTTATTTGGGACAGATAGAAATGTTAATGATTATGTCTGCGCTACACCTGAGATCATGTAATAACCCGTGTCTTACAAGGGCTAATTATATAATTAGGCTGCAATATGAATGAAGTACAACAATCATAAAGCCCAAGCTGAAGGAAAGAATTTTGATATATACATTTTTGATAGATATTATTCTCTTAGTTACTGTTCCAGCATTTAAATTTACAAAGAGGTAGAAATGCAGGATACTTTTTCAATGCCTGTTCAGACAATAAATTTTTTTCAATGTTTTATCCTGCTTACTCTCCTAAGTTGTCTATTTTTACATTTCCTTTACATATCTACAGTAATTGGCCCAAACAAATCCCACATTTTATGTCATAAAGCCAATCAAAATATTTATAATTCTGAATGAAAAATCTGGTTTTCTTACTCATCAGTATTCTGCTGATCAACACATAAAACAGCCAAGAATTTGGTGAAATCGTTTCTCAGCTTTGCAGGAGAGTTTTTAAACTGCTGACTGCTAAAACCATTGATGAGAAAAAAAATGCATTTTATCCATCTTTTTTCATTTTTCCATAACTTTCACCTTCAGTTTATTGCCAGAGGCAGGGTATGGGGCTATATCTGTTGATTTTTGTTCTGAACCACATAGCCATTTTTTAAAACTACATTCTTTAATACAGGTCATGCAAATATTCACATCAGGCATCTGATATTCTTGCATCTTTTCCATTTTACATAGTAGAAATAGCATTTAACATCACCAATTTTAGAAAAAACATCCTTGCTAATATCTCCCAGAAAGATAGCATAGGTAATGTTTTATTTTTTTTAGATAACATTAATGGATGATAGAGTATTTTGACAACCTGATGATGGTGGTTTTGTTTTTAGTTCTTAAAGATAAAGGAAGCCTGGATCTAGTTTATTCATGGGAGTTAAACCTGCAAGGCCTGCTAAGACAAAGGAGGTAAAATACAACTACATATGTACATGATCACAACCAATATATGGCATGTAGTGGCAGTGACTTTAGGCTCTTTAGGATTAGGGTTGCTCCATTCTGAAATTATAATTTCCTGTCTAAGGACTCCACTTAAATTTTATGTAGATCCTGTAGAAGGGATTTTAATCCCTTTCTTTGATCCTTCATTTCTTCTAGGGTCTGTACCTACTGTTAGATCTTTTTTAAGTCTAAATATTGTATTTAAGTGAACCCTTGGTCTTTTGAGTTTAATGGGAACTTCACACAGGAGTAGTCACTGGATTCCCAGCAGATATTTCAGTGACTACACCTGAGGAAACCAATAAGAAAATGGCAAGATTCCTCTTCCATTCTAATCCCTTAGTGTGGGTTTCCTCATACTCTGAAATCTCTGCCAGTTATTATCTACAGTCAAAGACTACCATGGAAAAGATCTGAATGCTTCCTCTTCTTGTTTCTGTTTATCATTATATGGAAAAGGAGCATCAACTTTTCAGGGTTTGCTTTCTTCTTGCATTTGAAATGGTTACTGTAAAATCATCAATTTTGGGCACATGGCTAGAATAATTTGTTATTTAAGGTTTTTAAGCTCTATAATATTACTGCCTATATGGCAAATAATTAAGTAAAGGCTTTTATCTAAAGGCTTCATATTTGCCTAGAGAAAACTGTCCTGAATATAGGGTTAGCTTTTCTGAACTGCAGGCATCTGATGTTCTACAGATACCAGTGAATAACAAAATTAATCCAATAATATGCAGTTCTTATAAAAGAGAAGATGTAATAGATCTTACTTGCTGAATTAATTGATTTTACATGTAAATGTAATCTTTTTCTAAAGACAGATTTGTTCCCAAGAATAGAGTTTGAAGTAATGAGGTTGCCTAAATCTGATGGTGTTTCTACCTCATGTTTGAAAGCTTCACAGATGAAAGAGAAATTTACAATCATTTTGCAGTCGAGTTTAAATAATTCATTTGCTTGCTTACTGTTCAAAGCATACTAATAAAGTGAAATCTGTTTCGTGGTGAAGATTTCACAGTAAAAAATAATAAATATGGCTAGGAAATATAATTTACTGAGCTGATTTTTGATTATCCCATTATCAGAGTTATTTCCAAAGCTGTGGAGACTGTGTTGCTGTAGAATTTTTGAAAGTGTGCAGTGCATTCCTACTGTTTGGCCATTTGCTGTGAAAACAGCATAAGGTCCTTGATGTGAAGAGGAGATGTGGGTGAAGAACTTTAGACCATATGGATCTTAAATCTTAGAAGCAGTACAATCTTGTTTATCCCCAGGGATTACACATTGGATATCATATTGGAATCCATAACGGAGCTTGCATGGTCTTCATGGGTGATAAGGTCATCTTCTATTAAGTCACAATTTTTAATTTTTAATTAAGAGGAAGTTTTTCCTAGAAACTAATTCAATACAGGATAAATATTTTAAATTCAAACAAAAATTCCACTCTGTTTAATGCTATCTTTTATTTTCCTTTTTTTTAATGAAGAAACATGGTGGGGTTTTTGTATTAGGAGCTTAAGCCTCCCTCCTGAAAGAGGCATTGAATGGTTAGCACACTCTAGATGTAGCTACTCTATCTAGTGATGTGACAAAAAATGCAACAAACAGGTACTAAGATTAGACTTTCAGGAATTGGATACATAAGAATAAAAGATGTTCAATAATGTATCATCAAAGATTCAATTTTAAATGCTTGAACATGAAATTTCCTCCCATTTTGATGGAAGTCAGTTGAATTATTTTAGTCAGAGCATGGGTGAAAATGTTGATACCATTTAATAACTTCCTAGCCTTGAGAAAAACATAGTGGGAGTGTAATAATGAAAATGTTAAGTCTGATTTATTCAAAAGTGACACTGTGATTGGCAAGATGAATGACTAGTTGCTTTGCTAGATTAGGGTTTTCTTACGAAAAGCTCCTTAAGATGGCAAGTTGGTGTCTGTCATATAGAATGACATTTTCATATTTTGTATACTTCTTATCATTACATTAGCAGAAAATGCTGATGCTTATCAGGAGACAGTTTATTACAAAAAAATATAGAGCGAGAAGAGTTGATTTTCTGCAGAAAAATATTTGTACTACCATTGTTTCAGATACTTGGGGTGAAGTAAATGAGAAAATTTTGTACTAGAAGGAACAGATAAGATTTCAAAGGATGCAAGGATGCATTCATCAAATCTGAGAATACCTCAGAGCCCTTAATATCTTTTACTCCCTAAGCTTAAAGGTGGTCAAGATCATCTTTTGAATGAATGATTTTATTTGTTAATATGTGAATTTGTAAATTTACTGGATTATGAGCTTCACTGAAAACAAATTGCTTTTGCAGGTCCTTAATTGTTCCCTTGGGAAACTACTGAAGGCATTACCCCTGCATGCCAACTGTAATCAGATTACTTGTACTACATACAGACAACCACGTTTCATTATTTGAGATATTGTAGTAGATGCTTGGTAATAACTGTGGTAATAAAATAGTGTACCAATAGTTTTAATGCCTTCCAGAGGATGACACTAGAACTGTAAAACTATTTCCAGATGAAACACTTCAGTTTGCACCACAATATGACTGTAATTCTCCAATATGTTTGCTGCGGCTGTCTCTAAGCTCACCCGTTGTTCAGAGAGTTGAAAACTAAAATTCCAAGTACCTGTTAGGGATTCTAGTGCACATTGCTCTCTAGGTGATATTGATTCTAAATTCATAATGTAAAAATATGGTAGAAACATTTCACGCTCATAATGAGTATGACCAGAATAAAGCTTTCGCTTTTTTACCAATTTTATTTTCCTTGTAATATTGGAATAAGTGGCTGCATTTCAAAGTATTTTTAGAACCTTCTTAACTTCTTTTTTTTAGCGTTATTAATGACTTCTATGCTTTAATAGGAGATGTGAGCTGCTGCAATTCCACAGCATGAACATTTTCCTTATTAGAGCATTAGGCAAATCTTCTGCACTGTTGAGGTTTAGAAATAAATGGCTCGTCACATTTGCATAAGGAAACTTCTCAGGGCTGTGGATTGTAGGGGGATAGAATAAAAGAAAATAAAGATAGTGTAGAAAGTAATCTTACCCCTAAGGAGTTGCAGCTGGGCCAATTGTCAAAGATTAGGAAGAGGCCTGACTTTAACAGGCCACAGCTGTAACCAATGAGAAGAAGAGTGCTATAAAAGAGTGGGATGGCTGATTGAGAAGGGAATTGGAGTCAGTTGGTTACTTTGTGAAGGAGAAAGAGTCAGTGCTCCGAGGAGTTGCCCACGAGAAAACACCAAGAAGGTATGAAACTTTTGTGATAAGGAGACAATAGTGGCTGGTAGTACCTTAGCTCTCTGGTACAATTCTCAGTTACTTCCAAGAAAGTTTTCTTCCTTAATTACTTGTTAGGATATTTAGGAGTTGTATGGTTTTTTTGGGGTACAAAATAAAATCAGTTTTCTTTTTCCTTCAGAATGCCTCTTTCTTCCTAATGTAGAGTATCTAAACATGAAAACTCCAAGTTTGTAAACTGACTTTAAAAGAAATTAATGCTTCATTAAGTCCATACTATAAATTAACTTATAATTGCCTAGATGCAATAGTATTTTGTTACAGTTGTGTTTAAAATAAATTTTGTTTTTAAATTTGGAGTTACTCAATTTTGTGGAAATAGCATAGGACATATTGTTAGATACTCAGATATGGATAATTGTGGAGCTACCATCTTTGATCGGAAGCTATCGTTATTCTTGGTTATAATAATTTAAATCTATATTTCCAGTAATTAGCCCCGTATTGTGCAAAGACTTGATCATATGTGGCTCTAAAGTTAGTCTCTTAAATTAGTGGCCTAAACAATAAAAGAAATTCCAACTTTTCTAAGTGACAAGTTTCATCCGTGGGTTTACTGCTAGAGTTGTTCTTTAACCTCTACATGATTTTAAAACTAGGATGTGTATGCTTATCTCTGAAATAGAGCTAAATAAATATTCAGCTATTTTCTCAAATAAATTAATTTCATTTTATGGTATGTTTAGTCCTAAGTTTTTGCTTAATATTAGAAGAGAAAATCAATTAGTTTTTCTAAATGCGTTTTAGAATCAAATTTTCTGATAGGTCTTAGACGAGCACAGAGTCCTACTATCAAAACATCTGCATACAAATGTGTGTCAGGGTTTAAACTTTTCCAAATGTTGGTGTCAAAGGAGAAATAAAAAAAATTCATTCAATATGGCCAAGAGAGCAATAAGAATGTGCTGGCTCAGGAACTTCTCTGTCACATAATCTAAATTTGAGATAAATTATAAATAATTTATGCTACTTTTGGACTAAATCAAGGCCAAAGATTTTGAAATATGTAGAAAATTGGCTTGAAAAAGCAAATTGGGAAGGCCATCAGAAGGACCTGTTAAAAATTCCAGCCAACTTCTGGGCAGCTGGTTCCACGTAACAGCACTGACTGCAGAGAAAAGTGAAACAAGCTTTCAGCTTGATTCTAATTGTCCCTGATCAGAGTGCTCCTGATTTGCGGATTGGAGCGAGCACAGAGGTGCAGCATGCCCTGCTCGCTCAGCCAGCAGCACATGTGCTTTCCCTGAGTGATTGGCCATGGCAGAAGTGCCCAGCCTGCTGCTGATGGCAAGGCAGTGATGGACGCACTACCTGATCCAATAACGCGTTTGACACTCGTGAGGAGCTTGCAGTGCTCCTGGCAGTGCCTCTGACTGCCAGGCAGAGCGAGTCACAGTCCCTGCTGTGCTCCGTCACTGGTGGGGCTGATGGATGCTGATGTCTCAGTCAGACTAACCAGGACGAATATTTTTGTTCATGGCATTCAGTACAGACTGTTATCCCTATAATTTGCTAGTCTTGGGTTAGGTTGAAAAGGCTGCTCTTCTGATACGTGCATTTGATTTTAATTATATTTTACCATTCTGACTGCTGTAGAGTTTGTGATAGCACGGCTGAAGGGTAAGTTGTGCCATTCTGTTTCATGCCAACTATATAATAATTTCTATTCAGTAAAAATTCAAGTTGTGCTGTTAATGGCAAGAAGCTCACTTGCACAGTAACATGGAATCAGGGTATTCTAAGTTGGATCTGAGAGATTAGTTCAAATGTTTTCACTGAGTAAGTTAACAATAATAAGTCATTAGAGAAGAAAAAGGTGGAGAGCGAAATCAGACAAATTGTCTGAATTTCTGAAATAGTTACTCTTGAGAACCTCTTTTGATCATGCTTACCTGAAAGGATTTGCTAAGGTGTGATATGACTAATAATTTAAAGAACGTACTTTTGCATACGTAAATAAAAACAGCAGTGAGCAAGAAGCATCAGTGAAGGAAAGTGTTTACTGAAAAGGAGTAATACTTTTTAAACAATGTATTTAACTTCTTTTTCAAGATAAAGCATATGCACACTTTCATTGACAAGTTTGAATTAAGCAACATGCATGGGAGAAGAGAGAATACATTAATGAGTTTCTGAAATTAAACATGCATGCCTAAAAATATGTGATTATGCCTCTGCAGTTTGACAAGCAAGCTGAGTTAAAACTAATCTGTCTGGTGACCAGGAAAAAAAAAAAGGGGATAAATTGATTGACTGAGATTCTAGCTGAGTAGAATATTCTGCTTAGCAAAGTATTGAGTAAAAAGGAAATTATATGTGGATGCTGAAGAAGGTATTTTTCAGTAGTGATGCTGTAAAGAACTCATGCTGATCATTGCTGTTTGTACAAAGCACTGCTAATCACCTGGGATCTGAATAGGTGCACTTGTGTGGCAGTGAACCTGTTCTACTAAGTCCTGGTTTTCCATAAGCTAGCCTGCTGTGACTGTGCTTCCTGCTGTTTCCATTTCTCGACTGTCATACATGTTACTGCTGTAGATACCTCTGCATGATGGTTTAGATATGGCCTTTATTTTTTTTCCACACCTCTGGATTTAGTTGAAAAAGGAAAAGGAGAGCTATTTAGTGTATTTTAGGCATTAAACCTTTAGTTTTCCACACGTTTAGGACTGTGTAATTTTGTTTAAAAGGTAAATGTAGTCCAGAAGGTACTGTTCAATTTCATGATACCTGAAGCTGCCATTTATCGTTTAATAAAAGTACTCTTGAGACATTACTGTAGAAGAGAACATATACACATAGCTTTTGGTATGAACAAGCTTAGATAATTTTGAAGAAAGTTTTTATCTCCTTAAGCCATTGTTGTGCTCACTTATGGAAGTAATGAATGTATTAATGGAGTAAAAAAAAGGTAGTACTATATGCAAAGCATAATAATAGCAAGGGATTAAAAAGAATTAATAAAACTGGGGTGTTCAAAAGTGAATCAATTGTGTATCTTTTTTATATATATAAAGATTTACACTAGTACTTGTTTTTTCTGCTGTTAAGAAAAAAATAAAAGTAATTTCATTAGTTTATTGCACTTGTAAAGTTAAAGTCTTTGGAAATAACCTATTTGTAAGGGGGCTGTTTGTCTTTTGGCATTCCACTTTTCCTTTTTTTTTTTTTTCGGACTCACAATTACTAGGAAAGTTAAAAAAATGTTGAACATCAATGAAAAAAAACCTCTCAACTTTTTGCATAAGAGGTTCTTAATTTGGTTATTCCTTTTCTTCCCTGATACAATGGAATCCATAATTTCCTTTCTGCATAGCTTTGTGCTTCAGAAAATCAAAATTTCAATCCACTTAAATCAGGCAGGCATGGTTATAAATAATAATTTGTGTTAGCCATTCACTGATCCTAATTTGTGGTAATAAAAGAGTGAGGAGATTTTTTGCGCTGCTAGTGTTTCCTTTTACTCCATACTATGGCTTCATCCCATTGTAGAAAATGCTTCTATTGCTCTTGTACCTGAAAGGTGATCAATGCTATCTACTGCTTCTTCTTCACAACATACTTTTTTCTTTATTTTTCTCTTAATTACCTTTTGAGTTATTATTACACATAGGAAGAAATGGGACAAATATTCTGCCTTATTTACTTATATACAGCTAGGTGCTGAAAAGATGTGCTTGCTATGTAGTTATTTGGGATGGGAAATCCATTTCAGCCAAGATTCAGAGAATCTGCTTTGTTAAGCAGCTCTTGATTGATACCTCTTCAGTCACATTGCACTGCTGTTGTCACTTCCTGGCTGAGATATTAGGATTTCCAAGGGTTTATTTTATGCTACTTAGCACTGTGCTGAGCTGTGCACTGTGTGCTATGCCTTTCTTTATTCTGGGATATGTCAAGCTTTGTAAAATTTGCTGGGGGCCAGAGAGGAAATTTTGTAGCAGGACCCTGTCAGAGACAGCAATGTTTTATACGATGACACAAGGAACACAAAAGTCTATTTCTTAAGCTGCTGACTTCAGGTTACCAGATGGAGACAAAGTGGTCACACAGCTAAATTGTAAAGGGTAATATGTATAGGAACACAAAGAGTAATAACATGAATGGCCCTTGCTCCATGGGTCTCCTTTGGTTTGAGGATTAATTAGAAGCTTTGATTGACGCCTTCTTGTACACACTGTTGAAGTGTGAAGACACTGGTGTGCTGTGTGACTGAATGCTCCATTAGAAAAGAAGCACGGGTAGTTAACCTACCATTACAGCAATGGTGCAGGTGTTGTGAAAAATGAGTGAAATTACAGCTAAAGCCACTGGTAAAGAAAGTTCACATTTCTTGGTCCAATTCTGTGACTGCAGTCAGAGTTGATTACACATGGTCACCTGTCCACATTCTCACTGCAGACTTTACAATCTGGTAGGGTGACTTGGAGGATAGAAGGAAGAGTAGGATGAAGGACAGAAACAATTGATTGTTTTCCTAAAAGCTGAGTTCAATACTGAGAATGTGTATCTAAAATGATGACAAGCAAAAATACCTAATCATAGTCACAGCTTTGGAGACACCTGACTGGCATCCTTCAGTGTTTAAGACTGGTGGCTGTGATTGACTTAAAGCTGGTTTTAGTTAATTTAGATTGAAAATTTTGACCTTAATTGATATCGACCTTATATGCATTGTTTTTCTTCTTTGTAGCAATGCTTAATGGATGCTTTTGAATTGATTCCCTGATTTCAAAATGGGAATTACCTCCTATTACATCGGATGCCATGTGTTTTTTCAATATAATACTAGTTCTGTTCATTTCAATTTTGAGCTTCCTTCTAAGTATGCTTAAAATCTGATCCTTTGCTCAATCTGTTTCATTCTATTGAAAACAGCACTGATATCCATAATTTTAGACTTAAACACAATTTTTAGAATAGTTTCATTTTGGCAGCTTTTGGTTGTCTGTAATCTTCATTTTCATCCCGTATTTTTGATATGTTGACAATCTCTCTATGTTCTTATGCAGACTTTTTAAACTCCATCTGTAAAAAAACCCCAAACTGATGATTCCCTTACACTTTTTTTTTTAATTGTGAGTATATAAGAACTTGTACTTAATGGCCAACTCTCTATATGTGGCTTCAATAAATACAGAGAAATGAGGCTGTCTGCAGTGATAGGCTTAGATTTAGGATTATGCAGGGAAAGTTGACAAAAGACACTGGCCCACCACTGAATCACTCCATCTATTCTGCATAAATACATACTTCTCTAGCTGCTTCTCACTGGGGTATTAATAGCCATTTATTGCTTTCAGTTTTAGAAAGTGGTTTTGTCTGCAGGTGCGGATTTGTGAACTTTTCAGCTCTCTTTCTCTTCCCTTTGTTTCCAACCTCCCTCTCCCCACTTCTTAAATTTATTTTCTTTTTTTCTTCCTGACTCAATCTATCTGCACATGCTAGAACAAAAATACTGAGTAACATTGAGGATTTGGTTTGGTTTTAGTATCATTGCTTCATGTCAAAAGGTTTTTAAAAGGTGCGCAATGGTCCTTTTGAGAGATGGGGAAAATCTGATGTATGTGACCATGCTGGTCACTCTCACTGTTACCTTCTTTAGAGGTCAGAAAATGCACATGGTGCCAATCCACATTACACTTTTCAGGCAAAGAATATTTTTTTTGTTTCATATTAATACCTTTGAGCCCCAACCTTTAGCCTAGAAAATGGGCTGCTGGCTTTGGACATATGTACATTATTTAACACACAACTGCTGCACTTAGTACTCATAAATTTTTGGCTAGATCTTTTGCTCTCACAATGAGTGTGAAAGGTGATAGTGGCTAATACTGACAGGTGAGGTCAGGAACATAAGTAGTATTACATTGTATGAAACCAATTGAGAGCTTCCTCTAAGGTGATGAACTTCCTGGTCTAATTGAAGACTATATGGGCACAGCATATTTGAGGACAGCAATCTGTAAGATTCCCTCATTTTATAAAGAAAAAGGATTCTAAGGAAGTTGGAAAATCTATTTTCTGTAATGGAATGAGGCTCACTGAAAAACATGTTTATCATTAAATTATCTTATATACTGTAGTCTAGTGCTTTTGTTGAGTTGCATTTAAATGAAAAAAAATAAAATACCAGCAAAAGATGTATCACTTCTTGTTCCTTTTAGAAAGGCATTTTTATTGCTACAAGAATTTCTTAAGAAATAACATCTTAGAAATCAGGTAGTTAAAGCTAAATTTATTGAAATATTACAATCTGTTTTGATTAGTATGTAGTCTTATTTTAATGTAAATTTCCTAAATCCTTTTATCTGCTACTATAATAAAAGCTTGCCATACCTGAGTAGGAAAACTACTAGTTTTCACCTATCATTTTTGTTTGGTGCTCTCAGCTGTGCATTAGTATTCAGAATCAGCATTAATCATAAAGCATTTAAAGACTTTTCAAACAATCAAACCTGTCATTTTACTGAAAGAAGATAGTGAAGCATAAAGCTAGCATTGTAAAATAAAATGTATAATTGCTGTCATTGTTGCCTGCTTCAGAATTTCAAAAGATGATGTCTTTGGTAATGGAACAGAATTTCTCAGTATTCTTGAGATTTGAAAGGCTAAATTTTGTTTTTCCCAGAAGATTGTAAAGAAAAAATTCCAGGTCCCTTGAGATAGAAAAAATATTTAGTCAGCAACGTGACCCAACAATTGTAGAAAAGTATGTGTGTTGGGAGAGTTCATACTTCTGTAAAGCTGGATAACTACCTGGGAAAATGTATTTGTTTATATTTATAGTCTGTGCTTGGATCTTTTGAATGGAACCAGTTGCAGTGGTGGACGTACTTGTAAACATGCAGAAACCTGCTTTGTGAGTCAAGGGTGAAGGTCTAATGTCACAGAATTGGCTGAAGGATAAATATCTCTGCAGCATTTTGGGAACACCCATTGTATGTAGTGAATAAACCTGATTGAATGAGGAATGCAGTTTCATAAGATGTGAAAGTATAAGAAAAAAATGCATAGAAAGACTTTAATAGTTACTTTGTAGTAGAGGTTGACAATTGCAAAGATATTTGTTCCCTAGCACAGCTCTGACCTGAAGGCAGACTCTGATTCAGAAATAAGTTGTCTAGAACTGGCAAATTCATCCTTGAAATAGAGAAGAAGAGGTCATCACTAGTATGTTTGGAACAGTACATACTAATATACACAACAGAAACAAAGCAAGATATTATTGTCAATAAATAATGCTTTTGTCCCTATTTCTTTATATAATAATGGTGATAAACCAGACTTTTTAATAGAAACTGGATAAAATGTTTTTCGTTTCTCTTCAGTAGTATTCTTATTGGATTATTTATGTTATATATATATTATTTATTATTTCTCGGTGGCTTAGGTATTTTTGAGCATCTGAATAATGTAAGCAAATTTTCTAGAGTATCAATACATACAAAAGCATGTGACATTCCTTGAGTTTTAGTTGATATTTCCCAGGTGTTTGTACTGAGTCCAATTCTTTTTAACAGCCTTGTTAATGATGAGACAATGCATACACAGCAACATGTGACTGGGAGGCGTGGCTGATACACCAGATTTTTGTGCTTGACTGGATATAGAAATGATCCAACAGGAACTCAATGATGTTCAACAAAGGGAAGATTCCAAGTCCTGCACCTGCAGAGGGCTAACTCCATGCACTATTACATGCTGGGTGACCAATAGCTGGAAAGCAGCTTTGCACAAAACCCTAGTAAGTCCTGGTGGACAAGCTGAACAATGTGTCCTTGAAGTAAAATAGGCAAATGGAATTCATGGATGCAGTAGAAAGAGCACTGCCAGCAAGGCACAGGTGCAGGTCTTTACTCTCTACATGGCACTGATGATACTGCATCTGAAATGATGTGTCTAGTACTGGCCACTCATGGAGCCGGTTCAGCAAAGGGCTGCTAAAGTGAACAAGAGCTGGACCAAGTTTCATATGAAGGATGTGTGAGAGAGCCAAGACTGCTCACCCTGAATCTGCGGTGGGGATCTTGTCAGTGTTTATAAATTCCTGATGGGAGAGTACAAAGAAGGCAGAGACAGACTTCTCAGTGAAGGACCAAAAAAGTGCAAACTAAAATGCAGGGAATTCTGTTTAAATGGAAGGAAAAACTCTTTTCATTATGTGGGCTCAAATATTGGCACAGGATGTTCAAGGAGGTTTTGGAGTCTAAGTTTGGAGGTCTTCAACACGTGAGTGGGCACAACCCTGAGTAACATCTTTCAACTTATCCTGCTTTGAACAAGCTGAGTATCTCTGGAGGTCCCTTCCAGCCTCTCTTATTCTCTGGTGCTGTGATGTAATGAGTATATGATATCTGATGTCTAAGAGCAAGGTCCAAGTAAAATTGCCAAAAGGTGTTTGTTGAATTGGCTTTTCCTCTACTGAAAAGCAGTCAAAGAACCCTAGAAGATTTTCAGAGTTATGTATGGAGGATATTTGGGAGGAGAAACAAAAAGATGAACTTTGTTCGTCCTGTTGCAATGGGAGGAATGATGGTACCAAACCAGGGACATTCATTTTATGTTTTAAACTAATGAATGTCTTGATTAATGCCTTCTAATTCAACTAACCAAAATCCTGCTCACTGAAATCTCCAATTTCTAATGATAGAAAGTTGCTCTTCCAAATGAGATGGATTTTTAATTAAAATTGCTCTCATTCTTGAGTGGTATACTTTGTCACAATATGACCTCATATTTCATAACTTTGAAAGCTGCCTAATGCTAATTTTTTCCACTTCATAGTAAAAAAAAACTGAGGGTCCAAGAAAATGTGGTTAAGAAGTTACTGACATGACGGATTTCAATATCTCTAAGTAATTAGTAAAGTTATGCTTGTCTCTTTCATTAAAGGCACCATTAGAAAACCAGATGCAAAAGATGACTGTGGCAAATGGTTTCTCAGGTAATTCTTGATAATGTTAAATGTGGTTGTCATTTCAAATTATCACTATGCATCTTTTCTTAAATATCCATCCATCTACTTGAGCTGGCTGCTCAATAAATTGTATGTGGAAACCATTAGGATGATTTCATGGAAAGAATTCGCTCAGTTTACCCAGCTGTAGAATGTTTTCTCTATTCATTATTTTATGTTTTCTTTTTCTTTCTCCACTGAGATTGGTAGTATACTTTGTCCCCAAAAGAAACTTGAAATAGAAAGAAATGTAATAAGGAGCAAAGAAGAGAGGAATATCTGTAATATAGATTTTTTTTTCACCAATGTGCTGAGTAGAAAATTGTAAATCTGTGTGAAGGGCCATACATTGCCTTCAATTTCTGCTCATGCTTGCCTTTAGTTTTAGTGAGAGAAGTGCACCAAATGTTGATGGGGACACTGGTTTCTGTCATAGCACAAGGCTGAACTAAGGCATACTTTCTTTTCTGTAAATGTACACACTTTGCCAAGTGAAAGCCCATATTATTTAGGTTATTTTTCACATCTTCTCATTGCTATAAATTTTACTCTGTACAGAAGCTAGAGCAGGAGAAGGACTAAATGAAGGATTTTTTCATCTTGAGATTTTGAAAAAAGATTGGTTGCTTGTCTTTTTCAGTGTTGCTATTATATGAGGAAGGTGATGTGCTAATAAAGAACGCAGAATGCAAAATTATGGCTGCTACTAAGTGCTTCCTTCTGCCAAGGGTCAAGTGAAGGGAGCAGATATTCTCAAAGAATAGGGAGGAAATTCACTAACAGGGACCCTCTAAGTTTAAAGTGCACATTGATTCTGTGGTGAACATGGCATTCCCATAATGTCTTTGATTTGCTTTATAGCTTCTGGAGTTAAGAAGCTTGTGAATAGTCTTGAGTAAATCTCTCACAGTGCATTGTCCATATAGATTTCATTCTCTATTTAACCCCTCTGATTTCACTATAATATTGGGCTTTCTTCATTCTCTTTTGAGTAAAACTTGCTCGTGTAATAGTGGTGAGGGGTTTCCGTCCTGTAATTTTTAGCTGTATTAAATACTGTCTCAATCTTGTTGCTTAAGCTGTTTTATTTTTTTAAGCTCAGGAATTGCAGCATCCTTTTAATCCCACTCTGATGTTAAAAGAAAGACAGTTCTCTCCTGGATGCAACTGTCATCTGCGCTTAGAAATTTGCCATTGTTTTCTTTCAGAACATTCTGTCTTTCTCACTTTTTTCATTTACTCTTATCTTTCCTTTTGACAGACTTTTTTCTTTTATTTAATGGTGTTTAAGCAGGTAAATAGGAGACTCTTTGAATAGCATATTTTATTAAAACAAAACACCTAATTAATTTCTGCTCCAGTAATCTTTAATGCGGACTCCTTGAAAATTGTGTTATTACAGATAGGAAGAACTAACATAAACTAGAAATGTCAGGTGCCTTTTGAAAGACATTTTTTTCTGTTTTTCAAAGGAGTCAATGTACTAATTGCTTGCTGTACACCTTATGTATTTCTTTTGCTTCATAATCTTGGAGGTTTTATTAATGGGGGACTTTAAAAATAGGAACATTTTTTAAATTTTAACTGGATTGAGTGAAGTAATTATTTGCCACAAGTGTAAAATCATTATGAACTCATTTAAATTCCATTACATGACCTTTTATGAAGCATTAAAAAAACCCATAGGTACATTGCTTCTTGTGCATATTCCCTGAAAACACGAGAGTTATGAACTACATACTTGGAGAACAGGAAGCTAAGTGCAGTGCCTCACAAGGATAATCAAGCGGGGAAGATATTTATTCCAGTTTAAAATATCCTAAAATAAGGTAAATATAAAAAAAATACCCTAAAACATAAAGAAGGAGAATGAATTAACAAAGATGAGTAATAGTAACTCTTTCTGTGACCATTTGATTCCCCTTGTGTGTACTAAACTTTAGGTGATCTCAACACTGCTCAGACACACCATGGGAGCATGCAGAGATCCACAAGATTTTGATTAAAAGCAAAAGGGACAGACAGAAACTTGAGTTTAGCTGAGACAAGAGAGGCATTCAGGACAGCAAATCCAGAGCAGATACAGGAGGAAAAGAGACTGGCAGAGAAGATAATTTAGGGAGCTGAACTATTTAAGTGAAGAAGAAATGGAGAAGAATAGGCATTTTGAGGCAAAGCTAGTGATAAAGTAGCTGTGAATAGAGATGATGGGCAGATGTTTGACAGCTGACTGGGAAGCTAGGTAGCTGAGGATGTGCAGATTGCCTGCTGAGATAGCCTGCATGGTGTATTCAGATAAATTAGGATTAGGAAGGAAAGGACAGATTCGTGGTGAATGTGCAGAAGGGTGGAATCCACTGAAGTTCACTTTCTTTCTGAGCTCTGAATGGACTATCAGACTTCAGAGACTTATGATTCCTCTGTAGTCAGAAAACATCAATTGAAGGCAGCCTTTGATTTTCTGATCCCTCTGCTGTATTTTCAATACATTTTATAGTGCAAATAACTGTATCCTCTGTGCCAGATTTTTGTTTGTTAAAATAGTCATTCCCTCTCACCATATGTACTTCAGTGAAAGTTTGGATGCTTGGAAGGTCTTTAGGTTCATTGTATTTTCATCTTTCTGACTTGCCCAAACTTCTCTTTGGCAAGCTATCTAATCAATAAATTTGTTGTATATGTAGTGTAGTGTGAGTATTCCCACATAGTTACCTAAGGCAGATTTTTGGTTGGTCAGTTATTTTATTTTCTTCTGTTCTGAAAAATTAAAAATGATTCTTCCATAAAGTGAAGCTACAGTCATTCTATGATAGAAGTAAGAGATCTGTTGTTATAGAACTCCTGTCTTTCTTGACAGTCATTATGTAGTAGACAAAAAGGTAGATATTGGATCTCGTGATTACCGTAAGGATTTTCTTATTGCCTCTCTACTCCTTTGCAACACTAGGTAGTTACTCAAACCCTACTTCTTACAAATGTTTAATAAATGCAATTCTCATTTTACAGAGTAAGAGCCAGAAATTTCTGTAGAAATGTCTGGCAGAAATGCTGAGCACTTGTAACTATGGAGCCAATGGGAACACTACTTTGAATGCATGAAGTACCATATAGCAATCAACTTCTGAAAAAATCATTCACTAGAGTTATCAGGTTAGGTGTGAAAATTAATAGGATTTTTTTCCTTAGTCTGTCTATACCTCAGTCAACTATTTGTAAAATGGAGTGATATCATCTTTCATTTTGCTGGCCATTTTAAAGATTGATTAAGTTTTGTGAAGCAGTCCTCTGTTCTGAGAAGTGCCATAGAAAGTTCAAGACAAATGAACACATTTAACAGGTTTGCCATAAGTTTTAACAGTTTTCAGCAGATATTGACCAGCTGATCATTAATAACTTTTCATTTATTACACGTATCAATGTTAGAGGGTTTCTGGGGGAGGGAGGGGAAAGGCAGTCAATTAGAAATTGCATAATTTATATACACAAGTGATGTGAATTCATGCTTAGGTAGAGTACCCTAACAATGATGGAGTTTAACTTCTTATGGCTTTGACTGTACAACTTCATGATCAAATTCTTTTAGCTTTCTTTTGGCTTTACGAAAGTAAACCTGTATTCAAAATTCAACTGTAAAAAAAAATACTGTTTTTGAAGGATTAAGTTGTTGCTCTATTGAAGAAAAGGGAAAATTTCCATCACTTTTTTCCTCTAACTTTCCTCTCATTTTTAATGAATGAAATAATGACTCTACACATGACTGGTATGAAGACCAATCAAGAAATGAAAAAACCTTTTCATTTTTTTCTCCAGTGAAACTTCAGCTCAGGCTGTAGTCATGAAACCCTCAGGCTAAGGCAAGGTTCTGAATGAAATCTTTCGATGTGATCATAAAGTCTTTTCAGAACTCCTAAAGTTACTCATTACTGCATCTCCCAGAAATGTGCTCAAGTGACAGATAGCTCTTCAGCAATGCTCCTGCCAAAACCACAGATAATATTGGTGTGTATCTGATCAAATGCATTTGGCATCTAGGCATGTTACCTCTAGTGTGCTTTGAACAGTAGTTAAAAGTACTCTTAGTGGACTTGTCAGATTGCCATGGTTGACCACCAGTGATAATGTATAAAATGTCGTTTAGCATATTCGAGTTAGAAATTGTTTGAATCCAACTTTATTTTTTTTTCACCAAAAAATAAGCTCCCCTTTTTTTTACAATGAAAGTAAAACCAATGTAATTTATTTGGTTTCAAAGGTGTTGCAATCAAGTACTGGAATATGTATTCCTCTCTAGGTGATTTCCATGAGGTGCCTAATGTTGCTTGTGTGCCTCACAGGTCATGTCAGGTATACATCAGGGTGCATCTAAAGCATCCTAACTCTGGGTAACAGGCATTATGTGTTTAAAGTCTACCATCTCTCTAGAAAAAAAATAATTCTCTTAATAACAAGCACTGTAAGTTGCCATACAGTTCATCTGAGAAATGCAGATTCTCTTCCACTTTGTACATGCTTTAAGGGAAAAACAATCTCAGGCTAAATATATTCCTTTATCTCCTTTTTGTGCAATTTCTTTCAAACTCTCTGTATCACTTTGTTGATTGATGCTTAATACGATCTTAAATTGACTTATGGACAAATAGAATTTCCTTCTCCCTTTCCTTGCCATTTTTTGTAACTTTGTCAACAGTACAGAGTTCCCCTGTGTAAAAAATAGTGTTAAATTTCTGCCTTTTATTCAAAGTTTAAGAAGAATAGTAACTTTTACAAAAAAAGATTATTTCATCATTTTAATATTGTTATTGTTACTATATAATAATGTCGGAGGAGAGTCTCTTGTGTTATTGAATAATTTTTATTAAAACAAGTCATATAAGAATCATATAGACTATAGGAACTGATGATTAAAGCAAATAAAAATGGAAATAAAACATTTCCTGCTGATGTGGAACCTAGTTGTTATCTGTTCAGATTTCTATCTGCAGAAAACATTTGTTAACTTCCATCTCCAGCTTTATCTACCAGGCAAGCTGTGCTATCACTGCTGGAGGAACAGTGAGCTTCTAACATAATAATTTTTGGTGAGAAAATTGAAATAGGTTTTAAAATTGTATTTTCTCTTACTTGATTGCTTAATAGTACTTTGTATTCCAAGATGGAATGCGAGCTGGTTTAGTTTAGCTGATATACCTCTATTCTGGGCATGTAGGCATTTCAGCCTCTGGTTTTTTTCTGATATTCACAGTTCAACAATTTGAGCTGATTGGCAACAAACTTATTAGTTTTATGTAAAGAGGAGCAGTAAAATTTCATTATTTTTCATAAGAGAAAATCACTGAATGATCCATAGATGACATTGCTGCAGTTTTGAAACAGTACTTCATAATCAGATTCTTCATGGAATGCATCTGAACACTCAAGAAGTTGATAACTGCAGCTCAGTAGGTAATTACACATGGTGTGCAATCAACTGATCAACATGATACAAATTATACACTTATGCTCGTTTTAATCCAGCAAATTCTACTTTAATCAATGATATTATTATAATTTTACATCAAGACTAATAAGACCAGGACTTGACATTTTCATAAAATACTGAGTTGCAAATTCATCATTTACTTTTGGTGTTAATTGTGTCATAATGATGTTCAGTACTGACTGTGGCTCTATAGTGCTGTCCCCTTCTGCAGGAGGAGCAGGAGATAATTGTTTAGTCCCACACCTTCCTTCTCAGTGGAATTTTTCCTTTATATGACTAATATGTCATTCTTATTTTTCTTCTTTTTGGCAATTCAGATTTGTGCTTTACCTTAAAAGACTAAACATAGACTTGTTGGATTGGATCCAGAGAAGGGACACAGAAATAATTAGTGGCCTGGAACATCTCTCCTGTGAAGAAAGGCTGAGAGGGTTGAGGTTTTTCAGTCTGCAGAGGAAAAGACTCTGGGAGCAACTTATTGCAGCCTTTCAGTACTTAAAGGGAGCTTGTAAGAAAGATGGGAATGAAGCTTTAAACCAAGTTTGTAGCAATAGGACATGGGATAATGGTTTTAAACTTAAAAAGGGCAGATTCAAATATAAAAGGAAGAAGTTTTTAATGACTAGAGTACTAAGGCACTGGAACAGGTCACCCAGAGAGGTAGTATGTGTCCCATCACCGGACGTGTTCATTCGAGGGTGTTAGAAAAGCTCAAATTATTCTATGATACTATTTTGTAAGTCTATTATCAGTGCCTGGGAAGTCCTTCCACTAGTTAGATTCTCAGAATCAGGCCAAGATTGTACCTAAGGATCAGGTTGCCAGCATTTTCCTAGGCAACCAAAATAATACTGATATTTTTCTCATATTGGAGATGGCTGTGTGTAGCCATATGCAAAATCTAACAATCTGCCACCCTCAACTGAGAAAATGTAAAGACACAAGAACATCTTTGCAGATGGTCAGTCTCCTGTGGTCTCAGTTTGCCCTTACAGCAACTTGACAACTCTACTTTCTTTCAACTGCCAAGGAAAGCAGGAAGAGGAATCTAGGAGTACAGCCCAGAGCTGAGTTTTATATGTTCTTCACCATGTGCTGTAACAAAAACTGTTGCACTCTCTTTAAGGTTTGCAACCAGGTCATCTGTACTGTCCAAAAGTACTGTATGGACAAAAAAGAACATTTCAGCCATTTTTCTAGTATTTCTTCTTTGGAACAGTAGCTCACGTTGTTTCCCAGTACATTGGAGGCAAAATAGCTGGCCAAATAACTAAATTCCAGTAAACTGTCAAGTGGCTACCTAGGTAAAATAACTGCTGCACATGTCTTATTGGTTGACTGCCTATGAGATTGCTCTAGAAGTCTGATGAGTGCCAGAGGACACAGCAAACAGCTCTAGGAAAGCAGGGACCTAGACAGCATAATTGTCCTGCCTTAATTTGGTCTTGTTTGTCCTCAGAAGTATCACAATTACCTGCAAACAAGAGTCTTTCCCTGTGGTAGTGCTAGTTAATCTCAGTGTGAATTGAATAAAAGGTCCTGAGGAGCACCTGAAAGCCCAGCAATATGAAGGGATGACAAAGTCTGCAAATCTTGGCCCTGGGTCATGCTTTTCTAGCCCACATATGGGCCAACAGCATGAAACATGAGGTGATTTATCTGCTCCCATTATATTTAAGCCTAAAAAATACTATAGCAACACTCATAAGCTAGTCAGAAGTCTTAAGCATTGAATTTTTTTCTTTTCATTTTTGAGAATGTTGACAGTCTCCCTGCTGATAGTTTGATAGATTGGATGCTTTCTGTAACTTTCCATAGCAGGTTATTCTACCCCTCCCTAGGCCCATTCTTTCCTCCTTTGATTTTTGTCAGATTTACATCTGTTTCCTTAGCAAGCTACTATAAATATGTCTTCAATTCCACTTACAATATATTCTTAATATCAGCTTCAGAACACTGAGCAGAAAGCAAAATGACCGAGTTATTTTGAATAAACAACTCTGGATTTTTAAATTCATCAAAATCCTTTTTTATTTCCTCTTTGGAGGATCCCTGTCTTTGAATTGTTTGTGCTGTGCTTTACCTAGGGATGTGTTTGCATAATAAGGGCTTTGATTTGAATAGATGAATAGCTCTGGGTGTTTGTGTTTTCCCTCCATTTTCATGATTATAGCAGAAACAAAGTGCAAGGACAGTTTTAGCTGAGTAATTTAGAATATTTTCGCATTGAGACTTGATTTTGCTGGATAGTATAAGACAATGCAACTCAAGTAGGTGGCAGGAAATGTGAAGTGAGAACAATGGGAAGAAGAAGGAACTTAAGAAGATAATCTATTTTGCAACTGTGCAACAGTTAATAACTACAGATTAGTTACAGCTTGAATGATGGACAACCCTCAGGTATATTCTAAAAAGGAGCCTTAAAAAAAGGTGCATATTTAGTCACTGACTGTCAACTTTGTGTAATAGACTCAGAGAAGAGTGTTCTTGTGTTGTAGTGATACTTTGCTTTTTCTGTCAACGCTGTGATATTCAGGATTGCATGGCAGTGAGAACAATAGTTGTGTAAAACATCTAGTGACCTAAGAGCACTTTTTCTTATTGAATTTCAGGCTCTTTTTACTCTTAGTAAAATTCTTTCACACCTTAAATGATGGTTGAAGTTGCATTTAAAATATAATCTTTACTCATCAGAGGTTATTCAAAAGAGGTTGAGTTCTCTGCTTTTGCATTGCCCTTCTGGAGAGGTGTGATGACTAAGTGATATAGCATAAACATAGCTAAAAGGAATCAGTTTTGGTCATCTCTTCTCTCTGAATGATTTTGAGTTGAATACGACAAGAATTTGAGGGAACAGTCAGAAATTTGAGTTTTGATATCCAAGTATAAATGGAAATAAGAAAGGAGAGTGACAAGTTGTCTTAAAGTCCTTTGTGTCTCCTTTTGTCAAGACTATTTCCTCTGTCTGAGCTGCTTGTCTTTCTCTGCTGAAAGTGGAGTCCTGCACAATAAGTTCATGTTTTAAGCACAAAGTCTGAAACTCATATTGAAGGTTGGTTGTAAAGTCAAGATTTATTGTAGGAAAAAATAAATCTATCAGATTCTCTGTGTTCTATGAGAATCTATATGGATTTGAAATTAATTTTATTTTTTAAAGATTGTGTGTTTGTAGGCTTTTTGGTGTTTTGTTTGTTTATTTGTCATTTTCCCAGCCCTGGGAAAAAACAGCTGAAAAAACAGCTAAACTATCTAAATGCCTTTGCTTAGGAAATGTGGTTACACATTCCTGCTCATTGTAATTTCTCAGCTGCAGTTTTAACATGTGGTTCATATTGCTTGTTTCATACTGAACTATAGAATAGTTGAAAGGCATTTAGGCTGTTGTTGAGTTGTAAAATAAAATTCTCACTTTTTTTTTAATTAAGAGAAGATATTAATCAAGTGTGGTTATGAAACAGTTAACTGCAATAAAAATACTGATTGAACCTTGGAGATTTTCATAATTTCAGGCATACCTTAAAAACATCAATCAAGGATATAATTTGATCAGTCATCCTGTACATGTGACTCTTGTATTGAAGTAAACTCCACTAAGGCTTGGACCCCTTCTCCTTTAGGGTTTGTAACAAATAGCTGGTTTTAGAAATGGCAAAGTTTTGAGCATTTTTGTATATTATAACTGTATTCCCTCTAAGAGAGTTACTAGAGGTAAGCACATATCCACTGATTCTTCACAAATTCTCTATTGCAACTATTTCCAATTCTGCATCACTTTAGTACATGATGTTTTACATCCTGCAGTCTTGTTTCTCCCTGTCGTATTCTATTTAACTTTATCTACTTTTACATTAGCAAGTAGCTGTATCCAGCAGGAGTAGATTTGTAGAGAAAATCAGTGGGGTCTCACGACATAGCCTCTGTATATATGGGAGATGTGCTGGGTGGCTGGAGGAAGGCCAGTGTTACTCCCATCTTCAAAAGCGGCAAGAAGAAGGACCCAGGAAACTATTACTCCACCTCTACCTCTGGAAAGGTGATGGAACAGATCATTCTGGAGGTCATCACCAAGCATGGAGAAGAACAGGAGTTCATCAGCATGGGTTCACCAAGGGGAAATCATGTGTCAACAATCTGACAGCCTTCTATGATCACATGGCAGGATGGGTCAACAAGGGGAAAGCAGTGGATGTTATCTGCCTCAATAGATAAAAGTATGGCTCAACCTTCTACAGCTACTGTCTCCCATAACAGTGGAAGTTGGGTAAGTAAGGAAAAGTGGGTCAGATAAACAGACAGTGAGGTGCACCAAGAACAGGCTGAGTGGAAGATCTCAGAGGGCTGTGGTCAGCTGGAGGCCTGTGGTCAGTGACATCCCCCAGGGATCATACTGAGTCCAGTCTTGTTGAACTTGTTTGTCAATGACCTGGATAAAGGGATAGAACATACCCTCAACAAGTTTGCTGATGGTATGAAACTGGGGGGAAAGGCTGATACACTTGAAAGCTATGCTGCCACACAGTGGGATCCTGATAGGCTGAAGCCTTGGGTGGACAGAAATCGAATGAGATTCAAAAAGAACAAGTGTAGGGTCCTGAACCTGGGGAGGAATAACCTCCAGCCCATACTGGGGGCTGACCTACTAGAGAGCAGCTCTGTGGAGAAAGACCTGAGAGTCGCCAAGTGACACTGGGTGACAAGTTGACACTGCACATCAGGAAAAATGTGGTCAGAAGGTCAAGGGAAGTGATCCTCTCCCTCTGCTCAGCCCTGGCAAGGCCACATCTGGAGTGCTGTGTCCTGTTCTGGGCCCCTCAGTACAAGACAAGGTTCTGCTGGAGAGGCAACAAAGATCAAGGATTTGGAACATCTCTCCTATGAGGGCAGACTGAGGATGCTGGGCTTAGTTTAGGGAAGAGAAGACTGAGAGAGGATCTCATTAATGCAGATAAATATCTCTAGGGCAGGTGCCAAGAGGATGGTGCTGGACTCTTTTTTGGTGGTGTGCAGTGACAGGTGGAGGAGCAATGGCAATTAACTAAAACACTGGCCTTAAAAAAACATAAGAAATTCTACCTCAATATTCAAGGAAGAACTTCTTTCCATTGACAATGGAAAAGCACTGGAACAGGCTGCCCACAAAGGTTGTGGAGTCTCTCTCTCTGGAGAAATTCAAAACCTTCCTGGATGAGTTCCTGATGACCCTGCCTTGGTAGAGACATTGGGCTGGATGATCTCCAGAGATCCCTTCCAACCCTAACAATTCTGGGATTCTAGAGCTCTGGGAGTTGTCTTTTGGGTTAGCTCTGACCTTATCCCACAGACCTCTTCCAGGTACAGAATGGGTTGCATCAGATATAGTCAGGGAGTGGATCTTCCAATGTTGGTTACTAGATTGGGATCCTGTTCACATTCCCAGAGGCCTCAGTGTAAGATACATCATGTAAAAGGAGGATTGATAAGGAGATTGGCTGCAAAAACGCATTACTGAGCAAAACAGTTAGAATGTAGATGTACAATTTGTTTCTCTTGTTTTACTCCAAAAGCTGAAAGTTATAGAAACAAGTTAACGTACATTTGCATCCCCAGTTTGTATCTTGCAACTAGCAGCTGACAGAAGCTTAGGCCACTTCTGTTGCTTAATTTGAATCTTCAATTTAATTTGTCAGGGAAAGATTGTACTTTTTGTCTGCAAGATTTTCAGTGTGAATTTATCACAGTATTTGCAGGAGCAACAAACTGAATCAAATAATTTTTGCGAATTGTTTCTAGTGTCTCACGAAACTCTGAACAAATAGTGCTTTTACAGCTGTCACTGTTAAAGAGGGGAAGTTATGGAAACCAAGCCCTCACAAAATCCTGAAAAATGAATTTATTTTCTAATTTGAAAATTAGGAGATATTGCTATACTCTATTTCAAATTGAAGGGAAATATTGGTGATATGCATGATGATACAAATTGTTCAGAGACCACTGGAACTACAGTCAATCTTTCCTACATCAAATCTTTGAATACCATGACAGCTCAGATCTAATTTTCAGGTACTAGGGCAATGACTCTTTTTGGTTCTTCTTCTGCCATGCCATAAACCATTGGCTGTTCTGAAGGCTGGAAAAGGGATATGCAGCCTTTATTTCTCCTGTAGTGACATCCTCTCACACCATATTTCTTTCTCATGGATTGGTGATATCCAGTAGGATTGTAATTTATAGGTTTTTTAATCTTTAACTGCGTATAACTGTAAAGCTCTGGTGCCTCTTAGAGTAAACAACATGGGCATTTCTGTATTAATTTTTCATATGATGTTTCTTTGCAATTTAGCAGCATTAAGGGTCAGAGTTTGACTCCATGTTTTATATGCTTTATTATTTTTATGTCACTTTTACCACTAGTCTATTGAATTGGAATTAATGAGGATTGAGAATACATCTAATGCATATTTTGTAGCAAACTGCTGAAATTACTGCTCAAGTAATTTGTTGCCCACTATAAGATTTTACTGTATCAGCTATGTTGTATCTAGTGATTATAAATTTAATAGTTTTGGTGGACTGCAATGAAGTTTTCTGACAAAAATGAAGTGGTCTAGAGCAAATGCACCATCTTTCTCCTGGTTAGCACAAACCCATATTTTCTGTGTTCCAGCAGTTCAATTACTACTTTACTACCATCTTGGAATTTTTTGTGGGGTTGTGGTTGGTAGTGCTGGGGTAGGGGTGTATTTTTGAAAACATTAAGGTGCAATAGGGTGAGCTTTTCTCCTGCTTTTCCTTTTTGATACTTTTAAATAAAAATTTGCTTAATGTTAGCAGCTATCTTTTAACATGGTAATAGAAGCTGGAAACACATAGTGCTAGCCTTAATTACATGCTCCAGGCTCTCATCTTTTGCACCAGCTCTGTCAAATGCAGGCTATATTTTGTCTGAGATAGGAATGTTTAATCAGATCAACATGAATAAAGTCAAGCTGGGGAATTTGCTCTACTGATTCTTTTGAATGCATTAGAGAACTCATGTGCAACTTATCTGTCATGCGACTATAACTAGACAAATAATCTTTGTATTTCTGCAATGCTGAATTCGTGTGCTGGTTAGGTCTTAGCAAAATGTCTCAGTCGATTGTGTTTTTTTTCAGTTACTAATGGTTTGCCTCAAATGATTTCTCTTACTACTTGCCCTTTCTTTGCCCTCTCCTTTCTTCCAAAAAAGCATGCTGTCAAGTTTAGTTAGTAGAAATACACAGATTTTATGGACTTATTTTAAAAATCATTCTTTCTTTTGTGTTGCATTTCTTACAACAACTATAGTAGGATTTGATGGTGAAATGTAGATAAGAAAATAAATGAGTTCTTTTTTATGAAAATATTAGTGATATGAACAAATCCTATGTTCCTATAAAATACTGTAGATTCAGATTGGGAATAATAACATTACAGATCATGACATTGCCTTGTAGACCAACTAGAAGTGGAAGCCAAACACTCTTTAGAAGAATGGGTGTAGAAAACACAAGGGACTGTCAATTGAACCTCTTGCTGTCACAGAGAAATATGCAAAAATAAGATCTACATCTTTTTGCTATTCACATTAGAAAACTGGCTTTGCTGGCTTCCTACTGTCCTCCAGAAAGGCTTTTTCAGAGCCTTCATTAGCAATTGTCTTCAGGTTTTCAGCCTCATTTTACTCATTCCCATTTTATACATTTCTGTCCTTATGTCAGTCTATTTCTCCTACTTTCTTTCCTTTGATATTATCTAACCACATACTTCTAAAGAATAACCTTGCTACATTTCTTGACACGTTTTGCTGGGCTAACCAAGCCAGTTTTCTTCTCATCACTTCTTTTATAACATAGTCAATTTGTTTTCTAGTCATTGTTGGAACTTCCTTCCACATGTTTTCTGGTATGAGTTCATTTAATTTATTTTTTTTAATATGGGTAATTGGCATCAGATTACATGTTTCACATGAAGACTCTCCCACACAATTGATTTTGTAAAAAAGCTTTAATAACTCTATGCTTCTATAAAAATTCTTCTCCCAATGCATCTTAAAATTGTGTTTGCCTTTTTCAGAGCAGCATCATGCCAGTGATTTATAGTCAGCCTGTGATCAATAAATAGAGCCAGGCCTTTTTTATAATTTTTAGCTGATGTACTCTCATTCTGTATCATGAATTCATGTTAATGGCCCCTTGACCTTGTTCTATTATACTTCATTCCATTTCAATTACAAACCTCAAAGCCACCTAATTTTTCGTGGATAATATTCTGTTCCTCCTTTATATTGATGTCTCCTAACTTCATGTGATCATCCATTTTCATCATAGCAAGCCTAGTGTCTGGGCTAAAGCCATTTAATAGAAGCATTATATATAGGACTTAGCCATGAGGACTTCTGCTTTCCTGCATGACATTAAGTTTGCCTACACATAATGGTTTAGCTAGTTTCTTACTTCTGTGAATCTTCAGCAATCTTTTATGTTTTATTTGTAAGTATTATATATCCAGTATTGATTTAGTATCTAAAGTTAAATGGTGAAAGAGAGTCAAGCAAGAAAGTCCACAGGGAAAACAATAAGTTTTCAAGGTACAACAGCTCTAGTTCCTAAGGAAACTCTCCTTATTTCTGTCATTGCTAAGGCTGGTTATGTTTATCTGTATTGCTTTTGGAAGGTTTTTGGGGTTTGTAGATTTTTTGTTTTCTTTGGGTTTTTTTTTTGTTTTGGGGTTTTTTTGGGTTTTTTTTTTTTTTTTGTGGGGGGGGGGGGGTTGTGTGTTTTTTTTGTTATTTTGTTTTTTGTCAGAGGATGCTGATGTTTCAAAGCACATTTGGTGGTAATGTACAGCTCTGTGCTGGTTCCCAGTGGGCAATCAGGCATCAGCACTACCAATTGCTTATCCCCTATGCTGTGGAATGGAAAACAAAGAAAGATGGCATGAATGGCAAGAATCATGGATCAAGATAATATCAGTTTAATAGGTGGAGCAAAAGCTGCACACACAAGCAAAGTAAAAAGAGGAATTTATTCACTACGTCCACTGATGTGTTGTCTGCACTCTTTTAGTCACAGATACAGAACAAAGCACACTATGAAGAAAAGGGACTGCAGCAAGAACATGCAAAGGGGGAAAATTGTATAAAATTACGTAGAGGTTTTTCCCCTCTATAATATTTGCCCAAATAATTAGTCTATCATAAAAAAATAGAAAAAAACCCAAAATAAAAACAAAAACAAACAGAAAACCAACCAAAACTCAAAAGAATACCAACAAAAACCACAGCTATTTAAGAAATGTGGAAAGAGAGTTACCTATCTATAGGAAAACTTCGACCTTAAAATAAAGACTGCTTTTGTATAATTAAAGCACTTTTTCTGCTTTTTTTTTAAGCCTTGATTGTTGAGACTGTCTAACAAATGATATTATAATGAAATGCATGTGATACTTATTTCAGTTTCTTAGTGAACATAGTTCAATTTATGGACTGTCTATGTTTCACTATGCAGTTTGTGTTCTCTTAGTTATTTCCCATTTCACCATTAAGTTTCAGACCTTTATTGTACTTCACTTGACTCTAAGTGAAAACAGGATCTTTTTTTTTCACTGTGTATGATTTTCACTGTGTTTGAATTGTAAATTCATATAGTTTCAATCTTTATCTCAATATTCCTCTTATATCTAAAATCTCAGCCATTCCCAACATATAATTTTTTGCCAAGATTCCTACTACTGGAGCTTAAAATCAGTTGCTGGTCAGTCACTGAAGAACTGGTGGAGGTTCAAAGGTGATTCAACTGAAGTAGATTCTCTGGGCAACCCAAGAAGGGCATTTTATGACAGAGTTACAATCTGGGGTGATGAGTCTGTGGTAAAACCATAAATCTCTTATAAGGGGTCAGCGGCTTTGTGTTACAAGTTACTAAGTGTAACACATTCTGACTGAGGGCATGCAGAACTGCTGGCCCCAAAATAATTAAATGGTAATGGTAATTTTTGGCTAAGTGTCAGTGAAGTTTTGGCTCTACTGTTTTGACTTCTGTTTAAACTGTGGCAGGAATATGAAATGCCTGCTGAGCAACAGATGGTGATCTGACATAGCCTTTAACTCTGGAAATTTATTTTTCTTCCTTTACATATTGCAAGCTTTCTCTTATCAGTCTCTGAGCAACAGCATGAGGAGGTATTTCAGTTGAACTTCAACAATCACCTCAGTGAGTTCTATTATGCCTTTTTCTAATATTTTGGCATCTCTAAAAATGCAATTAATCTGTCTACCTGAAAGTTATTTCAGGTGCTGAACTCTGGCCTCTATGAAAATCTTGACATGTATTTAATTTCATAGAAAATCTACAGGTAGTAATTTCTGTAAAGGTTCTGTGTTTTATTTATTCTTAAAACTGCAAGAAAATGTCCCTCATGACATAGGTAGCCTGTCTAATACTTCACGCATGTTTAAAAAACATACGTGAAGTATGTTTCTTAAAACATACTTCATGTATGTTTCTTAAAATTGATTAGTATTGAATCTGTCTAAGAAACATTTGAAGACTTGGCAAGGCTCATTTTATGGTGTACTGAAGGCAAAGGGTAAAGGGCATCAATGCTTGATAATGCACAAGATGCCCCAAGTTGTAATAGCTAATACAATGTCAAATTTGCAGTGTAGATAAACTTTTTCTCTCTCTGAGACAGATATGTTCAGGTGTTTTTAATAGTTACAGGGTGATATTAGTGCTAAAGCCCTTTTGCTATAGATCTTCAGCAAGAGATTTGTCACCATTTTTCTTTAGGTTTTCTTTTATCTAAGGACTTAAATTTTAAAGGGCTCCCCATCCCCAGCTGTTAGAAATCACTGAATTGTAATTTAATTTGTTAGGCTACACCAATGTAATTTACTTTTCCCATCCCTTGGTAATTAGATCCCCTTCAGCCTGAATTGTTGCATGTTCTGTTAATTCTAAGCATAAGATTTGGATATCTGCACATTATTATGTAGATAATATTATTCACCTACCTGTTAGCTGTATTGGAGTATGACAGGTTATTTAAACAAATTAATTTGTATGTTCTATTTTCCTGTGCTGGAAAGGACATCTAGAGGTTGGTGCCAACTTGGGAGATTTTGAGATGCCATTCTTATCATACCAGTAAAGATTTCAGAAGGATATGGAACAGGTGCCTGGAAGCAAACGAATAACAGTGAAAACTTCTTTTTATTACTTTTGATCCCAACCCACTAAATACAATAAAAGCTCTCCTGGGATTAAATATATCAAATTCCTGAACTGAGATACTTCTTCCTCTCAGGTACTCCCTAAAGTATCCCATCATGATAGACAAAGCCTTTAGTCTGAAGGCTGAATGTTTCAAAATGAAGGGAAATAACTCTGAATCCAAAGGGGATGTGTGTTTTTGAAAACATGTGACATTTTCCCCCCTTAGCATTTAACCTTTGTACACAAATTATTTTGGATTGATTTCCAGATGTGTTGAGAAGTTGAGCCTGTGAGCCTAAACTCTCCCAATCCCAAACTGTGCAGTCAGAAAAAAGCACAAGTATCCAGTGTTCTGCTGCATCTTTCAGTTTCCTGATATGAGAGCTCATCTTTATGACCAGAGTTCTTCTTCTGGGGCTACTGTTGACACAGAGCACCAAGCTGGAAAGCAGAGATAAGGTGTGTCATGGCTGTGGTTTGTCAGATACTCTGATTCCAACCTCTACCCCTCCCTTTCCTTTTCTCTGTTGACAAAGTGCCAAAATCCTTTTAGAACTGATTCAGTGAGAGGCAGAACGAGTTACTCTCAGCTGCATTCCCTTTTGCAGCTTAAACAAGATTCTGAAGCATAAAATAAATCTTAATCTTTCTGAGGAATGATGTTAATCTGAGGCTGGCTGCTGCCTCAATACTGAGTTCCTGCTGGTTTTGATAACAGCTCATGATTTGTGAAAATTTAGCATGGATTGATGTCAGCTTGCAACTCACACTCCAGGCTTCCTTGACTAATAGGAAGTAAACAGGGGCTTATATGTGGCTGGGGCTCAGCACCATAAAATTTACAGTGCAGTTCATGATGTTCTCAGCTTTTGCATGCAATTCCTCTTTGTTACTCACTGGGTTTCCTGGAAAAGAGGTGGGTGTTCAACAAGGTCTTAACTTTTCCACTCAGTCTTCTGTTATCCATTTATTTCCACCCCACAGTCCTAACAAATGCTTTGATTTCATACTTTCAAGCACAGTAAAAAGAGAATTTTACCCATTTGGTTTACAAAAAAATGCAGGCATATAAGTCATACAGAGGACTAAGGTGCAATGCTAACAAATGCTTTGATTTCATACTTTCAAGCACAGTAAAAAGAGAATTTTACCCATTTGGTTTACAAAAAAATGCAGGCATATAAGTCATACAGAGGACTAAGGTGCAATGTAACTTCAGTTTTCTTATATAAGGTATCGGTGTAGTAGGTTGGTGTAATTGTCACAAGAAACTAGCATAACCACAGTTATGTTCACTATTTAGGGCTGAAAAACTATTTAGAGGAGAAAAGTGTCTTAAGAATGTTAACTGTGCATCTGATTTAGACTGAAAATGATTTTGTGGTTTACAGTGATTTGGGAAAATTTTTGCGCTTAAAATTTTGTATTTGAGCCTTTAATTGTCTGTTCAATAATTGCATAATACAGATCAAGTTATATTCTGCTTTCAGGTATACTGTGGTAAATCTACAATGTGTTCACTGGCAATACTAAAATTACTTAAATTTCAAATTTATTAATGAGGTCAGGAGTTTTGACAGTACTTTGCAGTAATTGCAGATTTGAATAAATAATACTGTTTTCAGAGCAAGGTTGGGGAGAGGCTCTCATCGAGACAGGCAATTTTTGGAATGTTGATAAGGTGCATGATTGACACACCTATAATTTTGTTTGTTCTAAGCTTCTCTTTGTTTTTGGAACTTGGCTATTTAAGATGACATGGGAAGAACTGTTCACTGTGCTTTTGGACTAAATTTATGAGGCTGGAAGACAACATCATTTGTATTGATGTCATTGTCTTCAATGCTTTCTCTTCTTGATTTTTAGGGATTTTTTTAAGATCTACAGGCTTATTTTGTTTTTCAAAATCACTTCTCATACTAAAGAGACAAACCAGAGCAGACTTCAATTTCTTAAAATGCTGCTCTGAGCTAGCTTAAGATGTTCTGACTGAGAAGTTCTACTTTTTCATTCATTTACATTATAGCGCAAACCACATGGATAAGAGACAAACATATGCTGTAAGATCTGCCAGTAGCACTGCTGGATCAGAGTTCATTTAGAGTGATGCTGGCCCTGTGAATCATAATGTCTGCTCAGCCGAGTGGGAGAACTAACCTTGTCTGCAGCAGGACCATATATCAACCTAAAGAGAAAAGAATGTTGCCACAGAACCACAGCTCCAACCAGCAGCATCACTTCACAAGGAAGTAATCCTCTGGCATTAATTTCTTGTCAAGGCTAGTGATGAGTTGCATTTGCCAAGTAAGATGTGCTCAGCTGAACTGCAGTATCTTGGAAACACAATGCGATATGTCACTTTTTCTTTCTTTTTATTTAAGGAATGTTGCGTGTTGAAAGTGTCATTCTGTGAATACTTGCTGTAAATTAAGATAACTATCCTCAGAAGTGCAGACATTGATCTTGGCTTCTAAAACTCTTAGACTATGCACTTCTAAAGAATTTTACTCCTTTAGGTACCTATAAATCCATTTCCTACATGCAGTGACTTTTCCCTTTTCATTTCCAAGAGTATAATCTAAAGTCCACTCCTACACTGGCCTGGACCTTATTGAGCCTCTAAAGATGTGCTTAATGTGAATTAGGAATTACTAAAATGCTTTATGTAAACAGAACCCAAACCAGTTGCATTGGTATTTGTTTAATACAAGTTTTCTTTCTAAGCACATGGCATTTATTTGCACTTGCCCTGAATGTTCTGTATGGGCATCTAATGAGTATTAGTGCAGTCTCATTTTACAGAGGGAAGGCAAAGATAAGGGAGTTAGTTGTTCTGCTCATGGATATATGATGAGCTGCCATCAGCACCAAAGCTTGGGAACAGCGTCCTTCATGCCATTGCTGAGCCAGTAGAGTTTCACCTCTCTTGCTTCTGACATTGAGATCTCCTGATGGCTGAATGCAGACCAAAAGTTACAATTCACTGGCCTGGTAACTGAATTTCCTCCTCACAGGAGGTAAAGTGTGCTTTGAGATCCGAAGAAAGATGGAGAGTTAGACTCAGAGGGAAGGACTACATAAAAATCAGCTTTTAAAATAACTTTTATGTCATTCACTCTGCAATTTTTTTTTCTCCATGTGAAATAATATTTAAGGATTGCTTCCTAAGAAAATATTTCTTGTGTGCAGAAATATATTTTCCCTTGTTCCCATTCAAGTGTCAGGCAAGATTTATGGGGAAAACCTTCTCAAACTTTTAATAAAAAAAAGATGTCCTCATACTACTTCTACTCTTCTTTGCATTGGAGAATGGCACGTGGGTGGCTGCTAAAAAGAAAGCTATTATAATAAGTTCCTCAAAAATCTCTCCAGTTAATTGATGAAAACTATGTCCTCTGGATCTTGCATGGAATGCATATGTGGAGATGGAGGCAGTGTGCATACTGACAGATAAACCCTCCAAATTCATTAGAGGTTGTTTCCTAATGTGTAAATGATAAAATAACAATTTTTAATTTTTTCATGACTGTTTAAATACCTTTTTCTTTTGTGTCATTCTGTATTGTACCATTTGACAAAATATCATGAGTATCAGGATGCCTGCTACGATGCAAAATTGTAGAAAAATGTTTGAATTAATTTCTTGTCGAGTAGCATGCTGTCTGAATTTATCCTCATTTACATGGGCTGAAATAAAAACTTAATTTTTTAAAAAAATTTTCAGCCCAAGAAGATCCTTCCTAATTAGATGAAGAGTTCACAGATTCATAGAATCATGAAGTGATTCAAGTATTCAGGGCTGGTTTGGGTGAGGGTTTCAGCAATCTGGTCTAGGGAAATATGGCAAGGGGATTGAAGCTAGATGACCTTTAAGGTCAACCTAAACAATTCTGTGATTCTAGGATTCTTTCATTTCCCCTTTTAAAGAAGTAGACAATTACCTAATTTTGTATTTCAATGGAGATTAAAAGAATAAGATGATGGGAAATTTGTGTGTGTTAGCAGAGACTTTTATGCTTATTTTCAACTGAACACTATTACTAAAATTATTTTTTTTAGTAGATTTACATGATTAGGAGCTATACCTTTCATTCTGTGTTACAGTTAGCCCTTTTCTTCACATTCTGCAAAAGAAATTGTTTTCTCTAGGGCTTTATCAAATGATGCTGCCAGAAAACAGAACATTTCACAAAAAGTCTGAAGGAGATATTACATCAAATTTGACTTTTTCTTAATGAGAGGAAAAGAGATTTTTTCTGATGGAATAAAAACCACTAATACATTGCAGATACCATGTGAGCATCCAGACTATGACCTTAAATAATTTATTCTTGGTTAAGAATCTGATGTTATTCTGGTTATTCTAAATGATGTAACTTCAACACTGTAAATTGATACTTCATTTAGCCAACCCAGTCTATTGATGCTAGGTGTACAACAAGGTAAGAATCTGAGTGCTTTAGTCTTCCTTTTTTTCACTTCCTTCCTATCCAGTTTAGTGAGAAAAAAAGACATGCTTCTCTGAGTAATGTTACATTCATTTTCCATTTAATTGCAAAAATATCATCTATTTTATACTTGAAAATATGGTTTTGTACTGAATTCATTGACTTTGAATGTTTATCAGCTTATGGCAAACTGTGGAAGCTTATGGAAACTGTTTTGGTATTTTGAAGCTCACCTCTGTCACACAAACAGAACTAATGGGATCTCAGATGTGGTACACAAGAGAAAATATGTACTGGAGGGCAGCTAGGAAATCTGGATAGTTGCTGTGGAAGAACTTACCTTCCTGAAGTATTGGACACTGGTGTGCTAAGCACTAGACTCAGGAGGAGGAGAAAGATAATGATAACCTGAGGTCTTTCCTGTTGGTTTATAATGGCTCTAAGAGTATGTGCAGTAACTGCAAGGTGGGTGGTTGGTTTGTTGTGTTTTTTTGCTGGATCATGTCTTCTTTTTTTATTATTTTTAAATATTGATGTTAAAATACATACATTCCATAACTTTGGAATCTTTGAATTTTTAATGACTAGTTTTCACAATCAGAAAACCCTGGAAGCCCCTGTGTGTTTCAGTGGAATTATGGATTATGTGTACCTCTGCTGGCTGAGGGACAAAATCCAGACCTGCTGCAATGTGTATCTGTGTGCTGTATACTCTGCACGTGCTCAGTATGTTTTTGTTTTTCCCTTCTTTTTCATAGAAATTAATTTTTAACTGTAATCCTTATTCTTCAATATTAAATAGCTGACTAGTGTCTTCTTACATTTTTGAATGTATAGATCTGTAGCCCAAGAGTTGTAGGTGATGGTAAATCTTCTGTTATTTTAGATTTGCATTGTCTGGTAGACATCACTAGGGCAAAGCTACCACACGGATGCTTGATCCTTTGTAACATTTTATTATTATGTTGAATTACTCAGTGTCAATAAAGAACACGGATTAAAATGAGGAAGAAATTGCCTGTGTGGTTCTGTCTTAACCTTCAATAGCAGAAGCACAATAGTCTGATCTTATCAATGAGTTCATTCTTGGAATAGACTGTCAAAAGGTTAAGCCTTTCAAGCGTAGGCAGCGCACAGAGGTGATTAGATGCATCTCCAATTTAGAAATCCCTTTCCTGAAGGTCCCATGTAATTAGTAATCTAAGCAAGTTATCTGGAAAAATAAAAATATCTTCCAAAAATTTTGACTGCAGAAATTCAGGCAGTAAATAGCAAACAAGAGTTCCTTCCTCTAAAGGTACCTTTGGGTGTCTTTTCGATTTATTTTAGCTTGAAGATAAGGTAAGAGAGACAAATTATTTCTTCATAAAGCAATTATTCTACAGAATATGAGGAATTCATTGGCAGAAAGAATGATGGATGTATTTTGATTAAAACCACTGCAGGATCTTTAAGATTAAACATATTCTTTGCAGTACACTTTTTATACCTTTTATAAGTATATTGTATGGAGAATTATAATTTTTTCTCAAACTTTTCATTATGTTTGAGGCTTTCCTGTCTCTTCATTTTTGTTCTTCATTTAAAAAAATGCTACCATCTGAACAGTGTGACTATAGAGAAAGTATATGGATTTAAATACAACTTCAGCATTAAAAAAAATTCTATTTATCAGCACAATGTTGCTATTGTTAGACTCAAGATATTAGCAAAAGGAAGAGATTTTCTTATTAATTACTTGTTCCTTTGTATTGTGTCTGTTCATGAAATACCATGTTTTCCTGAGAAAATGGCTGTCTTATAATATGTGGATTCCTTCAGAGTTTGTTTCTGCTGTAATCGCCCATGTGGAAAAATCTGGTGAACTTCGGATGCAAAGTAGTTTATAATACCTTAAAGCAGGAGCAAGATGAAATCCTTCATCTGCAGGGACCTCTCCGCTATCATCGCTGCCTAATTTTCAGTAATTCCATTTTGCTCTGAATTCTAACTCTCAAATTAAAATTGGACCATATCCCTTGGTCATTAATTCCAAGCCGGACATGAAACAGTTAAGAGGACTGGAAATAGCATATATGTAGTACAGCTATAGCAAGACTTCTCTAGATTTTAAAAACTGTTCTTCTTCAGACAGTTTTCATCTATAGGCCAGGTGTTTTACCAGTGCATCTGGACCATTTGATTATTGTGCTGTAATTCAGCATTTCCCTGGGCTTGTCTGGGCTCTCCATTGGGATAACACCATGAATAGAGTGTTGTGTTTTGGTTAGTTTGGCAGCCATTCTAAATAACACAGTGTGGGACAGAGGTTTGAAAAGAGACAACAGAATTTGATCTGCGCCTTACAGTATTTTAAGAGCACCTTTTTTTTTTTATTATTACCAATTTTGCATTGAGGCCTACAGCAGCACTTTTGTTGTAGTAACAGATGTCTCTCCAGACATGTGTGCATATTTAAATGGAGTTGGCATAGTGTAATCTTCTTTCAAAAGAAGATTAATGGAACAGAACTTTTTTTGTCTGCACAAATTAATTGAACAGTTAGAAAAAGACGGATCACTACTTTGTAATAATTACAGTTGTACTTAGTATAATTAATACTCTGGATTAGAATTGGTGTGAAATAGCATTATTCTTTTGCACAGTTAAGGTATACTTGTAGTACTAGATTTGTCTGAATAAACACTCTCATTGCGTGCCACTCCCAAGACTATCTGTCTCTGGTGATGACTTTCAGAGCAAGAACTTTGCAATTCTGAGCTTCACTGAGGTAACACTTAAAAGCATCCTATGAGAACTAACATCAAATCAGTGGATTACTTATTACTTGAGTCGTTTTGCTTCATTATGTTATTCCTCATAATGGAACCAGTAGTGTGAAAGAAATATGAGACAAGTAGTACACTCTAGCAATTTCTTCCAAACCTTGTCTGAGCCTGCTGGTGCATGAGTTTATAAAGAAAAAAATAATCTATTTCTAGCAAATAATTGCAAAAATTTTGCTCGTTTTACTCTCTAAAAGAACTGTGACAATTCTTTTAAATTGTGAGAAAAAGTGCCCACACATAAAATTATGACAGTAAGTACCCTATGAGTGGAACCTTTTTCAGCATGGAAATAACTCCAGTAAATGTATTTTGCATTGAGAGATTATCACATAATTATATAACAGGGCTGGTTCAATGCAATTAACGCCTGATTAAGTGGTTCAATTAACGATCCTGATGTCAGACATGATCCATGAAAGCACTGTTTGTGAAGCCTCTAGTGATGGTGGCTATCCCACTCATGTCAGGAAATAGGCTGTCCATTTCCCAGAACCAGTTTTGTGATAAGATGTACTCTTGAAGAGGAAGATTATCTTTTGATATCCCACAGGCTGTTTGAAATGTTGGAGTCAGAAGCATACAGTAGAAGAGTTCTGTAAGAATGTTTTAAAATAGGATGAATTATAATTTTGGTTGGGTATGATGACTAAGACTGTCATTAAACTGTTGGCAAAATACTTGGGTGAAAGGGAGAGAGATGATTTATGTTCAGCTAAAGAAATCAAATGAAGTGTGGCAAAAGGGAAAAAAGCATATGAAAATTCTTTAGACTAAGAACAAGAGTACATGGGTTGAACAAACAACATATTTGTCTTTATTTGCATATTTCTAGTAATAGCTGAAAAATAGGCTAATATCTTTCCATACATCATCTCCTTGCTTCTGCTAATCCCCAGTGTGAAAACTCTGAGCAGCAGATAGCTCTTGTCAAGGAAATTTGGGTGGTCAAGAAAAGAGTGTGTGATGTAAAACAAACCCTGCAAGACAAAGGTGGCAGTAGTGCGAGACTGTGGCAAGACATCACAACATAGATTTTGCAGTTTAGTGTGTTTCCACCTAGGGGAAGTCTGTGAAGACCTTTCAAGTACCACATGTATGTGTTTCCACAGTTTTATTCTCTACCTTATGGCTAATCTTCTCACTTTCTCCATTCTATTACAAACCCATAGAGAATAATTTGTATGGTAATTTTTGTGAATTAAGTATCCTGGGAGATAGATTAACATCATTAAACTATTATCACGTTTAGCATTCCTGTTGCCAAAAATGGAAGGCTAATTTTACTCCATTAATTTCTTCTGAAATGCTTTGCTTTTTTTTTTTTTTGTGGTGGCCACAGGTGTCCAATTTATTCACAGGTCTGTGTAGATATTTTCATTGTGAGTCTTAAAAAAATCTATTCAGGTTGTATCAATTTAGAACTGCTTGCATGTGGAAATGGTTAGAATATTTAGAAAGAATACTTAAAATAAATATTTTTGGCAATAGCATGCATAGTTCTTGCTCTCCTAAAGAAGATTTAATTAATGAACTTCAGAGTTCTGCCTTGGTCCACCATGGTCATCACCAATAAGCACAATCATCTCATCTTTTTTTGCAAAACAGTGTTAGATTAGCAGAACTATTTGGCTGAACTATCAGGTCAAAAGGTAGCTCTGACTCTGCTCACTATTAGATGATTTTGGACTTAAGAGGATTAAGTTCTTTCTTGCTTAAAACATTAAGCTTTCTTTCATGATCATGTAACTGTGGCAGCAGCCACATCTCCACTTCATATTTCATCTCCAGTCTTTCTATTAATCATATTACATTTCCAATTAAGTTCTACTTATGAATTTGTTTCAGTGTGGTTCTTAGGGGAATCAGTAAATGTGTTTTATAATTAAGTGCTCAAATATTAGAATTTAATAGTTTGTAATTAGAGGGTTTTTAAATTAGAAATCTGTCTTCCTATACAATTTGAGGAGGTAAAATCTAATTTACATCTTCACCTGAAGGAAAATTCATAAAATGAACTAAACTAAAGCAGTGAAATACATTTTTAATTAAAGGGAGGAAGCTGCTAATGAAGTGCAACTTAGGAACGTAAACTAATAGTGTATAACATCATACAGTTTCTTTACATTGTAGAACGAAATACAGTAGTTTAAAAAATTAGAAACATTACTTAAAGCAGTGAATTTCAATTTGCCATATGAAGCATCCCATGGTAGAATTATCCCCATTTTCTTCAGTCTCATTATAGAGATGAATATGTATCTACTCACTTGAATAAGGACTAATAATATTTGCATTGTTCAGTGGCCTGCATGGTGTCATGCAAATAAATACCTGATACTGAATGTGTCTGGGTGTGTGTCTATTTGTTTGTAGATACTTTCAGAGGCACAGGAGTGTTGATGGGTGGTCAGGGCTATGTTCACAGTCAGAAATCCTGTTTTCTCCTTCACTGAAAGCTCACTGTGAGCAAAATGCTGATTCTGTGGGAAAACCAGCACAAATTCTACATGCCATATTGGCTAGGAACAGGTATTGAATTGCAAGCTCCAGCACTCAAAGAATGATTTTCTCTACTAGCTAAGACAAGAGCGCTGAATTAAGATCAGTACTAGTAGGCCTGGTTTAAGATGTAAGTAAAACAGGCAATTGCAGTAGCATATTAATGGGACTGGCCTTTAGGAAAACACTCGTGATATTTTTGTGCCCTATCTCTGCTTGACTCTGCAGATACAGCACTGTGAGGATCCCAGAATACATGTTTGTTACTGGGCACAGAAGCTTTTCTCAGATCTGAAGCCTGAGTAGATGCTGAGCCATCTTGATCCATTCTGAGCAGGCTACTTAACCGTGGAAAAAATACCTGGATATGCAGGCTTAGCTGAAGACATGGGTATTTTTTGGCAGCCTGCCTGGAGAATTAGGATATCAGGTCTCCAGTGTATCCCTGCAAGTAGGTCTAGACACTGCCTGGAGCATTTTCTCTGTGTTGCTTATGACCCTGAGGGTAAATAAGCTTCAGAAACAAGCTCTTTGTTTATGTGTCCTAGTAAGAGGACTACAGATCTTGCTCCAGCTTCTGCTTACCCCCATTGCTTCTGTAAGGAAAGGTTTACTTAAACATGTGGCTATGGCAGGGAGAATGGAGTTCCTGAAGACTTGCTGTTCCCTTCTGCCTCGCATCCTCTCTACCAGAGAGGGCAGTGGTGCAACATAGCTTTAGGATTGGGATTGCATGGCGAGGACACCATGGTAAAGAAGGATCTGGGGTGAGCCATATGTGAATGCTCACATTTGGTTTTTAAGTAGAAGGGTGTGTTTTGTTTTGTCAGCTTGAAGTGCAGAGAGGGATGTCATGGAGAGCCATCCTTGTCCTCCCACCTCTTCAGTATGGCCTGAGCTACCCAGAAAGGGGGACCCAGTCCTGAGATTAAGCAGGGAGCCTGGTAAAACAGAGACAGAGAAGGTACCTTGGCAAGCAGGTATGGCTTAAACTCCACCTAAATCTTCTAAGTGAGGGTCCATCTGAGCCTTAAGGGCTTTGTAGGCCATAAACAGATTTTTCAGACTGCTAAAGTTTCTCTGCTGTGTTTATTAGCAAGCAGTGTTATTTTTATCATTATTTAGCACAGTTTGAGTTTTGTACAAGAAATACCTCACAGAATGGTGTTTGCTTTGGAAATCTGACCCCAGTATTTACCTCAGTTCCCTTATCCTCTGATGGCACCCCTGCAGCACCTCTACTTTTCATCAGTCTCACTGTGGCTAGCCACTCATGAGTAGTGGCTGATGAGACAGGCAGAAAGCCCACACAAGTATCAAAACAAGCTGATATGTTCCTGACCTTTGTCTTCTTGTTGTGCCATGTTGACATAATGAGGGTAAATCACTCATATCTCTTTAAACAATTGGATCATTTAAGGAAGCTCTTGGGTTTGCCACCTTTATAATACACAAGTGATATGTCTGCAATTGCAATTATATCAGTACATATTATTTTACCTCACAGTAAGTTGCATTAATGTAAATTGTAAAATAGGTCACAGGATATGCTGAAAATAGTCTTCTGTTAATTACTTTGGTGGTAGTGGTTTTGGTTGTTTCTGACAATTTGTGATCTGACATACTCTGTGCTTCTATTGTATTTTTGCTTTTTGGCTAACCAAGTTGACATTTTCCACTGAATTACAGATTGAAAAATTCAGGAGTGAATTATGCTGTCTGTTTTGGTAAGAAGATCCACTGGAACACCACAGTGGTACAGATCACTCACTATGATAAAAAATTACTTTTGTTTATGCCCTTCATTAATATTTCAGGGTTCAGACAGTAAAGGGAGCAATTTATCTCAGTATAAGTTAGAATACTGTTTAATAAGATTTTCTGAAGAGACAAGATTAATGTTAATAATGTTTTTTCGTTGATGGGAAAATAGTGTTAACATTAGTAACTCACTTTTTCTGTTAAGCAACAAGGTTAAACTGAAAAAAGCCATGGACTATAAACAAGGTCAGGCCTATAAAAAGTAAAACATGAATCTGTTTTCCTAGACTAAAATCTTATTAGAATGAATATTCTGCTGATCAAAATGAAGGTGATGAAGGCTATAAAGCTATTCAAGCAGAATAATTCAACTTTAGTATCTCTCCATTCCAGGAAGTGGCAATTTCTTTTTTTTTAATAGTCTCAAACAGGGAATTTGAAGCTCATCTAATTAAGTTTCAAGTTTTCTGTGTTTTGTAGTCTCCTTGATTCTGAAAATAATACATGCAACTTCATTTTGCTTCTCAAGTCTTAAGAAATAAATGAGTTTGGTACAGAGTTTCCTGAAGGTATATTGAGCAAAGTCTATATTCAAGAAAACAATACATTTGCTGTGCTTGGGTAAATGTTTCTCATTCAGAATGTATTTGGGTTCATTAAGATGACACACAGACATGAATGTGAAATATTTGGTTCCTCTGAGATTGCTCATACACAGCTAAGGACTCTTCTAGGTTACAGCAACATACATGCTGATGCTTAATATGACACTGTTGTACTGATATTTTCATTAAGTTACAAGTAAGGTTTGTATCAATTCATGTCTAAATTCATCTACTTCATATAGTGCACTCTACAGATATGTACAAGAGAATTATGAATGCAATACCTTTGTGCCTACATTATGAGTATGTATTCAGAAAGAGTATGTTCAATACCAGCATCTCTAAAATTTGTTAGTCCACATGATCATATCCACACAAACAGCGTAACCAGGGCATAACAGGAACATTTGTGATTGATAACTTCCCATTCAAAATCGTTCTGTGTTCATATGGAAATGATATAGTCTTTACATTACCCTCAGTCCTGCTGAATTTCTCTAGTATTAGTCTCTATGCTTTTTCTGTCTCTGTGAATATCTAATTAACTATGGAAGGAAAAGAAACTAAAATTGCAGAATAAGAAGGCAAGTGAATAAACTGGTGGTAGTAAATTATCCTGTCTACCTTTGTAAGGGATTTGATTTTTTTATTTCTCAGATGTGTGGAGTATTTGACTAAATTCCTAGATTTACATGCAAAAATAACCCTTTCTTATAAAGAACAAAGTATGGCTAAAACAGTGGGAGGAAATCTTTCTCAATATTTCCTGGTTTTGCTCTCGCTTATTTTGAATAAGGAATGAGAAACATCAGGATAAGTATAACACAGATGCAAAAGTGAAAGTTGGACACAACTGAACACATAATATCTAAATATTTCTTTCACTGCAATATTCATCCCTCCCTGAACACTGTTACTAGATTACCTGAGCCAGACTTTTGCCTGTAGCCAAAAGAATGGTTGAACATCACTTGGGCTGATAACATAAGTATGAGTCACATGGTCTAATATACGGAAATTTAGTTTTGTGAATATTGTTGCTGTGCTCTATGATGAAGCGCGTAAGTGATAATTCTGAGCATTCAAGGTTCTTGCTATTTTGCTAGCAGATCCTAATTTCCTTTATAGTTTTGTACTTTCATTTAAAGATTCTGCTGTCCTATAGAAATATCAAGAGAAGAGAATGTACCAGTCACTCCCTTTGAGTCTGTTATTTCTGCACATAGAATCTTTGTGTACTTAGGGATTCAAATGAACAGTTTATTTTTGAAGAAATCATTTATTCTCCAGGCAAAAATCTGAAGAGGGATATCATGGTCTCTGGGAGATGTGTGAAGTTTTCTCTGGTAGGAAGAAGATCAGCTGGCTTACTTATACCATGTCTACTGAGCTTTAAGTTAAATTTCAGCTGCTCTAAGATGGAATCAAAGCTCTTGAAAAATTCTAATCATGGTTGTCAGATTGATGTTTGCTTGAAACAAACACCAGCAGTAAACATGGCCTAAAAAATTTATTCAGGGAATAAAGCATAACATTTACACAGAAAGAGGGCAGCATTAGAGTGAAAAGAGATGATCAGAGCTGACCTTTGACAAGAAGTACAAATTTCTAAGTGTGAATGCCGCAGTCAAATAAATGAGTTTCCAGAACAGTTAATTCTTTATGTAGGAGAAGGTCAGATAGAGAAAATATGCTATTTTAGTGTATTAAACAAAAATGCTAGATTTCATTTTACCAAAAAACAGTTAAGAAAAGTAATTGGTGGAGTACTAAAAATACTTTAGAATTATAAACCTAAAGTGAAAATACTTCAAAAACTGGTAGTGAACTACTGATGAAGGAAGAGTAATTGCATTGACTGAACTAGAGATCCTTGATTCAAGAAAAGTTTTTTCCTAAATTCTCACTGGGACTCTGGGTGACTGTCTTTGGGTAAATGTCTTCTTCCTTTGCTTTATCTGTGAGAAGTAGGAATAGCAGCAAGGCCTTTTATTGTTATACTGTTTGCATAAGGTATTTTGGGTTTGTGTTTTGTTTGTTTTTATGGTCAGCAGTGCTGTGCAGAACAGGTAGTTGTACTGAGTATTGTACATCTTTTTCATCTTGCAAATCTGTACTGAGTATAGTAATTTATGCTCCATATGAAATGGCTTTGCTACAAATGTGAACCTTGTCTCATATGAAGTGACTTTGCTGTAAATATGACATTAGTATGAGCCAGTCAGCTTGCCAGATTGCTATTAGTTTGTAATGAGCATTTAGAAAAATGAAGCATCATTAAAGCAAATCAGCTGTTTCATGTAGTTACTGCATATTTATAGACACTCTGCTTACATGAATTAATTAGTCCCTGACTGGGGGAGGTACACTGTATCTCCACGTTCTGGCATCTTTCCATTCTATTTCTTCTTGTGCTATTTTCTACTGTAATGACAACCAGAAAATAAAATTAATATTTTTAAAATCACGTGGTATAATACAAAATGGTTGTAATACAACTTGAATGTAGCCATTATTCAGCACTTGTGTGCACAGAAGGTAGTTAAGTCATGATAATTAGCTTCTACTCTAGTAATATTATCTGTTGATTAAAGAACAATCATTATGCAAGCTGTGTTACCCAGTCAAAAAAAGGATTTTCCGGTTGCTATTTCCCCTTATCATTTAGGGCAGAATTGACTGCTGCTCTGTGATTATGTAACCAGAAACTAGTCCTAGCAGTTAGACTGAGGTTACATTAGTACTTATTTTCATATAATTTCAAACCTTTTTATGACACTTGCGTAGCTGAGCACTGGCACTGATAGTCTCCTCTAAATTAATATGTCAGTCTAGATGAATTTTTCTTGTCAAAACCTTCAGGTTTATTTTTTGGTGCCAGTGAAATAACTTTCTGCCTTGTCAAAGGGTTACTCAGGGCAACAATTTAAGAAACACTTAGATGTTCTTTAAAAGATTTTGCTTGTAAATATTCATAATTTGCCAAGCCATCTGTCAGTTGCATACCTTTATGTACAAAGAACATTGCAGAATAGATAATATCAACTCATTAGAATGAAGGTGAATACTTCTGAGGTAACAATTGAGGTTAGTTCACAACAGAAGGCATAACAGGCTTTTCTTAAGGAATCCAAAATCTGGACTGCTAGAACAAGCAATTGAATTAATTCTTTAAAATATAATGATCATCAAAAGCTGGGAGCTGCAATTTGAAAGAGGCATTCAGCATAGCTGGAGATTACAGGAATGCAGAAGCAAATGCATTTGACCTCAGAATGTCACTTGTCATTAGTTTGCTAAACAAAAAACTATTGTAAAATGTAATTGAACTTTAACTCAGAGTGAGATGCTCTTGAGCATCAATTCCCCACTTTTACAGAAGATTCTTTGGACAATAACATTCCTCAAGTAAATCAGAGTTGCCACAAGAAAAGTTTTGAATGAGTGTTAGGTATTGATGAGAGTTTGATCCAAGAGAAGAGATCAGGTGAGAATAAAGCAGAATTTTCAAGGAAGTTAACACACAAATAAATGGCAAATACTTTGCAGTAGCATTGCATAATGTAAGTTAATGGATGTCTCTGATACACTTGTGGTCAAACATCAATGTAAATTCCTGACCAAATGATTGCAGGTCTTAAATAATACTGGTAGGTATAAGTGTTGTTCATGGCAATGGTTATATCAGCAGCATTTTTTAAGTGTAACTTAGTGCACATTAAAACCATTGGGCCTCCAGCAACCCTGGAAGAAAGGTAGGAGTGTGCAAATGAATACTCTGACTCAGTACACTGTCTTTTCTTGGTAGTGTCATACCTATATTTTGAGCTTCATAGCATACACTGAAAATACCAAGCCCAGCTTGTTAGGGTTCATATGCTAAATTAAAGAATCTGAGTGTGATGGCTGATGAGAAATATTTTCTGGACAGACAAAGAAATCATGTGAGTAGCAATATCTAGCCACAACGTAATGTTTTTATCACTATCAGATTAATGTTTCATCAGACTTTTCAGTAAATTAATATTCACATGAACATTTTAGGGCTGCTACTTTGTTATGCTGCACTTTTGCATTGCAGATTTAATACTGAAGTTGTTTATTAGAACAAGATGTAGTATCTTTTGGGCACCTTTCTTAGAGATGCATGGCAGATTTTTATGGGACAGAAAGTTTTGTGCAGTGTCCTGAACATTAGGCTATGCAAAATATTTCTGTTCCTGGGTTGCTAATGAATTTAAAAGTGACCTCGTTGCTCCTTATCCCAGATAGCAAGAGTAGGATTGGAGCTCTACTTGGATGGCAGATGCCTGTTCTATGGAGTATAGTTACAGTCCACAGCAGTTCTTGGGCGCAGTACTGTAGTGATGTGACATATTTGCAAGCCACAAAACAGAATCTTAAATCAAACTTGTCCTTGATGATCACTTGGTATGTTAATAGATTAGATTTTAGCTTCCCTTACACTGTCTAATAAATGCCTCTTTTGTGCACTCGCCTTTTCACCTACCTGTGGGATTATTATGATACTCTAATAAAACATCAGGCATGTGCAGTTTGTTCCTGGAGGGATTTGACTCTTATTTTTACCTCTTACTGCCAATCAGCAGCCTTATATTGAAAGGTAATTAGATTATCCTCTAGGACTCTTCCCAGCCCTCACTGACTGCATATAAATTCAAGGACTCAAGTTTGCTAAAGGACTCTGCTTGATAGACTGCCAATGCAAAAGATGGCAAAGCTCTGAAACAAAACAATTCAAAGGTATTTCCTGGGAAAAAAAGAAAGGCTTTTTTGCATGCAATTTCTGCTTCTAACAAACTTTTTCTCTGAAAGGTGGCTAAAACAATGACAAAGCACTTTTCCACTCCTGTGTATTGTTGATTATAAATGTGCATAATAGGAATAGAATCTGATACCTGAATTCAAAATTGAATTCCTTTTGGCAAATACAAGATAATTATCTGCAGACACCTGTGTAATTCACTTTATCTTCATTAATGATGGGTAGCTATATAAGGTAACAAAATTATATGTTCATTTGGAATGATTTGCTGGTTTTACTGTGGAGCTTGTGAAAAAACATAACCTGCTATTACGTCTTTCTTACCTTCATTGACTGTGTTTTGTTAAGTGGTAAAATCTTACTTCCCCATAAAGGCAATGAATATGAATCATGTACACAGAAGAAATTTTATTCAGTAAGAACTTATCATTTTTGCAAGTCACATTTCTGATTAAAAGTGCAGCTTAAATGCATCATTAGCAATCATTATGGTGGAACTATACAAGTTTAAACATAAAACCAGGTCTCTTTGAGATTCAAAATAAAAAATCTATTTAAATTAGTATTCACACCCTGCATAAAGGCATTTAAGAAGGCTTGACCACTGGTTAAATTAGGTCAGACATTGGGTCATTGATATGTTGCCTAAGCTAAAAGAGATCTAAATTAATGTGTTAGAAGCTTGTATGGGCTTAAAAGATCCAATTAAAACTGTTACAACTTTTGTTCTCAAGTCAGAGGCATACAATCAGAAAACAGATATCCCTTAAAGACCTATAATTAATCTTCCTTTTTCTCCTAAGGAGTTCTGGTTTGTTCCTTTAAATAACGTTTTTGCCATAAGCTAGTCCATAGTGCATCATTATGCAGTTATCCTTCTTCTCTTTATTGTTGCTTCTGGTAGTTTTGTAGATGTTTTAAAATTTTCTTCTTTTCAGTTTTAGCCAGTTGTTACCAGATGTATTGATTTTTAATATCTTTATTTCATAAATTCCTGCAGTTCCTTGATTTTTTTTAATCAATTTTTCCCTGTTCCATTTTTTGCAATTAAAAATTTTCTACTATGGAGAAACAACAGGAACAAAATTCCTAATAGATTAATATTTCCAGATATTTATAAGCTTTTCTTACGTTTTACAACTGACACTTAACAACTCCTAATAATGCTCTTTGAAAAAACTGGGGTTTTTTTTGGTTATGAAGACCTTGACAAAAATATTCAGAATTTTCATGGGAAATGGATTTTCCATCAGAGTAAAGATGCATTTGTTTAAAAAAAAAGTATGGAATTATCTAAATGGAATGGACAAAGAGTTTTATTTGACCTTATTCTTTTGAAACTCATACTTAGGTAAATTATGTAAAAATGTTGTTTTGGTTTGGTTTTTTTTATGTTACCTTGTTCTGGTCTTAGCAGGTACTGAAATAAAATGAAAATGTCTGTCTATGTTGCGTATTGCAAGGTTACTGTTGAATTAAAAAGCATATTCTGGAGGAATACTTCTTTTTATGACCTCTATCTCTTGTGTTTTGTTGGGTTGCTTGGAAATAAGACTACACATAGGAAAAGACCTAGATTTAAGAAAATGTATGGATCATTGCTTAGGGCTGTGCCTAAAATATGTACCTTATACCTGCAGAGCAGTGGAGAGAGAAAAGATTGATGGATAAACCTCAGGACATGCAATCAGTATGGCATGAATCAGGGATACAGAGATGCTGCCCTTTTTTCTCTGAAGTTTTTGAAACAAACTGGTGACTCAGCTACTATTTTCTTTTCTATAGCTAAGCAGGAGCTTCTCTACCTGTCTCATGCTGAAAGCAGCAACAAAATAAACTAGTGAACTTTTCTTCCTGCTGGTAACTGAGAACCAGAGCAAAGGCCAAAAGCTGCACTTGGGATAGAGAGAGATAATGGAGGGGTTACTTGGCTTTTATGGAATGGCTTTCCATGGATTCTGATGTAGCAGTGATCAGTGCTTAACTCACAGGCTACCAGTTTCTAAAGATTTTGGATCTGGTTTTATTATTCTTAAAATCTCAGCTGTTTGATGTAAGCAGTACATTATAATATAGCATTAAAGTGATCAATCAACTGATTTTTTTAATGGATGTGGAACTTTGAAACCAAGGTGTAAGATTGGGGTAAGGCTCCTGTAGAAATATTTACAATGATTTTAAATGCATAAGACAAGTTCATTTACAGTGTATTTGTAGGTATTTTTCATTTAAAGTTGTGACTTTTCCATTTGCAAGTGTTAGTTTCCTTGCTCATAAAAGTGCTCTGTGTATCTTTTAAGACCATTAATTCCTCTTAATGAAAAGTTTAATTTCATTTTAAAGAAATTGATACTTCAGCAAATTTTACCTATTAATTTGCCTTTATTAGTCATTTGGCTTTTAATACCTGTCAGATTAAGAAAAAGGAGTTATTCAATTATTGATAACAGTCTGTGTTCATGCCTAGTAGGTAGAGAAGCAACCTTTCTTATGGGCAAAATTCTTCTGATATTATTCCTAGTAGAAGAGTATCAACCGGGAGAAAAGGTGACTGTGGAGTCTTAAAAACTCCCACGTATGCTCTGTTAACTCTTATATTTTAATAATGTCCAACAACAGATTATTTGTTTTGAGCCTGACAGGTGATGTCATTGATGGAGGCAGCAATGTAGAAGCCAACAACTCTCATCCTGTTGCCAGACTTTGACTGCTGCCTTTTAAAAAAGCCCGAGAAATGCATTTTTTGGCCAAATAGTCTGATTTCCCCCCCGAGGTCCATGCCACATGCTTTCTAGCCATTAAAGAGACTGAAATTGCTCCCAATCACCTAATAAAGTAAGGTACAAACATGGGTTTAGATATTTTAATTATGATTCTGTAAATAAGCTGATATGTCCGCTGAAGTTTATTAGAAGCAAGTTCCACTGAACTGCGCAACATATTATGCCAAGCAATAATTTAAACTCTACATCTTGAAGCTGAGCCACAATTTTTAATCACCGAGATCCATATGATGCATTTGAAGACTTATAAAAAGAAGGGTTTTTTTTCCTTCAGGGCTGTGTTCCTCAGATAGCTTGCTTAGGATGCAAAGCATATAGCTTCATCTATTTAAAGCAGCTTAATTGGAAGAATCTAAGGACAAAACGAGAGCTTGAGGTATGGCCTTTCCTTTTGAAAGAGACAGTTCCTTCCCATACTCCATCTTTTTATTAAATTAGTATTTGCTCTGTGTTATGATCATAAAAAAAAGTAAGTAAAAATTATTTTTGGCAGTGATACTTTTCAGCTGTAAAACTTCAAGTTAGAAATTTTTGAAAATCATTTTTTCTGTGAACTCAAATTATTTGATCTGTAAATGCCACCAGGAGGCTCTTGTAAACTGTTTGCTTTTTGGTAATCCAGTCTCTGTTGTTCTTCTTCTGCTTATGGGCATGTTGCTCAAATTTGCCTCTATTATAAATCTCTCAAGTAGCACCTGAGCTTGCATAAAAAGAGAATTTGTAAAAGAGTGATTTGTTTTTTAATTTATTTTGAGGTTAAAAAAAAGTATTTTTATTTATTTCAGCATGCATTTAAACAGGAAAAAAACCCCAAAACAGTTTATCTTATCTCTAACTACTTCTGAAAATTAGAATGAACTTTTGCATAATTACTTCAATAGCAGATGGTAATGCTTCCTCAATATGCAGGTTTAAATATAACATCAGTAACATCATTTCTTTTTTGCAAGACAAATATAAAAGCCAAGTAGGATACACTCAAGTTAGTTTATCTGGGGTGATCTGCTCAGAAATTAAGTTAAAAAAAGAAAGAAAAGCCTGGCAACCCTTTCTATTTTGGAAGTAGCTTTTGTCTCACTTCTCCATTTTCTACCTCATCCACATACTCTTTTATCCATTTTAGATGGGGAATAAAGATGTAAAGATGTTTTCCAAAGGTACCTGTGAGATTCAGTTCATATCTTGTTTTCCAAGTGTCTCAGGCATTTAGGAATTTTAATTCTGTTGAGCACCAGCTTCTAGACAGTAGATTCCTTTAGAAAATGACTTGTGGTCTTCAGCCATATTCACCATTAAGAATCATTAAGAAACACTAATTCCAAATCATTTGGTATGAGGCTCTATGATCCAGAGCTCTTACTTCAGTACACTGCATAGTTCAGGCTCCCTAGCTGTATAAACCTCAGCACTACACTGATATGTTTCTAGAGTTTCTAGTTCTGGGATTAATGTATTTATGGCCAGTGTTGGTAGCTGGGCAGTGGTGCAGTAAAAAAAACACAATGCATCAGCACAAGGCACCTCTGGATTAGTCTTGTTCACTCTTTTCTCATAGTCTCAGAAAGATATTTGTGTAAGAGCTGGGCATTGACAAGCCAGTGTCCAGTTACCTGTACACCTCCACACTCATCAGATGTGCATGCAGAAGCAGATACTGTCTTTTATATTTGAAGACAAAAGGCTATCTCAGCCTCCATGCCAATACATCAAGGCTTGGAATTTTATACAAACAGGATCTTGCTCAAAAATCAGTTTGTCCTTTTCAAATGGACACTCTAGGCTTTGTAAGGCTGTAATTGACAAAAGAAAGAAGGCACCAGGTTCTTTGTGAGAGGACAACAGGTTGAAAAAGGCACAAGCTGCTTAATTTACAAAAGCTTTTAGTTATCTGTAACTGAAATTGGCAGCATCAAACTTGGCAGCTGTCAGAAATAAGGAAGGTGAATAAATGTTATCGATGTATATCATAGGTATGGAACTGGAAGACCTAACATGTCCATCCAAAAATACAACAATACAAACTTAGCAAACAGTTCAGAAAACCTGTGGCATCATTGATGTTCCTGGATGATGTTTAACATACTTAAGAGAAAAGTACCTGTATTTTCTGTGGGAAGTAGAATATGTGATAAAGAATGCTGCCTTCTTCCTTAAATTAAAAGTGAACAGCAAGAGGAAATAGATGAATTGCGGTGGGAATCTATTTAAAAGAAATCTTTAAATTAATGGAATGCAAATAATGTTGAGAGAAAACAAAACCTCTGTCACAATTCAGTGTTGTTTAAATTCTAGCCAAAGTATTTTTTAACAGCTGTACTGCTAACTAGTCAACCTTACAGACATGTTTAATGTCCTATCAAGTGAGTCTTCTCAGTTCCATAGGAATTTGACAGTAATTACAAGTATTCTCTCTCCTTGAAAAACCTTCATGGTACAGGTGATTCATCATCTGAAGCTCAATAATAAAAAAAAACAAAGTGGAAAAAAAAATCTGCTGTCATTGTGTATTTTATGTTATCATTTTCTGGTGGAATTTTGGCTTTCATGTTCTATAAAATAGGTCCAATATTAGGATTTTTGCTTTCCTCTGCCTTCATTTTCACAGTTTGAATAATTGAGTAGGTGTGTTACAGTTACCAGTCATTCCTTTTAGGATATTCCTGCAAGTATGAACTTAATAGGAGTATAATCAGAAATCAGGCTCTAAGTCATTTAGAGTGAGGGAAGAATCTCAGTCCAATTTGTGGTCTATTTTTTATAGTAATGGGATTTTCTAGCTAAGATATGTATTTTTCATTTCTACAAGTGAGAAATTGTTATGCACTACTTTGTATATTGGCACTAGAAGGTACATTTTGTCATTGTTTTTTTAAACATAGCTCTCAAAAGTTACAATAGGTTTGTAAATGAAATACAGAGATTGGAAGATCTGTTCATCTTCTAGATCCTTACTTCTAAACAAAACACCAACAAAAAAATCCTGCTAACTGCAATAGAGGTTATTTACAATTAAAGTAATAAGGATAATTTTTACAGCAACTGTGGTTTTGGGACTTATTTGTTTGGTTTGTCAAGGTAAGACACATTCTTTAAAAAAAAAGTTTGATATCGGCAGAGTTCCAAACAAATTTCAATTTTTATTTTTTTTTACTAACTGCTCATAAAAATCTCAAAGTCTTTAATAAAAAACCATTTTTAATAAAAGTAGAACTGTATGGACACTTTTTGAGGAAAATGAACTCGGGATACTTGAAGAGAGGTACAGGTAACTGATACTTGTTTTGATTTTGCTGCTAAGTCAGCTGGTTTTAGGGGAAAGAAATTAGGCACGTGTTGAGGATGGTACTTGCAGTGACAATTAGAAAACAAAACTAGGAAATAGTTATTTTATGATAACATTTTTAGTGCAGCTTGCAAATATCTGTGACCAGGGGATGTCTCTTGTCCTCCCTCCTTATGGAGGAACAAACAAGAAAAAAATCTTGCAGGAACCTGAACAACTGCCTGCCCTGGAGCAGAAAAGAGTTTGATTGGGCAAGCAACAATTCCAAGTACACCCTCTCTAACTCCTGTGAACTTTTGGAATGTTTGTGGCAGATTGTTCTTATGTGTGCCCTCGACATATGAAAATATGCAAATAAAAATATTCCCCTGGAATATTGCTTGATTTACCCTGAGATTCCCTATTAGTTTTGCAGGTTAAGGAGAAATAAGGAAGAATATAGCAACACAGAGTGTTTGGGGACGAAACCTGTGTCTTGCTGCCGTCTTTTGTATCAGAAAAACTTCTACTGACCTTCACGTAAACTTAGCCTATAGAATGTTTGAGAAAATTTTTCTCACATAACAATACCTTGTAAGATGTTGGGAATTCACTTTGCAAGCTCAGCTGTTACAGCTGGGTATCAGCCTTCTTTCCATCTTCTGTGCTTTTCTGCTGACAAGGTTACCGCTTTCCTCACAGTACTACTCTTAGATAAGGTACAGCAACTGCAGCTCTGAAATCACAAGTGATGAGTTTATATAAAGGTAAAAATCCAAAGGGACAGGGAGAAGAAAAGACCACAGCACTGGAGGCATTTCTTTGTATTTGAGTTCCCTCTCCAGTACTGCTGATTTTTCTCTCCCAACTTCTAAAGAGAATAAGTAGCACAAGTCAGAATCTTAACTGCTTTATGTTTGTTCAGTAGTCTGTAAAGTAGAGAATACTGTGTGTGTAATACTGCTTTCAGGCTGAATATGTTAATATCTAAAAAGCTTTTAAGAATGTAAAACACCATGTAAATGCGAGCTATTAGCATATCTTTCTACTTTAACAAGAGGGCAAGATTCTGAAAGAGTTCACGTGACACTCTTGAAGGAGTTCAGCACAGGCCAGTGTCTGTGAGAGCAGTGTCCTGAGAGAATCTCTGAAGCAGCAAAAGCCCTATGCTCCAACAGACTTCAACACTCTTGAAGCTAAGTCTTGTGAGACAGGCTAGTAATATTGCTTCTTTTTCCTCTCTTATTCAATTTGGGATTGTTTTTATAATAAGTTTGACATACAGACTGGGGGAAGTGCCTCAGAAGAGTGTTGTTTAAATTGCAAAATTATCCATGGTAAAAACAAAACACCCCAAACCACAGAACTTTCTTCATCTCATCCTGCCTGTCCCTATACAAATTCGAGTTCTAGCTTAGTTTAAAGCTCTTGTTTTCTGGAGGAAGGTCTCAGGTATCTTGTTCACCTTAAGACATATTAATATCATAAAAATAGGTGTGCAAGCAAGAGGTCAGAATAATTGGTCTTGTGTTTGATCTAGGACACAGTGAGAAAATCTTTTTTAAGAGGTGGGCAGAGACAACAGGATGCAGAGGACATGACACATTTTCACTGCTTCCTTTCAGAAACTCTTTATCTTTTGGAGAGAACAGTTAGGTCTTAAACATTATTATGATGCAGTTTCTGAAAGTGGAAAGATGCAGCCCTCAGTGTTTTTGTATTTCCTTTTAATAACATTATATAGCAGATATCCTTCAGTTTATTAAAGGGTTTAAAGTCTGCTATATCTGTTTTCTTGTTTGTATCTCTCATATTTCCTTTAAATAAACTGAAAAAAAACCCCTAAACTTTGATACCTGATGGAATCTTTGTTCGTAGTTTTTCCCCCTCTTAAAGAATGAAAACCTTTTGTTCTAGGCAGCTTCTGTGCACTCATAAAAAGTGCTGTGTCAGAAAAAGGATGCTGAAAGGCCATTCAGTACAATTGAAAATTTCATGGCTCTCTGCACACCAAAAGTACTGTTTATCAAGGTCCTTTTAAATATCTCATGCTGTAGAAAAGACCAAAGATGTTACATTATGTGCTGTATTTGACCAAAATATGGTTTAAGTTTTTATTTTTTCAGAATACCAGTTGGACCTGCAAGGGTGTGCATTGTCATTGACATCATATTTCCCATTTTTGTAAATAGTCACACACTTCAGGAAGCATCAAATAGCTGATGTGCTTTGCTTGTGATAGCACTCAATGAGCCTTCCTCATGCGTGCTACATTTTAATAATACAAGACTCTAATTAAATGAAAGGCTTCAAAATGCCACATGAGAAACCTTAATATTTATGTATGCTCAGCTACTCTTCTGCAGAGAACATATGGAGGAGAAAGTCCCATCCAGTCTTTGACTCAAAGGATTTTGTGCTCTTTTCCTTAAAATTCCTTCCTCTCTCCGAATGTAACAGTAGAACCATATTTATGTAGTGCTACTCATTTCTGGTCACTGACCATATAAACCTAAGATTTTTTCATTGTTGGGATAAGTCTCTGCTGACATTCCTGCCACTGTAGGAAAGGGTTGAGAGGTCCTGTAATGGTTCTCCCCAGCCCTGTGATGCTTGAAAACATGAAAAATGAAAATGCCTAATTTTTGTTCTACTAATTCAGTTTAAAAAGTAGAAGTGCCTTCGAAGTTATTGAATAAGAAAGGCAAAATTTAGTACAAGGACTCAGGCTTGTTGGTTTTTTTTCAACCCTACTAGAATCATATTTTAAGTCAGCTAAATCACAAAATCAAGAGTAAAGCTTGATCTCATATTCAGTAAAACTGAGGCTCATACTATGCTGGCATGTTTCTGCAGAATGCTGTTTTTATTTCTTTAAGTCTGTGGAAAAGTCATGGTCTGAGGCATAAGATGGAAGACACCTTTCCTTCTTTCTACTGCAATGTGGATACTTTTGCCCAGTAAGGTCTGATTACATGTACACATATATGTCTCTGTTATGATAGTTAAACTCTCTGCTTACTCTATTACAATCGCATGACTGCATTACTATACTCTAAAGCCTTTCCTTATCTAATACAGTTTCTTACTTACTTAAGGCTGATTCTTACTTATAACTATAGAAACATAAGTTGATGATTTCTCTGTTCAGTGTGTGTACCTTGCTTTCACATCAGTCTAGGCTTCTTCTAAGGCTGTAAATCAAACCCTCTTGAGCCTGTGAAGATTTCTATCTTTCCAATTGTTTCCTGATACTGAAATAATATGTATATTATACATGTCTTGACAAAGAAATGCTTATCTGGACCAAAATGATGGGTAGTTGGGTCTATTCAATTAATCCTATAGCATCTTATCTGATTATTAAAGGGTTTTTTAATAGTAAAAAACTTGAAAAAAAAATGAAACTAAACCAGACTGTTTGGAAGTTGAATATTTTATCGTTACCATAATGTCAACCAGAATAATGAACTAATCATTTCATTTTCATATTGTTCTGTGGAAGGTAAACTTAATAATATAGTGGAAGACAAGGTGATTATTTCTAGAGAAAAATATTCATCCTGAAACTGTGATTTGTTCAAGTGATACCACAGTAGTCAGTAATTGGCGTGTGGTGGTTTTACATAAATGGAAAACTATAGAAAGTATATTTTCTCAGCTAGTTAAGATTTTGAAGTTCTATGCATTTTTGTAACAACTCTGGCAATAAGATCTTGATTGCATGCTACTGGCTGGGACTGTTAGTATTAATAATTCATTTCAACCATCTTTCTTTCTGAAACAAACAATCAAAAATATTAGTGCTGTTATGAGTATTTTTCAGAACCTTTCTATTTCTTTAGATATGTTATTTTAGAGTGACTTTTCATATATTTTATAGTGTGTTATTGCACAATATATTAGAGCCAAATACTCATGTTTTAAAATAGAGACAAAATCAAGAATGATCATATGAATACTGCATTTTATGTAGCCTTCAGAATTAAGTGAATAGCAAGACAGGTAAAAGGTACTAATTTTGTCCTATTGATTTCTCACTTTGTTGTTTTAAGAAAAATATAATTTAACTGATAATAACATTAGTCACACTTCTAATTTTACACTTATGATATTAGTTAGGGATTTTTCTATCCTTGTTGACTTTGATGATCTGAGACTTAACTGTTGATAGGTTTTGTGTGTACAAATATTGAAGATACATGGCAGAACCAATCTGCTTGCCCTCACACTCCTCTCCTCAGTAGATAGGTTTATTCTTTTGATTTATCTTCCTTTTTTGTAGAACACATGCATACATTCAGTATGTATGTGCATACATACGTACAGGCTTCTAAAAATATTGTATAGTTTCCTTATTCCAATGGAAATTAACATTTCAAAATAAATATACATTACTGTGTATGTTTTAATTCATGAGTAGATACTTTAACTGATTTTTTTATTTCATAAATTTTCTGTGTGACACTGACACTATTGAATTTACCTAACACTAGGACAACCTTATATTGTGGTACAGAACTCACCTGTTAACAACAGCCATTTTTTTTTTTCTGTTTTCTTCTTATTCCATTATTTTTGCTAGATATGATGTTCACTGAATATCGTAGCAGATTCCAAAGGTTTAAATTCTGGGATCTTTCATTTGAAGCACTTTTTTTGTAAATTACTAATGAAAACTATGTGTGATTTTCTGAACACCTGATAATGTCAACAGAAATATTGGTCTTGCTTATTAAAATATAGCTGGATGTGGTTCTAAGGCTGAGCTTACACAGAAGCATTGACTAAATTGATGTATTTTCTCCATGTTAAACCCATCTTAATTTATTTGTATGCTCATCTCACTTTATATTTTTAGTATAGCAGACTCACCCAAATTTTGGATTTATATCTCCAATACTTAAATATAATAAAATCAGTTTTCCTCCACAAAAAGGCTTCCTAGAAACTAAATGAAAGACAGGAGAAATAAAATTTAAGTCACTAAATAGTATCTAAATTAGAACTGTTTTACTGGGTCTATGAATGGAATATGAATGTCACTTTTCCAGCAGTTAGTTTTTTTTTTTCATGTACACTTTTTTGCATTTTTGAGATAGTGTTTGAATTAAATTTAGGTTTTGGATTGCTCGTGTACATGGTCTACCTTTTCTAAAGGACATTTTTTTTTTAACATTCTGCTGTAGCAGGGAGCATTATCTAAGGACAAAAAGGTTTCAACTCCAAGAATGTGATCAACAAATATTAATTATAATTTTGAAGATTTTATGCTCTTATTCTCTATGAATTGTTAGCCAAGAAAAGTCTGGATAGAGAATTATAGATAGAGAATTAATCAAACCTGGATAGAGAATTATAAGCTTTCATGAGTTTAATAAGCATGATATTCCACTGTGTGTGTGCGCATATTTGCTAGGACTAATCTAGGGAGTTAATCTGGTTCATCCCACCAAATCAGTGCCTCTTGATCCTTTGGTGCTCACACATACATTTTGTAGATTGAAAAATGCTGAAATAGTTCAGTTACCAGTGTAGTATGCTTGCATAAATTGTAATCAGGAATTCAGTGTTGCATATTTTGAAGTAACGAAGCAGCAGGAGGTTTGCAACTGTACCTGTGTGCAGTGGAAAACAAATGCTCTTCCAGAATACCTGTGCCTGGTGTTTGGGAAAGAAGCTACTTCAGTGTCTAGTCTTTAGTTCATGAAAGTTGGTGGATGCCAGTTCTGACCTCAGGCATTTAAAAATATGCACCGTGGAGTCTTTAGGTCTTTCTCTCTGAAGCAAGCAGCTGATAGATTATTGAGCTCACAAAACAAACCACCCTCTAACAGAGCAGTAACATCTCAGGCTGGCTGAAGCAGTTTTGGATGGGCTGGCCAGACTGGTACAGGCTAGTCCTGAAAACTGCGGGGAGTTATGTTGTGTGGTTTTGCACCATTTTTAAAATAGAAATCCTACTACATTCTAAGGCTTTCATTTTTAGCTGGTTAGTAACACCTGTGGTTTTATTAATAGATGCCTGGAGTTCTGCTTACTAATTGGTAGCCTAATATGAGTTCATGCATATTGTTGCAAAAAGGGAGCAGAGGCAAGTGGCATCCTAGTGCCCAACTGCCAGCAGCATCTTTAGTTGGACTTCCATTTTCCCACAAAACAGTTGAGAAATTCAAGTTGAAAGGTTTTTCAGTTTTTGGGAAACAGAAGAATTTGTGCAAAAACTGTAAAAGAAGCTGAAAAAGCAGATTTCAAAGCATATACCAAGAAAATGGTAAAGGAAATGTGTGCTGGTTTGGTTTAATGTATTCAACTGAATTTGATACAATCTTCACAAAAACTAGTACATTTTCTGTTAAAAAGAATCAGAATTCTTTTATTGAAAATTATTATTTTACTTTCAACTCTCTCCTTATTGAAGCTGGGGAATCATTTCCCTGAAGAAATTTGCATCCATTAGCAAAGGAAATATATGTTCTACTAGAAAATACTTAACCTAAGACAAATTGGTGACAGCAGGATACTGAGCAATTAAATCTGTGTTCTCAGAGAGGATGTAAAGGAAAACCCAGATAAATGTAACGGATACTTAGGTTGTTTAATCAAGCTGCTTAACTTAAATCAAGCTGTGTAACTCATTTTTTCTGAAGAATATACATATATATAAACTTTTAGGATTGGTCTCTGAGTGCTTTTTGGCTGTAGAATGCTTTCTGAACAAAATTCAAAGGTTTATGTGGAGAGTAGGAGAAATAGCATTGTATTTTTCTACACAAAATTTGCTATTGTAAGCAATCAATTACCCTAGTGAATAGAAGGGAAGGAGCAAGCACCAAGTTCTCTGACAGTCTGATGACAGACTACAGACCAACTAGAAAAAAGGCCATTCTGAACATTTAGCTTCTGCTCTTCCTTAAATTAGTGTGATAACTTTCTCACTTTGCTTCAGTGTGCTCCCTTTTCAGTATGATAGATCTCAGTGTAAATGTAACTGAAATATATTTAATCAATTGTATTTAATACTGTATCATTCAATATGTTTTGAACATTTATGTCAAATAATATGATGCCCACAGTTATTTTCTAGATCATTTTCTCATAAGAAAAATTACAGCTTTGCTAAGTTTCCAAACAGAAATCCTCCGATTTTCATTCTTTTATGTTATAAAATTAAGATGAAGTTTATATGACCACACTGATGACTAAATACATATTAAAGTTCATTTAATAACTGGTCTGCCTTCTCGTAGGTGATGTCTTTTTCTATCTTGATTCCCTCATTTGGAATTTCTAGGTTCATATGTGTAATAATAATTTATGTGCTGGAGTCTATTACTTATGCTGACACGACAGACAAACAGAAGCCAATAAAGACCTTTCAGTCATTTAGAATATAAATGTGCATCACACAATTTCCAGAGCCTATATATGTACACACATATACAGTGCAGTAGTAGTTAATTTGGCTGGTTTGGTGATTTAGCTAAAGCTAAGTGTTTAATGTCTGTTTTTCTTTTCTCCAGTTCTACTGACTTGTTATGGTCTTTATGCGCTTAACTAATGACACATTTCAGACTGATTTTCTATGTTGTTTTTCAAATACGAAGACTAAATAATATTTTGCAGTCCAACATTATTTAAGACTGATTTGCCTCTAGTGTTACCAAATAGGTGTTATTTTCCCTCAGAATTCCTGTGTTTTTAATTTAAAAGCATTGTTTAATCTTAGTCATTGTTATATTGATGAAATTGGTGCTTGGGAAAATGCTGACTAATTCTTGAATCATGCTGCTGAATACTAAGTATTTTTTTATATAATAACAGGTTACTGTCAGAGATAAGAATCTTACACTGGACTGACACACATAAAGTACATTGTCTTTATGTGAGAAGAGTGTTGAAAACAGAATTCAAGTGATAGCAAACTACAGACATATCTCCATTTCAGTAGAAGATTACCTACTTCAACTTTATTAGGGTAAACTTGCTCTCTCTGATGTTTAAACACCACCCCTACACACACACGCGCACACACAAACAAACAAACCCCAAAAACCCACCCTCAGCTATTTCATTGCTGTTTTCTGGGAGCTGATAATTATTGGCTAATTCAGCAGAGATTGGAGTAACAGGCTTTGGGTAAATTGTCAAGTATAGTAATTACTAATTTTCAGCATTTCCATCCTCAAAAAATTAAATCTGACCCTGGTTTCATTTGATTATCAATTTGTAAATATGAATGTTTGAAAACTTGATTTTGTCAGTTTGTGTGTAAGAACAAAAGAAGTTCATATTTCAGATTAAATGGGGCATGGTCATAAAAAAGTACAATGTGTACTATTTTTTACAAATTGATATTGTTTAAAAATAATATTAAAGCTATTTCCATTAAAGAATTACTCATATGTATTTTATTTTCTAGAGCAGTCACTGATCTAATTGTTATGGTGTTCACTAGTTGCAAACAAAAGGGCAGAGTTTGATAGCTGTTTTGTAAATTATTTTGATGATCTTCCTCCTAATATTATCCAAAGAATTATTATAGATGTATCAAATAGTATCCTTGTTTCCCCTCTAGAGAACCTGTAGGTCACCACACTTTGGTATTAAAGTCCTACTGCTCTCTAAAGAGAGGTGGATGTCTCACCCGGCTGGTGGATGAAATACCCGGCTGAGGACTCTGAGTCTCTCTAGTTCAGAGAGAGGGAGGCTGAGGAGTGACCTTCACAGCTCCCTACAGCTTCCTGAGGAAGGGAGGTTGAGTGTGAGGTGCTGAGCCCTTCTCCCTTGTACCCAGTGCCAGGACATATAGGAATGGCCAAGAGCTGTACTGCTCAGGAGAAGTTCTAACTCTGTACTAGCAGAAGGTGTTGGACACCCACAATCATGCCCCAGCCTGAGCATGAGCTCTGGCATGTTTTGAGAAGGAGGCATGTACTTTCTGATGGGGGTGAGAGCTGTGGATCACCTTGAGATCATTTGACCACCTGAACAAGTTTGTAGAAGGCAGATGTGATGTATTGTCTTTCAAAGTTTTCTGTGTTCATCCAGCTTTTCTGGTTTCTCCCAGGATGGCAAAATCCCCATCACTGATGCCAGTGAGGCTCAGAGATCAAATCCTGAGTCTGAGGCAGGACATGCTCCTCAACTACGTGGTTTCAAGCTTACCCATGGATTGTTTTTCTCCTTTTACTTATTTTTAGAAATGCCTGAGCTATTTCCCATGTGAAAACATGCTAGAGCACAATATCCTGAGAACACCATCACTCCCTCAGAGGGAAAGTCCACGCCAATACTCTGTCTCCAAAGCAGCCAGTCAAGGTCTGAAGGAGAGACTTGAGCAGGTCCTGGTGGTGCTCACAGGCCTTAATGGCTGGGACTGGCCTCCCCTGGGACCTCCAGCCCCACCACCTCATGCCAAGGGCCCAGGGACATCTCCCAGCTCAGCCTGGAACCCTCAGTCCCTGCCTAAGCCATGTTGTACCTGTGCCAGTCTGATTATCCCACTATAATTACACAACTATTCCCAATATTAATTAACTAACAATGCAAAATGTATTGGCACTGCACGGTAGAAGAAATACTTATAAATTGCACAGTGTTTCTTTAGGTTAATAGGCTTAATTTATGGTATTAAACAATTTGACAGCCTTAAGTATAGACATTTTTCAAAATTTAATAGAATATTAACATTTAACTTCACAAATAAATTCATTTTTACTCATATGTTGGGATATTTATCAAGGTGTAATCTTATTGACTGACCTCTTTAGAAAGCAAGAAGACATTAGGAACAATTTCATAAGAGTGCCATCTGGGACATTGCACAATAGCTACTCCAATAACATAGATTGAAACTAAGACTAATATTTTCTGGGTATATCTTTTTCCATTGACTTCTTGTACCATTTTTTAGGACCTATATAAATAAGCTATAATGCTGCTTTTAAGTTAATGAAGATATGACAGCTGGCCTCACGCTTACAGCACACAGAGAAAGTTTTCATTTTTCATAAAAGTATCAAGAACTGTAAAAGAAATACAAATTTGCAGTTAAGGTAACATGGTCTGAATAAAAAAGAAAATAAAAATCACTCCTCTTGAAAATCTACGGTCCAGACTTTATGAGCAGGTGTGTCTCAAAATATGCAAGGAAATACGGTCACATGTAACTGAATGTTAAATAGGGCATGATAATTGCAAGAACTTGGTTTCGAAGAAAAGATGTATGGAATATGAATAAACAAGCAGTATTATCTAGTCAGTCATCCACAATACGAGTCCCACAAAATATCTCCTAAATTAACTAGATAATTGGCTAAGTCTTCATGAATAAATATAATTTTTCCTTAAAAAAAATCCAAAGAGATTGGCTGGGGTATTTTTTTTTCCCTAACAGTTTAAGGTAGTGGTGAAAATGGCCTCAAAACTTATGATCAGACCTTACAGCCAAAGAGAAATTTTCTCAAAGACTCATGGCAGATAAAATAGATAATTTAAAGGTTCAAGATAATAGATAGTTTTAAGATATGCACAGAACAAGGCGCTAGAAACAGTATGTTATCAGGGGTACAATAGTATGACATGGTGTAATCAATTGCAGAGAAGAAAGAATCTGACATCTCTAGGGGTATCTTCATAGTCATAGCCAGGATTTCAAATAGTGTAAATTAAGTGGCTTCAAACCAAACCCTTTTAGTTGCAACTGAAATTATCATCTATTCACAGTATACAGTTATTTTTACAAAGAGCTGTTATTTTGTATAGAAAAAGCAGTGTTCAGTGGGGGACACAAAGAGCATCTAACATCACCTGCGGGTTTTTTTGATCTATTGCATTTATACATTGCTTTGTACATCATAAATGCATAATTTCATAACTCTGCAGAGGTTGATACCAAGATCATTTGAGATAAAACTATGCTATGAGCAGGGAAGGTATGTTAATATTTCTAATTTGAATATTATTTTTTTGTATTATAAATCACCCTTGGTTATTTTATCTCTACTATCCTCTAGCATTTAATACAGATTAAGGAATATTATTAACCTTCTATTAGCATAAAATTAAGTATTCAAATTTCATTAAGTGTATATGAGTTTCTGCAATATTTTCTGCAAATATTATATCCCTAGACTAACTGTAGCTTCCATGAGCCTCAAGCATTTCTGTGATGCTTATGCATTAATTTAGAAAGTATCCTGTATACTTCCAAAGGAATCACATTTCTTTAATTAGAATGTAAAATTCAGAACTGAAGTGATTATTGTTAGGAAGCTGAATTCAGTTAAAAGAGCAATAAACACTGGATGTAGACATGCAAATAAAAGTTTTAATGATCTTGCAGAGGATTAAATTGTAACCAGTGAAATCATAAATAAAGCCATATTTTTATCTTGCTAAAAGGTAATATAAACTAAGAGTTTCAACTACAAGGAAGAAAAAACCTATTTTTTTTTGCTAACACTGTCATCTATAAATAGTGTTGACTTCAGTATTTATGAAAAAGTTAAACATAACCTTGTAAAGGAGACCTTTAATCACTTTAGGTTTTAGTATGGAAGCCAGTATCCCTTTCTAATGTTGTATAAATAATAGCAATTTCTGTTACCCAGAAAAAAATGAAAGAGGAAGAAAACTAGTCTAGTTTCCAGAACATCCTTCTCAACAAAACTGCAGCCAAAGCTACCAAAAAACACAGAGTATTCAACAAAAAAAGAGTTAATATTTGAAGTCTATTTTTTTCCCCTCTGGAATAATAATATTTCAATTCTATAGTCAACATATTAGAGGTAGATTGCTCTACATTTAAAAGAATTATTGCTACTAGAAAACAAAGTATTTCTGGTAAACATTTAATAGAACTAATCTAATTTTAATTATTGGGGTCTTTCTTTTTTCTTATTCTGCAGTTCTTCCTTAAAATCATCATAAAATTTGTGTTGCAAATATCAGAAAATCATAACATTTTAGAAATTCTGAACACTGCATATATTTAATATGTTAATGAGCTCTACTTTTGATGTGACTATTAGATATTTTTTACAAGCATTCTGAAGTTCCTCTTATTTGGGCAGTATAGATGCATTCTATTCTGCAATTATCTTTTCATTAAGGATGTCAAGAGTGAAGTTTACCTTTTGAGGTTTATGGGTATCTGCATCCAGTCCTTGGCAGAGCTCATGCTCACACCCCTGAACCAATGTTTTTGCTGTTCTCTTAATTTGTCCCAGAAATAATAATAGTCATAGAATATTTATTCTTTCTTGTGGTGTCAGTATTAGAGAAAGTGTCAATCAATATATACAATTTGTAAGTACTAACACTTTGTGATTGTGTCTTTAGCTTATTTTTTAAAACTTAGCATACTATTATTGCTTTGGTTTTGAGTGCTTATTGTCCTTTGTCATGATGGTACATATCTTTGTCATTTTGACAATCATGGAGAGATCTCCTACTTCTGGAGTTTAAATAAAAAAGGAGAAGGGGGGTTTGCTTCATACTTGAAATAGAATTTACATAATAATAAGCATGTGGTGAAAATAGGTGCCTGAAAATGTTACAGCTAACCATTACTGAGAAATTGTTTGCCTGTCTCCCCCTTTTCTCCAGCATGTATCTTCTGAATTTCTTCACTCTTTTACCTTTACATTATAATTTTTTCTGTCCTGGCTGTCTATCTGACTCTTCTTTTAGATTCTGTTTGCACTTTATTCTCCTACAGGATACCACTGGATGTTATACACACACTTGCTTTTACCCAGTGGCCCTGTAGCAAGTAGGACATCTGCCTCTGCAGCATTTGTTTCTCTGTTATGCTAAATGTCTCAGAATGCAGCCATGAATGGGAGTCAAACTGGGCTGTCCTGCAAGGCAAAATGAAACCTTGAGAGGCTGCCACTGGCTCATGCGGAGACTTTGTAATTGAATGTTCTACATCATTTCACACAGTTCCAAAGTCTCGTTTGTTGCAGTTTACATGGTAATTTAAAATATTAGTGGAGGGCAAGGCACTTGCAAACTGGTCAAAAAGGGCTGCTTGAACCATGACTTTGATAGGAAGGTGTGGAAGTTGTATGGGTGACTACAATGCTGCCCTCCAGCAGGAAAGGCAAAAACCAGCAATGTCAATAAGCATGATGTGCCCAGAGTTTCTTTGCATTAAGAGTAGCCCAAACTGTACTGAATATCTGAAACTATCTGAATTTCTGTCACTGTGGTGGCAAAAAGGTGAAAAATAAATGAGAATTTAGGTGGGAAACAGATCTTCCATATAATGAGTTAGATGTCAATGTCTAGAATCTGAATCATACAAACAAGATCTCAGTTCTGCATTTGTCTTTTTGATTGTATAAAAGCATGGATGTTAAGTTCCGTATTTTGGAGTCAAATATTTGTATCATGTAAATTACCTCATTCCATTAAGATCAATGAGATACTCTGAAAGCACAAAGATTTGGACAAATAGTATCTAAGGGAAGCCTCTTGTGTGACTGCGCTTACTTTATGGTGTATCTGTAAGTTGTGATGATTCACTGTAGCAGGTATCGAGATCAATGTACCAATGTGTGATTTAGCAGCAAGTGTGTAAGGGATGTGGATTTATTTCTCTTCACATCTTTAAAAACTTTGAAATGAATGCTGATTTCAGCATTGAAGCTCTATTCAAGGCCTCAGGCAATTACTTTTTAATCAGTATTTGAAGAACTCCTTTTCCACCTCAAGGAACATTTTTATGAATGCGGAAATGTGCAGGTTTCTCCAGGCAATAAAAAGCCATTAGAATCAGGAGTGAGGGGTGCTTCAGGGTAGAGTAACAATTCTGACATTTCTGAGGAAACTTAATTTATAGAAACCTAATTTATACAAGATCATAGAAGTTCTTACAGTGATGCTCTAAACAGCAAGGTATTTTCTTGTGAATGAAAATCCCAGACCACTAAAAGAAATTTATTAATCATTTCATTATTAGAGATGATACGGTCCCATGTAGTTCTGTGAGCACATAGATTACCACATGGAATCCCAAATCAGTTCAGATTTCTGTAGTACATACGTACAAATAGGCAGATAGGGAATAGATTAGGAGTTCTTTAAAATAAAATATACCTATTCTGAAGAAATTAGATTTTACACCATTGAGCTCAAAATAATCCCATATTTTGCTTTTCAATTAACACAAAATTACATTACCTATACTATTCATACTAACCCAGGGATTTTCTGTGATGGACGTGATATTTAAAAGTGCTAGCCAAAAGTAAGATCTGTGGACTGAATAAAACCAAATGTCTTCAGTTGCTCAATAGGATACAGAATTTTTCCATTTAATATGAGAGAAGATCACATAAATACAAAAAATCAATAAACAACTTTTTAACCTCAGACAGTCAGGGGACAAAAAACAGGAGAGTAAATAACCCATGCACTCTGCTTAGAAACCAAGTAGATTCAAAGTACATTGAACTAAGATGAGAAAAGAACTGAGAAAAAATATCCTCTGTAAAGAAAGTTCTTTAACATTAGTTCACACTTAAACATTAGTTCACACTTAAATAAAAGGTAGTTATTTAAATTTAAAATTTAAATATTTTAACTCTGGTTTTCTAAAATTTAAGTTTTTTAAGCTTTTAGACATTAATATAAGGATATAATATATGGGTATGTAGTTCATACATTTTTCATACTGCTTTTTCATTACAAACATCTGAATTTTTTATTTAATTTGTCACACATTTGTTTAATTATTATCATTTTTATTGTTAACAGAGGGATATTTTCCCCTGGGGAAAAGAAAATCATCTTTCCAAATTCTAACAGCTTAGGCTAACCAAATCTAAGATACAAAGCCAAAAAAGCTGTCTATTTTCTTTAACATCAAATAGATTAGTTTAAAATTACAACTCTTAAATATGATTATATAATTTGGTAGGATAAATATTTGAGCTTATTTCTTGTGCAGTAGGGAAAAGAACATTTGCAGTCATTTCTATGTAGAGGGATAAAAATCTGCAGGCATTATACAGAACTGTATCAAATGTCAGAAAGAGTGATAAACAAAAATAAAAGGCAAACAAAGCTCTAGACATCCTGACATTATGTGAGATTAGAATAATGTTGACAGTTTAAAATTTAGCTTCAAATACACTAAGCCTTTGAGCCACGAGATTTGTTTTCAAAGATTTTGCGTTTCTCAACTGGTCTTCACCTGATGTGTTATCCCCCAGTTTCTGCATTGTGAAATAGAGAACAACTGTTGAGATCTCCTTTAAAATGCTCCAAAAGCTAATCTGTAATAGAAAGAGCTTTATAAAAGACTAATATTTTAAAATAAGTCTGAGTTTGAATTCTATATTCTATTAGTGAAACCAGAAGTTGAAAGAACCATAATAAAACAAGAAGACAAATGAAATGTCTTGTCAGTAAGAAGGACAGCAGGATGAGGACTGGTGGAGCAAAGTTCCTCCCACTGTAAGATCAGGTTCATGACCACCTGAGGAACCTGAATGTACATAAGTCTATGGCACTTGATGAGATGCATCCCAGAGTCCTGAGGGAACTGGCTAATGTAGTCACCAAGACATTTTCCATCTATTTGAATAGTCTTGGCATTCAGGTGAAGTCCCAGGTGACTGGAAAAAGGGAAATGTACTCCACTTTAAAAGCGTACAAAGGAGACCCCTGGGAACTACTGACCTGTCAGTCTCCCCTTTATGCCTGTGAAGATCACAGAACAGATTCTCCTAGAAGCCATGCCAAGGTACATGGAGGACAAGAACAGGATTCAAGACACCAGCATGGCTCCACCAGGGGCAAGACCTGCCTGACCAACATGACAGCCTTCTCGATGGAGTGACTACATCAGTGGACAAGGGAAGAGTTATAGATTCTATCTATCTATCTATCTATCTATGCAAAGCCTTTGACAAGGTCCTGAACAACATTCTTCTTTCTAAACTGGAGAGAGATGGATTCTTTGAGTGGATTATTTGATGGATAAGAAAGCGATTGGGTGGTCACATCCAGAGGGTAGTGGTCCACTCAGAGTAAACAGCTT
>VZSJ01002250.1:6082-53742 GCA_013398405.1 Pheucticus melanocephalus | reverse complement strand
CACACCTAATTCAGTACTGCAAAGGGGAGACAATATGTTTTCATTTTTAATTCATTTCCTGAAGTAAATGTGTCATTTAATTAGGTTTCATTTAGGCAGTTCTGTATGCAGTTTTGTTGTTTTCAAACTGAAAGATAATTTGCCCACATATTGGTTGTAGATTATTGTTCACCAGGTCTACCTAAACTAATATTTTGACCGCCTGTTGATCAGTGCAAACAATTTGTGAAACAGAACAGGAATATTCATAATGCCAAATATAGAAATATCAATTCAGGATCATTGATCTTAGTCCAAATCATTCTCCAAAATGTATTTCACACACAAATTTCTGAGTTTTTCAATAAAGCTTAGATCTTACTTAATTGTTCTGTTGCTAACACAAAAAGCAGAGGGGAATCCAGCTCAGTATAAAAAGATACATTAGATTTACTCTACTAAGAATGAAAAAATGCTGACCATAAGCACTTTTAAAGAGAAGTAAAGCCTTTTGCTAATGAACTAGCACTTCTGCAACACTGCTGCAGGTGTAAAACCAAATTAGAAGATTTTAATCTTTCTTTTCCCCTCCCCTGACCCATCCTGCCAGCTTTCTGTAAAAATAATCAGTGGAAATCCTTGCAAAACAATATCTGCTGCCGAGATGAGATCTTGGCGATGTAAATCAGTTATATTCATTCCCTGCTTGCAGAAGAAGCTTTGCCTTTTCTGACACTCAAGGTCAAAAATTGTATTCCAGAATCCACCTATCTATTATCTGTTTATGGAGACACATCAAGTTGTCACCAAGGATTAGTTTGGGAAGGTCTTTATTTAGTGTGTTTTTCAAAAATGCATGTAAAATATATATATACTAACATTAATAAGCAGGTAGTGGATTCTGAATGTGAAAATTTGGCTGTGTAAAGAGGCATCCCACCCAAATGGGCAAAGTGATTAGAAATCTCATTATAATTCAATTCTTTTTATGGGAAGAAATACATGAGACAAAGTAATAGAGAGGAAGAGGAAAAGAACCCAGAATGAAAAAAAAAAAAAATTACCTTTTTTTTTGTGTGTATGGAGTACCTTCATGGCAAATAAAAAAGAAAAAATAATTTTAAAAAATTGGCATTTCCATTGATTATGATTGTGTTTATCTTTATTTGACACAGCAGTAGATAAAACAGTGATGATAAAGCAATATTATGCTGGCTTAGAAATCTAAGGAGGGAACTTAGAGGTGGCTGATTATGAAATCTTTTATCTCTCTCTTTGTGAATAGTGGTTTTTATGTCGCAGGCTATTCTCTTCCTGGTTTTATTCAGAGCCATACATGGGAAAAAATGAGTGAATTTTGCTTAAGAAATTAATTTCCAAAGACACATACAAAATGAGCAACAAAAGGCATGACAAGGATAGAATATCATATCATAGTAAAACACTGAGATATGTTCTACTGCTCCCTTTCCTTTTTATAAATACTTAATAAATACGAGTCAAGTGAGTTTCACATATGTTATTATTGTTATCCTACTTTTTTTTTACTCATTTAGGATTACATTATTTGTGTGCAACTTTTTAGCTGAAATAGAAGATGATGAAGAAAAGAAATTAAAGCACATCTGAGTGAAGAAGGGAAATGGTTGAAAATGGTATCCCTGAGTCCAAAGAGCACCTTTCCCAAAGCTGCTGGCAAGAATAAGACCAGTTCCCTGTGGCTGGTTTCCATGTACTGCTGTTGTCATCAGCTTTAACTGTTTTTTCCCCCTTATGAGAGTGGAAGGATTTTAAATGCACCCAGTCACTGGAAGAATATGCATGCAGACAGAAGTGACTCATTCACAAATCAGAAACTGGTATAATTCTATGGAATTTTGTTTGCACTATTTTACCCTGGGCAAGCATGAACAATTAGTTGCAGCTGTTTTAGACAGACATATTTTCATTGGTACCAGGGAATGAAAGACGGGATCTGCCCCACTGTGGTAGTGGCAGTCACTGTTTTTCCTCTGACAATAATGTGACTCTGAATTATAGGCCCAAAGTGGCAGACCAGAAATGTGCACAGATCCAGTTTTGTTTCAGGTTCTTTATCTGAAGAGCTTCCCAGTCTTGAGTAGCCACTGTGACTTATGGTTTTCAGTCCAGGTGTCAAGAAACCATGCTGATTAAGTCTGTCTGTTGAAAAGGTATGCTAAAGCCTGGAGATGAGATTCTTCATTTCCTTTCAAGTGAACAAATTTTAGTGGGTGCTTCTAAACATCCTATTATTTCCTCTTCTTAGGAGATGTCTGGAAAGCTTGATGTACTCTCATTCAGAAAAGCAATTTTTACTGAAAAATCCAAATACGTTTTTTTTTTCAGAATAGTCCCTGAAAGTCCACAGATTAGCTGACAGATTTATAATAACTCAGAGTGCTTCGACATAAAGAAATCTGTAAGTACTCAGTGTTGCTGTAGTAGTGTTCAAACATCTGTGTGCTGGTTCTTTGTGCCAGTAGATGTAAGGTGTAAGATGTAAGATCCTCAGTTTCTGTGAACATTCATTCTTACTTGTTTAGAAACTTCCAGTTATTATTTTACAGACAGCTATCCACAAGGACTGTGCTTGAAATCATCAAGTTTTCATATAAAGCCATGCACAGTCTTGGATTTTTTCGTCACTTTTCACTTGGCATAAATTTGAGTTGATGACTGAGGAGGTCAAAATGTGCATGCAGAATTTTAGTGCTCTGTGCCATTCAGCTGTCTGGAACTGGATTTGGGGAGGTTTTGTACTTCTTTGGAGATGGAGGAAGAGAAATCTGAGCAGTCAGAGGTTTCACCTACTCTTGTTGTATGGATAGACGTCAAACAGAGAAAAAGCTACTTTAATCATATCCTGTCAGTTTAAATGTAGGGCTTTTTATGCCCTATTTTTCTGGGAAAATACATATAGTACTGCACCACACAATCGCGTTAAGTACTACACAGGAAAACGTGCAAAAGATGTTGCCGTGGTCTAGATTTTGAGCAAATAGCCTAGCAAGACATTTTCATTTTCAAAAGTCAAACCTGCCGTTATATTTATGGCTTTGTTTAGATTCTTTTGTTTTGTTTTTTTTTTTTTTTTTTTTCGTACATCTCCATCTAGAGTTTACAAAGAAAATAGACCTGCTGTGATGTGAACCCCAAAGGAAAGATACACTGTGTCTGTAATACACTGAAATGTCAGGAAATCATTTATTGAGCTACTGGTGCCTTTAGAGGCTGGCTATAATTTGCTTTGCTGTCTGATAATGTGTGTGTTTGTAGATCAATTATCTCAAGAGCTCTTTGGAGCCATAAGGTCATCTTTGGCATATTTGTCAGATACCTCTGTGCAGAGATGCCGAGTAGCGCATTTTTCTTCCTGAACTTAATAGATCATCTCTCAAAGTAAGTGAGCAAAGAGATTATCTGGTGATGGCAGTACTCTCAATGCTAAAGCTTTGCCATACCTTTAACATATTTATATTTATATATATAGTGAACAAATTATAGCAGGAGTTTTACCTACAAAAAAAAGCAGCATGTGGTTTCTTTCAGATTGGTGAATGGTAATTCACTTGTGAGCACCTTTATTCAAATACCAGTATTTTAATCATGACTGCATCCAGATGAACAGAACCCATTTGTGACACCAGCATAATTTCTCTCGGTGGTTCAAGGCTGAATAGATATTCTGGAAGGAGTCCCATCTTTTATGTTAAGAACAGGAATTGTGACCATCAGCATCGCTTGTTTTCTCTTAGGACAGTAGCTTTCTTTTCCATTACCTGCTTGAAATTAAAACTTGAAATCTTTATGGAGTGCATATTTAAATTTAAAAGATACGGAAAAACTGAATTTGTAGAAAAGATTACATAATAGTCATTCCATGAAATCTAAAGACCACAGACCGTATGTGAAGACCATGTAAAATGAAGAACACGTTAATAGACTCTCCTGGTGCATCATTGCTGATTGGATTTTTTTTTTTTTTTCTGAAAGATTTTAGATTCAAGACTCCTAAATATTTTCAAGGGGATGGGAGAAGAGGAACAGAAAACAAAGCTTATTTATTGTTATACAAATCTAAGTTTGGAGTTTCCAGTTTCAGCTCTTTCACAGTATGTTTCATGTATATTTATGGAGGCCACTGAGGGAAAAACAATATCTTGTTTCAGATCTTTAAAGCCTGATGCAGCTAACAGCTAATTTCTTTGATGTCCCTTGGTGTGTTGAATTTAATTTATCAAAAGCAAACTAATATGAAATGGTAAAATCATTATTAAAGTGGAAATAAAAATAAATTATTAGAACATACTAACAGAGGAAAATAAAGCAGATAATGTCTAAGTTTCTGGGATGTTTCTCATTTTAATTACATTAATCTTAATTGCTATTAAACTGGTTATGGGACAATATTTTCTACTTTGTTGTAGCAGGTAAGTTTAGAGAAGGGAAAGATATGGAAAAAAGTTCATGCAATCCAAATTGACATCATACAAAGGGACTTTATTTGTAGAACTAATCATTCAATCTACCTAGGAAAAGATTTTCAGTGTGTGTTTTTAAGTTTCATAATTATGTAAGTAATTCCAATTTTTTTTAATTTTACTTGTTTCTTCTGTTGTTTGTTTAAAACTTTAATTATGTGTGCATGACTTTTATGTAAGTTTCCCATGAATTTTTGAATCTTGAGAGTTCACATTCAGAAAGAATTGGTGCTGTCACGATCTGAGCAATATTTTTTTCTGGAATATTGTATTTTTCTGCAATATTGTATCTCTGCTCTTAACATGGAGCAGAGACAATATTAAGAAGTTTTGATCAGGGTATTTAGTTAGATTTGTGGGAATAGAAATCTTAATTCCAAACTTGTCCTCCTTTTGGAGATGAGCTAGATCACAAGTTCCAAACACAGCTGGAGATTTTGTTTTATGACAAATTAGGTTCATAGTTCAACCACTCCGTGCTTATCTCCTTTAATGTCAACCAAATTTTCCCTCAGAAAAAAATTTTTAGTTAGAAAAAAATTAAATTCCATTTGGGAATGCAAACAAGTGCAGGGAAAATGGTCGTTTCCTACATGCAGGTGAAGGTAATTCTAATTTGCTTATTAAGTCAATATTGCAGTTTAAATTCTCTTTGGTATCCTATTTTCAGTGATTGGAAACTCTGGGAGCTAAGACATGGCAAGAATGGTCTCAATGAGTGCATGAAAGCAACAATCTTAAGATTTCACCAGGATAATACTGCTTTATATATGAGGTTTTTTTGGATTGAACCTTTCCTTTTTTTTTCAGCTTAGATATTCTAGATTGCTAGTGCACATACATACTACGAAGCTCAGCTTTTAACATAAATTTTAAAGAGAATGAAACATTTTTAATACGGAAAATGTAGATTTTGAGATTTTTAGGACTTTTTATTCATTTCTCCTTCTTACTGCTTCTTTTAATTATTTTGAAATTTCATTTTATGCTTAGATATTTTCTGCTTATAAAAAATTACTAACTTAATCCCTGTGTTGCTTGAAAAACCACTGAACATTTTGTAGTTAGGCACTGAAACAGAAATCAGATGTCCTAGATTAAAACGCCAAGCCAGTATTGTAATGAGTCACATTTGAGTTAAGACTTTTTTTCTTTCTAAGTGTATATTGGGCCATTGTCCCTGCCTTTTTGTTCTATCTTATTTCTATAGCATCCTCCTGAAAGGGCAAATCAATACACATACGCATTTTATTTTTAAAATAAATAATAAGGCATGTAGTTAATTAAAGCTATATGAAATTTTAATGCCACATACATTCTTTTATCAGCATTGCTATCTCTGCCCATTTTATCTTTCCTGCTGGGGGCTTTTTAGGTATAACAAAAAATATTGCTTGTTGCTTTTCCTCATGCTGATCATGAATTCAATGGGGATCAGCTCCTGCCAGTAAAGGCTGCATATTTATGCTATTGATTTGTGAGGGAAGGAAGCTGAGGGCTGTTTGTATTGTGCTATAAAATTAATAAATAATGATTCATTAGAACAGCATCCTGCAGTTCACCAGTGAGCAGTAATTTGGTGTGAGGGTTGTATTTCTATTTTCTACTCTAAATGTGCTTGGGATACCACAACAGGGGAGCATTGCTGTTGCAGTAGCTGTGAGCACTGTCCTAGTCTATGCCCTTTGGGATTTCCTCTTTCAAGGCGTGGAGGTGGAGCAACAGAAAGAAGGCAGCGCATCTCTTGGCGTACTTCACTCTCCAGCAAAATTGTGAGATCTGTGCATATGTGTGCTGGAAACCCTCGGGTGTCAAGAGAGGGCTGAGGTGCCCTTGTCTTTGTTGGCTAAAATAAGGAAATCATCTTGAGTCAATCTCATCAATCTCCTTTACCTGTGTTTTTTACCACAGGTAAAATGCACTGGAGACCATTAACCTGATATTGCTATGCAGTATGAAGCTAGGAAAAAAAGGGCACAACAGTTTACTATCCCCAGCAAAACCAGAGGTCCCCTGAAGCAGTGGGCAGTTAGATGGTACGTCCCGCCAGCCAGCACTGCTTGCAGTCAGGGGGGCACTCCCCCGACCCTGCTGTCGGGCACAGCGCCTAAGGCCAGCACCCCACGTGAAAGTGGCAGTGCTGCCTTGGGAGGAGACGTGGCCGCCTTAAAGCTTCTAGCCGCAGAAGGAAGAGAGCGCTCTTCGGTTATTGAAGTCTCCAGAGAACAGGAACTGAAGGGAGCCAGGGACCGGAGAGGAAGGGGGCGGGTTTACATGAAGTTATAAAGGGAGTGGGCGGTAGGGGGTGGAAACAAAGGGGAAACCAATGGGAGTCCAGGGGGGAGTGGGGTAGTGGAGAGTGACATACAGGAAGGGCCAATAGAAATGACTCAGGGGAGGGGCCCCAGCCTCTGAGCCAATCACCCCAAGCCCCAGGCAGAAGGTTCTGGAGGGAAGGGTGGTGGCAAGGAGTGACTGGCAGGGCTCTGGGGAGGGATCGAGGGAAGGATACATGAGGTTTCCAGGGCAACCGGGGTGGGGAATAGCTTGATGCAATGGTAACTATAGGAACCGGGGTGACAGGCACTTAACAGGGAGGGGAGGGAGAACCAGGGCAGAACCATTTGTAACTTAGGGGAAACAGAATAAACCAACTTAGGCAGGGGGAGAATAGAACAACTTAACAAACACAACCCAACAGTCCCTGTTCCAAATTATCTGATGGTGCTGTAATTGCTATTGTTATTCAGAAATATTTCATTCTTTGGGGACTGTTTGGGCAATGATTGTGCCCATCCTTAATAGAACACTAATTCAGTTCTTCCTTAGGAAGAATTTAACTGGTATAGAGTATTAAAATCTGATCTTCAAGACCACAACTGGAAAGTATTCAGGAGGCATTATAAAATACATTGAAACTGAAGGAACATTCACAGTATTTGGCTGTATTGGAAACATATATTTTAACTCATTTTTAAACCCCCAGAGGATTTGTCAACATTAGCACCCAACGTGGTCTTCAAGAGTGTTGTGTGGTAGTTTCACTCATTTCAGCAATTACTACCTCCTTTAAACCCAGAAACAGTAAATAGACTGGAGCATTTAAGTGGTGGCAAAGTTACATAAAATAAATATGAAAGCATTGATATGCTGAAAGTGGTTTGTATTAGAGAAGATTTGATATTCATATGACTGACAGATCTTTAAGATCACAAGGCATACCCTGACAGGGTAAAAGGGAGACCTGTTTTTAGAAGACAGTACAAACTATGGATTGAAAGGCTTGAAAGATTCCAGTGGTTTTAATTCAAAGAGATGAGTTTAGATGCACAGTGTCTCATGTCAGCCTTTACATGAAATGTGCCTGAGGGCACTGGCCTTGTGGTGGACCAGAGCTAAAGTTTAGAAATGAATGAATGGAGGGAAAATGTAGCAATATACAGTAGGTGTGCGTACATCAAAACTAACAACACTGTGACTTGTTAAGATTGACAGGTTCATTGTTTAAAGAACCAATTGACATCTTTGATACCTGACCAGTTTCAGTGACATTTAATTTATTTTTCAGCAGCGTTTTCTCTAGTCTCCTTCTAGACTATGAACGATATAACTTATGCCCTTCTGAATTTCAGTGCAATTCATCCTTGCTGATTATTCCTTGCTGGTGGCTTTGGAAGATAGACAGGAGAGTGAATAACAGCATTGCTAGTACAGTATGTCACTACAGAATAAACAGAGCAGAAGGAGGGAGACAGATTGTGGTGCAACAATGGCCAAATATTTACATTTTCTGCAGCAAAGCATAGCACAGAGGAGTCATCTTCTCAGCATGAGAGCTTAATCTAGAAACTAGACCTTTTCCATGTAATTGAGAGACTACCACTGATAGTGAAGGTGACCACCTTCCTTTTTCTGTTTTATTTGTAAAATATTTGGGGTTTGCTTTTTCATTCTGTCAGGCCTGCAGGTTTTCAAGAATCTGATTCCTGTGATGAGCTGACAGTTTGGAGAGTAGATAGGAACTTCACAGAAGTTCTACATGCTTTTCTGAATGAGAAAAAAAGACTGCTTTGAATTTTGCAGCGTAGTGGAGTAAGCTATGTTGATGAGGCATTGATGGAAAAGAAAGGTTGGGAAAATTGCCAATGGAATTTCAGGTACTGGTGCAGATAAACTAAATTTGATATGAAAAGGACTGCAAACAAAAATATAAATCATAAAGGAAGGAAGGAACAAAATTACCACTATATAAATGTATTTCATACCTCCTCTCTTTTGAACTGTTATCTTCTAACTGCACAATATCCTATATTAAAATTTTGCTCTTGCTCTTCCATGGAATTTTTTGCTAATTCATGCCCTTTCCCAGATATGGCCTTTTTTGTCCACTGGGGTTTCAGCCGGGACTTTAGTAAACATTTGTGTGAACTATCTGAAGTCACTCAGAGGATGACCTGTATAGAAATGTTCAGTGTGGAAAAAAAAGATTATTCTAGTTTCTACTTTCAATTCATAATGTCCTGTGAGAGTAGTCCTGGTAGGGTCCAAAACCTTAACTGCATGCTACACTAGAAATCTGAGACAACCTTCGAGGATTTAAGAGACATCAGCTTTCCTCAGCGTGGGCAGAGGAAGTAAAAGTGCTGTCAGTATGTGATGGGCTTCTGGAGAAATATCATGAGTCAGAGAGAAATGTAGCCCAGATCTGGTGAAATATGTTGCTTTCTTGGCTTATATTCACAGTCTGGTAGAAAACATCTTGACATAATCCTGTTATTTCTTTGAGAATAAAAACATTTCTGCCTTTGCTGTGAGTGTGTTCATCTCTGGAGATCTCTGCCAGAAAGAGTCCATCTCCCCACTGGCTCAGCCTGGAACATCGACCTTTACCCACGTAAGGGACTTGGAAATCCGGCAGCTATGATAAGGGACAGAGTGTACTAATGCAGAAACATTCAGCAGCTCTCAGCAGGAAGTGTCTTGTCAATACTGGCAATAAGTAATGTGCTAAAGATTTACTGTCAGGTGGCTGTCTTGACCACAGCAGGGTGGAAACTTGCAGCAGGAGGATGGCTGTACATTCTTAGGTCACCCGTGTTTACTTTGATGAATGTGTTTAGTATCCTTGGTCTGGATTGTTACACTGAATTGGGGGAGACTGTAGTAACTGATAAACCCAGTAAAAATTTTCCATCATGAACAGAGAAAAGGGAAGTTAAATAATTAGACATAGGAGGTATCAGCACTATTATTTTTATTTTTCCTCAGGTTTCTAGCACAGTGCCCTGCCTTAAATGGAAAAAGTTCCGGTCATGCTGTTTGCAGTAGATAAAAATTGATTGAACAGAATGGTTGCCCCATGGTTATTGTGATCTTGTATTTATTTTTATTAATTAAAATTTATGTCATTCTTTTTGAGGTTATGCAGTTATTAATTTATTTTTCTGCAAAGAAAAATTATGTCAGTTTTCTTATGTAGTGCTTTTGAACAACTTTAAAATCTATGTGCAGAAATGTCTTTCACAGCTTATCTGGTATTAGAAATTTGCTTATTTTAAAGTGCACTAATACAGGCTGCAAGTTAGTAATCATAGACTCATAGGATATTTTGGGTTAGAGGGCCATTAAGTCCAAGACCCCTGCTATGAGCAGGGGCATTTTAAAATAGATGAGGTTGCTCAGAGCTCCAGCTAACCTGATCTTCAATGTATCAAGGGAAAGGGCACCGTCAAATAGATCAGGTTGCTTAGAACCCCATTCAAACCTTGAATGTTCCCAGGGCACCTACCACCTCTCTGGGCAACCTGTTCCAGCATTTTATCACTCAGAGTAAAAAATCTCTTCCTTGTATCTAACATAACTCTACCCTCTTTTAAGGTATTGCCTCATTCATTTTGAAGCCATTTCCATTTGTCCAATCTCTACATACCCTGGTAAAAAAAATCTGTGTATATCTTTTGTATGCTCCTCTGTAGTCTCCTTCCTGTACTAGAAGGCAGATATGTTTCCCCAGTGCCTTCTCTTCTCCAGGCTGAACAATGCTGACTCTCCCAGCCTGTTTTAATAGCAGAGATGCTCCAGTCCTCTGATTATCTTTGTGGCCTCCTCTGCATTCCAACGGGTCCATATCCTTCTTATATTCAGCATCCAGGTGGAGTCTCATAAGAATGGAGTAAAAGAGCAGTGTGTAAACACTAACTTCTTTCACAGAATGACCTTTCATGTGTACCATATTTTTTTAAAATCTAGAGTAACTATAGAAACATGGAAGACTTCCTCTCCCACATCCCTAAGTACATTTGCTTATAAATCCACACTGACTACTTCCAATCACCTTTTTCTACTACCTGTGTTTGGAAATGCTTTCTAGTTGACCCACCACCTTCCCAGGGAGTAAGGCATGGCTGACTTAACCTGTAGCGGCCTGGATCTTTCTTCTTACGCTTAACAGACTCAATTGGACAATTGAATAAAAGTATTGAATTTTGCCTTGAATTTTATCCATAAAGAACAATTATTAGAATTTGATGGTGTAGATGTAAACTTTTCCATTAACTGAAAATATGCCTTTATGCTTGTTATTCTTTTGTTGTTTAGAGCATTGGGGGGCTAATTCTTACTTTGCTCAAAAAAAGTTCATAAAGAAAAGGTAATAAATGTCTATCTTCATTCTATTCTGCCAGATACTATGCTACTTTTAGTGCCATTTACAGAAGAGCCATTTTACAAGGCATCTTCTGGGCAGTTACCTTAGTGTCCTGAGTTTCAAAGTGCCTTCGAGCTGCCCCAAACACCAGAAAGGTTTTCTGAAAGCTCTAAAGCAGTGTGGTACACCAAGGGACAGTTTTAATAATTTCTTCTAATTGATAAATGGTTATGTGAGTCTCTATGTCCTCTAAGATAGCTCTGCTCCCTCTGCATTTCTGACCTACATCTGTCACTATTTTAATAATAAATCCCATATCAGTGGTTTCTCCTAAGCAAAAGGTGCATGTAAAGAAAATCCTCTTTCCCAAATTACCTGACTTTCACATTTTAATCATATGTGGATTTTGCTGACCATTTTTCTAAACCTAGATTTTTTTCAAAGTGGAAGGGTTCAAACAGGAAAACATCAACAATCTTGAAGTTTCAGGGTCAAAATCAGATTATACTTCAGAGTATGTGTGTTTCAGTTCCTTCTCTGTCTGTGGTACTTTAAAACACAATGAATCCCAGGTCTTGACCTGTCTTTGAAAAACTGGATTGCTGTAGGTATCAAAAAAGATTTTCAAGACTTTTTTTATCTCAGAATATTTAAATACACTTTTTTAAAAATGTCACTCTGATAATGTAAGTGAATGAACAAATGAGAGAAATTTGCTTTTCAGTAAATAGCAAGGGCATGATAGGTGCTTCCTGACAGCATGAAATGAAGCACAGACCACTGTTCTTGACCATCAGGCACTTCAGTCATTAATTCATGCTGTTGTCTGGGCAGCGTGCCACATGCCAGATACATTCTAGATATGGTACGTGCAGGAAATTTTCTAGAAATAGAGATTCATGTCACTCTGCTTCACTAAAATGTGACAAGATGCTTGATTTTGAAGGGGTTTTCTTCAGAAATAGAGAGTGATTCTTTTGTCGCCTCTTTCATATGAGCTTTTTGGAAAAAAACAAAAGTGTTTCATAAGCATTATAAGTTCAACTATGACTGGACTACAAATAGTTAATAGCATTGGATCAGTCTTGAGGTATGTGGGAAACTTTTGCAGTGCCATCTAGATGTTTGTTTTCTTTTTTAATTCATATCATTGAACAAGTTGAAATGTTGTCTGCATTCAGCTGTGAGGAAAGAGAAATCCTCTTTTCTTCGGCCTTCCCACAGACACAAATAATAGCAGCAATAAATAATTCAATTAATTACAGTGCAACACAGTGTAGTTGCATTAAAAATTATGAGAACTGATTCGAAGTGGAATAAAAGGAGTTAATTCAGAGCAGATGAGATGTCCTTCTTTCTATTTTTACCTCCTGGTTGTAAGATAATACACGACTGTATTCCAAAAGGAGCAGGGGACAAGCAAGGATATTTTGTTCCTTTCTCAGTAGGAGATACAGGAAAAAATGAAAGTCATAGCTTAATCTTAAAATTTGTTTGCAAAAGACTTGGAAAACCAGGAAATGAAACTTCAATTTCTTGTTTTCTTTCTGAACATTGCTATGGTTTCAACAGCAGCCAGAGCCAAGGAGAGCTTAATCTCTGAGAAACCAGATAATGCCCTTAGCTGAATAGCCACTCTGAAGGTGTGGAGAAATAAATGTGAAGCAGTTTTTTGCCTTTCTACTTTATGGCCACACATACACACTAATTCTTAGTTTCTGGATTTTCATGTTTCTTCCATTTAATTAAGTGCTCAACATGATTTTTTTTCTTCTAATTTATTTGTCTTCTAGACAATTTTAGACTAGTGATGTGCAAGGCAGAAGGAGGTGTACCCCCTGTGAAAGCAGAGGAATTCTCAGCCTCACTGTGATCAGGTGTCTTTCACCACTGTTCTGCTATCACAGAAATTGCCAGCAGGCACACCTGGAGAGACATAACCCTCACTTAGTAGGGGGTTAAAAGAGGAGGGAAAGCTTAGAAAGGGAAATAATGTGTTCTTGATCAGATAGTGCTGTGCTATGCTGCAGCCAGAAAACTGGAGAGAGGAGAACTCAGGTATTTGGAGCTTGAGGCCAGGATGGCTTCAGGTTTCTCATTGTTTTTTTGTGGTCTGGGTTGTTTGTGTCGCTGTGCATGCTGCTCTGATTCCTAATGAGGCACTCAGGACCCTCACTCTGGAAGAGAATAAAAAGTAAAACCATGATATTTGTATTTTTGAGGGAATTCTTTTAACTTTGAAGATGGAACTTTTGTTGCATCTCACTTTGTAGAGGGAATTTGGACCCAAGTCATGTAAGTCTTTAAAGATTTAAAACTTGAATCTCATGGTTGTATAAGTACTTAAGAACATAAAATCTATGTTACATGTTCTTTCTGTTTCTTCAGTGCTAGGAGAAGCTACCTGGGTGAGGGACTGAGGTGGTCAGGATGTGGGACAGAAGCTTATTCTGCTCTTTCCTCTGCAGGAGTGAGGCAGAGGTGTGTTGTCCATGCTGTTGTCTCTGCAGCTTGGTAAGCAGCAGCCAAATGCAGCTGTGAAAGATTTGTTGGAAGGAGGGCAGGAGAAATAAAGGAAATGAGTGCCACAAAGAAGCATTTTGGTTATTGAGAAAGGATTTGTGGTGAGTGGTTGCAAACTCACACTCTGCTAAACTCTAGGCACTGACGATCAGTGAGTAGCTCCTATCAAGGGGATGAATTGCAAAAAACTATAGATAATTTTGGTCTACTGCATGTGTTGATTTAACAGTCTGTAAGATTTGCCAAGAAAGAGTTGAAAATGTGTTTTTGCAGCGAGTGTGAAAAGTCATGGTGCCTTTATCTTCAACGAAGGGACCTATGACCTACAAAGTGTGTGACAAATTCGTATCTCCAGCATTTCAGTTTTGCTGAGGAAAATAGATGCTTCTAGCCCAGCAGTTGCAGAGATAACAGCCCAAATGTGAAACTGAGGTGGACTCATTAACTCCTTGACTTTGTTAGTGGCTTCATACAGTATATTTAGGAGTGGGGGGGGGGGGGGGGGGGGGGTTTCCCACTCTGTGTGAGCTGTGATAAAACTATGAGTCTGAAGGCTTCTTGGTAGCATCAAATGTTCAATGACTCTTGGCTAGAAGAAAGGAAAGGGAAAGGAGCAGGAAGTAGAATTAGAACAGGGAGTGTTTTGAATTAGGATGGGAAAGAAAAATGTAGCAATAAGATCCTTCTGCCTTGACTTCACACCTTTGGTATAGCGAGAAGTTGATGAAGAGAATGGTTTTGATGTGCGCTTAATTTAGGAAAAAATGCACCATATTTTTTTGATGCTTTTGACCAGGAGTGTCATTTTAAACTTCTTAAATTGGTGATCCTTACTGAGAGGTATGCTGCTCATATCTCAAATAGCAAGAAATATTTCTGGTAAAACTAGAGACACAGGACTTGGTGTTTTTATCAGCCTTGTATATTCAAGCACACAACTTCTGCCTTCTGCCTCCTTTGTGCACAGTTTGAAAAATATTGCTCCAAGCTGTAAAGGAAAAGCAAAATAAATGGGGGGAGGGTAGGTTGGGGACAGAAGGTTTTCTATCTCGGACTTCAGAAGCCAACCTACCAAGGTCTAAGTTGATCTAGTCAAGTTCTTTTGGATGCTTTCCTTTTGAAATGCAGGAGATGATAAAGAAGGAAATAGCAGCAATATCACATAAAATACAATCAGGCTATAATCCATTTCAGTAAAGAAATTTCTTTTTGTATTTCTTTCAATCTTTTCTGATACATGATTCTATAAGTCAAAAAAGCATGAAGTTACTTTGTGAGAGAAGTGCAGTGGAAGAAAATGGTTTTGGTTACTCAAATATATTTTATTCTACAAATAATAAAATAAGGAACAAGCCTAGTTACAACCAATGTGTAGTAGTTACAAGGTCCTGTATGTGGGAGAATGGGTCTAAAGAGAATATATGTAGTTTTAATTCTTAAATTGATGTAATTGGTGGTGATCTGTATCAAATTAAAGATCATCACCAAGTTTACTGAGTCTGTGCTCACTTAACTATTGTGCCCAGACTGATTGAAAACGTATAATGAGAAGATTACTAATCTGGGAAGAATAAACCATGATGGAAGTAGGAAAAACAAACCAGTGTTTCACTAGGATCATGTCAAATATTTCTCTTGGTATTACTCTTTAACAGAGGTAATGCTTTTCTATAAATCCATCTTTCTAATACCCATCTGGGTGTGGGTGTGGTTCAGTGTCTCAAATTTTCTTGAAAAGCTCTTTGGTTTTATTTTATTTCCTCTTCAATTAGAAAATAAACACTTAAAATTAAAATATACCATGACTTAAGCCCTAAAGCAGAGTTTTCTATTGTACTGACAGGAGAATTTAAGTAGTGTCCTGGGATAATTATCAGATTGGAGAGCTTTCCAGTCAAATAGGGGGGACAGAACAGGAGTTGTAACTATATTCCCTCTGATCCACTCATTTCAGGCACAACCATAAAGATCTTTTTGTGTTATACTGTCATTAGGAAACCGTCTTCCTGTTTTAGAAGCTCAGCTGGGAATGAAGTTGATTGGTGATGTTTATGGAAGTTGTGACTGTGCTTTGTGTTTGAATTGGAGATGGCTTCAGGTGGAGATGAGAGCTAAATCAAATCACTGTTGTACATAAGTGTAATCTTGAGACTTAGGGAGCCTTTCCAGCAATTCAAGGTGAGACATTTAGTACCAGTTTGCTAATCTGGGTGGTGGGTAAATGAACAGGAAGCAGGAGTATTATATAATAAATGTCTTGCTTTGAAGATTTGGCTTTGTTGGTGTTTGTTGTTGTTTGTTTGGGGGGTTTGGATGTGCGTAACAAGAATTTTTCTTCATGTTCTTATATAGAATTTCAATTCCCTATAAATGGAAAGCAAAGATACAACTTAAAATATCATATAAATGGGAATTACTTTTATTTAGAACTTAGACATAATGGGGCTTCTGGAACAAAATTTCAAATCACTGTAATGGAAATCTATCCCTTCTGAGTTGGTAATAGCTCCACAGCTGGAGAAGGACATCAGAAGAGGGAAAAGACTCTGTGCAGTACTTTCCTTAGAGTGAAACAGATAGACAATTCATTTGACTGAATATGTGAATTTGCAAGACAGTGAATGAGACTTGACAGCTTCAACATGCAGATCTATAGAAGAAAAAGCATGAGCTACTGTATTTTGAAATAAGAAACTTATTCTTTTGGCTTTGTTACAGTTGAAGAGTAGATTAATTGAGAGATATTTTTTCCAGCTTTTTTCTTCCTAAGTCAACTTTGAGGAATTTTCAAAACACAAATTTATATTTTAAGTAAGGACCATTTTTCATGAGCAAAAGGATAATTTTTTCATCAGTTAAAATATTCATTATGAGCTTTAGACAAAAGAGGAAACTTACTTAACTGAGGAAATATCTCTTTACTTGACTCAGTGGGATAATAGAAGTAAAATCAGAAGGGGTTTTGAGGGTTTTTCTGGGGTTTTTAAAATTTATCATTGGTTTGTGGTTTTTTAGGTTTTTTGGGGTTTTTTTGGTTGTTGTTGTTTTGTTTTTTAACAGAATTTACCAAATTAATGTGGCAAATTACTTTAGGATTTGTCACATTTTCTTTTTTCTGGCTATAAGAAAAAAGATTTTCTTGCAGTTTTGTGAGCCTTTTTAAATGAATGTTCATCTCCCTCCTATTCAGTCAGAATGAGATAAGTACATGTTAAATTGAATTTCCTAATAAAATGTAATCTTGAAAAAGTACTGTATGGAGGTTAAGGAAACAATCAAACAAAAAAAAACCAAACAACAATATCTCACCAGTTGTCATTGTTCATCTTAACATACTCAAAGACTTCATGTTTGTTAATGGGATGTGGAGTTTTTTGCTTGCCATTTTTAAAAAAAAACAACAGCCAATTTTGCTATTTTAACACTTAAAATTGATTCTGCAGTATGATGGTAAACATTTAGGTAAATGAAATGGGGTAACCAGGGAGGTGCTGGAGACACCAACACTGAAGTTGTCCAAGAAGTGACTGGACGTGGAAGTTAGTGCTCTGGTCTAGCTGACAAAGTAGAGATCAGTCAAAAGTTGGACTACATGATTTTGGAGATCTTTTCCAAGCTTAATGATTCTTTGATTCTATAAAATTCCTCTTCAAGCATCTCTTTTTTTAGGCATAGGTCATAAAACTGATCTTCATTAAATTTAGATCAGCAGTCATATAGGCAATAATTTTTTTAATCTTTATTCCTGCATGGTGAACCGATGACTTTTTAGGACAAGACATGAAAATATTCAAGTGCTTAATTATATAATTTTTGTGTTGGCTTTTTTATTAACAAGACAGTGTTGCTTTTCCTATTTTATAATTATCTCTAGAAGGTCCTCTAGTTGAGATGCTTTGACAGAGTCATTCTAGTTGACATAGTGATTGGTGACTTTGCACATTTATGAAGAAGAACATAGCTTTCAAGGAAATCCAGCACTAAGCTGGATCCTGGTTCTCTTGTAGGACTGGTAGCAGGGGAAGGTAACTGACTTTTCTATTTGATAAAGGATCTTAGAGTGGTACTCATAGTAATATACTTCACTCTTATGAACACTGCTCTCTGGAACCTAACATGGATTTGCAAAAAGAATTTTTCTGTCTTGTGTCAAATATAGCACCTCCAGGACAGAATTTGTATAACTCTACAAGAAAATGAAAACAGCCGTTCAGTAACTCTTCCTTGCAAATATTCCAAACTATGATCAGGTCTGAAAAGCTTTTAACGAAAGCCAGTTTTAATGTTTTGCCCTAAAATTCTTCTGTCAAACTTTGAACAACCAATCACATAGCTCTTTTTCTACTTGCTCTCACTTGCCAACTCATCCTGTGGGATTTTTTTGTTTGTTTGTTTGTGGTTTTTGGAGGTTTGTTTTGTTCTGTTTGTTTTTTGGTTGGTTTTTTGTCTTTGTTTTTGGTTTTGTTTTTTCCCTAGCAGTCCATTGGAATGAAATGGACTAAATTTGGGTCAACTGCTCTGCTTGAGTTATTCCAATGACTCTTCTTCTTTTTCCACATTGGGTGTGCACATAAGTTCTTTTGAGGTTTTTTTTGGTTGCTTGCTTGATTTAGTATGATTTGGAGTTATTTTTAGATGCCTGTTCTAGGTTTTAAAGTGATTTACATAAGTACCCTCTGCTATTGAGGTGTATTCTGCAGTTTTGTTTTTTTTATTTTGTATAATTTTACATTTTTGGGTGTTGTTTTTATTAATTTAGTTTAGTATATCTAAAGAAACTTCACTCTGTAGTTAACATAAAATCATATTTTACATACATGAACACAAAAATATAAACCACTTTCCCCTTTTCCATGCTTGATGCAGTTCAAGCTACTTTGAAAATAACTTTCAGAATAACAAGTAAGTGGTTAGAAACCACTGTCGATTTTAAATTACTTCCACACCATAAAGTGCGGAGTAGTTTTTTAGGAGTAGTTTTTTTAAAATGTAAATCTCGGGCATTTCACATCTTTTCACATAATAGTGCTTATTCAGAAAATTATTGCATAGTAACTTCATTTGAGAGTTATATTAATATATCATTAATATAAATTTATATCCTTATTAAAGGGCAATAGATTAATTATATTTGAAGATCACAAGAGGCAATATCTGAATGCATCCTTTTGAGTCTGAAGAGAGAGGTTGCATATTGTGTCACTTCTGTATTAAACTTAGCTCCTTTAAATTTTTGTTGAAGAGCAAAATCAGGGCAAATGCCCATTTGCTTTCTTCTGTCAGATCAGCTTCTGCTGCTTTGTATTTGTCACAGAACTCAAGCATAAATAAAGCCATGGGCAAGGGACCTGTGTTCTCTCTCCTGGTTCATGCATTAAGTCCCAGCTCCAGGTCTGAGACCTTTCCAAAGTTTCTTGAGTTTAGTGGATAGATCTTTGACCAGTGGTAATGGCTATGGCTCCCCAGCTGGTGCCCAGTCACTTTCTGGATTACAGGTTCAGCAAAGGCTCAATTTATAATAGCTCATTCTGAAATCTCTCAGATAGTATTTCCCTTCACAGAATGGGTAGTTCAAGTTCAGGAACTATGTTAGGAGAAGCAGTGAAATGTTTAAGTGTCTGCTCCAGCTTTTTTGACATTTGAGTGTAAAAGTGCCAAAAGAAAGGCATTCTTAGAAGACTTACAGTATTTTCTGGTTTTCTTTCACTAAGAAAAATTTAAAGGTTGTCTTCCCCAGAATTCAACACACACTTTCAGTCCTGGAAAAAACGAGTGAAATGGAGAAAGAAAAAAGGGGGGAGAGAAAGAGAGAGGAAGATGGGTGTATACTGCACTTTTTAGAGGGAGAAAGTACATTTGCAGACTTATTTTGATAGGTTTTTTTGCATAGCTTTTCCAGTCTCCAAGGAAAAGGAGAAATTACCAATTTCCAAATTTACCACATTGCTATTTTCAAGTAGAGACAAGAATGGTTCAAGCTGGTTTTGCTTTGGGTGTAATAGGGTCTTTAAAAGGTCTTTCTTGACATGTATATATCAACTCCAGTAGACCAAAATCTTAAATTGGAGCCTAAATGTTCTTTTCTGCTCTGCAAGTGCAGCTCTTTTCATAGGCTAAAGACAACTCTGTCCATGAACTGATTAGAGAATTATGCTATGCGAAGTATTTGCTCCTCTTTTTCATCTATTCCTGGCAAGCAATAAATGGCACTAATATTAAATTTCAATTTATGGTATTATTTTGCAAGCATGATATGTCATTTCTGCACAATAGACTTCACCTTCTGAAAAAACTTGCTCAGAATGTTAGTCTCCCTAACTTCATCACCTGAAAGGTTGGTCTGCTTCCTGCAATAATTATGTATTCTCCAAAATTAATATTTATTTATTAAATGTGAGTGTGTACAATGTGCTTCTGAGTTTCTTTAGACCTTAGGATGTTTGCTTCCAGTGATTTTCTTGTCTGGAAAAGTCACTTCTCATTCATCTGGTGATAGATTAATATTTTTTCTTTCTGTTGTGAATCTGTTTTGCACTTGTTTGATAGTAAACCTTTCCAAACAAAACCACTGTAACTTTGATAAGTATTCATGAGAAACCATACTTAGAGCTTTTTCAAATCTTCAAAATCTCATATGTCCATTGCATTGCTTTTTTTCTCCCCACCCTTTAATTAAATCAAAGGAAATTATCACCTTTTGCTAGATCATTTTTTTCATAAATATTAATGCGTCTGTTCTGATTTAACTGTTTCTCCTTTTTGTTTTCTTGTTTGTGGTGATTGTCTTTAACCTTCAGCTCTAGACACAGTCAGTTTGGTGCTATTAATTAGTAGAAGTCTGCTGCTAACATAAAACAAATGCATGGATTTAGAAGTATTCTAAACAATTAAAGTCTAAATGCATAGCTATCACTGTGACTTTACAGAAGGACTAGCATAAGAAAACCCACCTTTAAGAAAGGATATCAGGACATACTTCCTAACAAAGGAGGAATGAATTACAAGGATAATCTTGATAGTCAAGGCCAGGAATGTAAATGTGTATTATACTTGCCACTGTTTTTAAAATGACAGCGAGGTCATTTCTGATTTACTTGGACTACTTTGCTAACAGTTTGTGTGTGTATGCATCTGCAATATGCATGAGATTTCGCTTACCTGATTGTAGAAAACAGGTTGGAGTATGAGGGCTAGGAATTCATAGAATTTTCCTTATGGAGTCAAGTGTCTGCTTTAAAAGATGATTGCCATAAGAAAATGCAGTTGTGACCTTTTATTATTCTACAATTTTTCATTGAATGTAGAAGCAGTATATAATCTTTTCTCCTCATGTGTTGAGATTAATCAAATCTGACATTGCAGAATTACGTTGTGCCTTCCATACTCAATTTTTCAGCACTTCTGTAGTTTTTATACAGCTCTCTACAGTTTCACACTAGCCCTGTCCATTAGCTCTTGATATAGTCTTGTGACTTTGCAAAGATTTCATATTTCTTGTTTGCTCAAAGGAATTTCTGGCTCTGACCAATAGGTTATTTTTGAATCAACCAGCAGGCTAATATCAACTGAAAGATTGTAGCCCTCATGCTTGGTTCCTCCAGATGTGTAAATGCTATTTCCTGTTGAGTCCATGAAACAAATGTCTGTACTAAGGGAAAACGGCTGTTGCTGAGATCTGCATCTAATTTTCTCCCCACCTGGTGATATAACTACAGTATGCTCTGAGAGCTTGATGCCTTAATGTGGGGGTTTTGTCCTTGTTTTAACATGACCATGTTCGTCACTGACTTGTGTGTCTACTTCCTGGCATTTGAATTAAATGCTCACAGTAGCTGCAGCTATGAGAAGATATTGGTGGACCATTTCAGATTCTAGCCTCTGGGATGGCAGCTACCAGCTCCATACCATATGAGACTTCAGAAAGGGTTGGATTCAGGGAGGATTCAAGTCCTCCTGCAAACATGACTGTTCTTTTCTACAATATATCTAATCTTAGCTGGTTTTTCATTGAAGAGTTAGTTAAACTTTAGCATAGTAACAAAATATTTTCGATGTGTTTCATATTCAGAGTACATTTTTACTTTGTCTTGTATCTCCATGACTAATACCACCTTACTATAAGTCATTGCAGATAGTGCTTTTATCTTCCTTGTGTTCTGCTCTGTGGACCAAAGTCAGCATCTCATACTTACTGTGTTATAATTTGTGGGTTTTATTGGCCAAGTCTTACTTGGTTGGGTAATAAAAGTTATCTTGGCATAATCTTTGTAGCTTGGTTGCTGCTCTCCCCAGGCTGGTGAAACCAGTGCTAAAAGCCACTGGGCCTTGGACAGTTGCTGAGGAGACTTTCAGGTTGTTGCATCTGACTCTGTACCTGTCTTGCACCAACCTTTACTTTGTAGGCACACTATTGCCCCCTTGAAAACACAGTTGTATAATATTTCATACTGATATGAGCCTCTTAAAAGCAGCACAGCAGATATCACATTCATAAGCATGAAAATAATCATTCAACCAGTTACTTTTGCTTATTCACATGGTAAAAGTTTCTTTCCTATAAGCATTTACAAATGTACAACATTGGCATAGGTAGTGCAAGAACTTGTAATGCAAGTTAGAAAGTAAGCTTTTCTGTGAGTGCAATGTCATCTGTATTGGGTACAGAAACTTCTCCTAAAAAAAGGAAAAATATAATTCAAGAGAAGCCTCTTTTTTGCAATTTAAAAAGCCCTCAACTTTAAGCAATTGAACTTATTTATTTTTAATAAGTTTTGCAGACACTATTGGCACTCTTTCAATATTTATTAACTAATAAATCACATATAAATTGTCATATTATCACCCATTAATTGTTTTTATGGTCTGTAGATACCATTTCAGTTTATCAAAGCTATGAACACAAGAACTGGAAAGTCAGCAAATTTTATCCAATTAAAACTAGACACCTTTCAATCCCTCTCAGTTTTAAATAGAAAAAGATTACAGAAAGAAGGGGATTAGAGGGAGGGAGGAGATCATCTTTCACTCTCCATGTCACATAAAAAGGACTAACAACATTTAACAAATTTCACAGGGATAAATGACTATGGACTTGCTTATCTATGAAACATTCCCACCTAGTGTTTACTTGTAATGCCTCTCAAAATGAATGCATAAAGGACCTTAATTCCTGAGAAAAGGAAAGGCATAATGCCAGAAAGGGCATCAACTTTCTCTTCATTTCCAGTACCAATGCAGTGCAGAGATATTATAGAGGCTCTAATCCAGGAGGGTAAACAAAGCCCTTGCTCAATATTAATTAAAAGGCTTCAGAATGCAAGGAGTCTTAGACACTTACAAAAGAAAATTTTAATTGGATTAACTACTGAACAAATTTCAAATTTAGATTCTTTGGTTTTAGGAGGAAAAATAGGAAAGGCACATTTGCAATGTAATAATTATAAGATAAAATTATATTAAAGAATGTAATAATGTATTGCCTGTATTTAGAATCTTTGGATAAAAGCAGCTTGTGTATGGTCTTGGCTGACCAGTAAGTAATATACTTAACTGTGGCTTACACTGAATTGTTTGGGAGTGTAGGCAAAGGGATTTGATTTTTGTATGGGATCTCTTAAAAGTGTTGATAGCACAATCCAAAGTTAGTGGTTGTGGTTAGCAAAATGACACTGAAACAAATGTGTATCCTGTAGGATCTAGTTTTTTCTGTCTTTTTTCCAGAATAGATTTAGCTAAATCCAGGGAAATGTCTACTGTCAAACGAAATAGACTAATCTTCACTATGAATTTGGAATCATATCTGAGAAGGAAAAAGCTTTATTTAATGGGATTAAAATTCTGTTATTGACATTAGGATTAATGATTTACTTGCATCACAGAATATCTCTCCTGTATAAATATTTATTATAGCTTTAAAGAAGTTGCTAACTTAGGATGTAAGTGTGATGTAACTACTACATTCATTTTTTTCATAAACAAAAGCAATAAGGGTTTTCTGTTCTTATTGTTGTACTGCCACAACTGTCTCTTGATACTATTCATTCTAGCCTTTATGCCTCCACTTTCTGTCTTTAACTTTGCTACTTATATATTTCTGCAAAAATAGCATCTCTATATTAGTGTTATCTTTAATATTTTTTCACCTCTAGCTACATAAAATCAAAAAGGTACAGTTTTAACAGGAATCATTGAGAGAGGGGAAGTTTTAAGCTGAGATGCTAAAAGAAAATGCTGTACAGACTCTGCCACACTGTAGCAGTATGGGATTTTCATTATTTCATTCTGTCATGAATCCCAAGTAATAAAAATCATTTCAGGTGCAATAAAAAATCTCTCATGCAACCAGAGCTGTGGTTTAGTGTATGTAAGAGCTATAAAGATACCCTCTGCTGGAAAGGAAATGTTGTACAAGGGATATTTCTGTTAATGTTTCTTCTGTGTTCACTTTGTCTCATAAATTAATATTGCTCCTTTATGCTACTACTATACTATTCTTTTCCTTTGCTACTGCAGATAATAAATTATCCAGTATATTTCTGTACAAATTCTGATATGCTTTCTCTTTTTTTTATTGGTACATATATATTTGTAGAAGTGGAGAGAGAAAAAGAATGCAGTATGATGAGTTGCTCTTTAGTGAAAAAGGTGATGGAGAGATCAGTCTGACTTTGGTAGTTGCTGAGTTTTCAGACATGCCTTTGCCTTTCCAGGTCTTTGCTGAGCATCTACAGGACTGATTGAGAGCTTTCATTTATTGAGGAAAGGATGACAGTGTTTTGAAATGAGTTTATAATGTTTTTTCATTCTGCATCTGAGACACCTGCTTGGTGTGAGGCATAGAAGTACAGTTTTGGCCAGGTCCCAAAATAGCTGTTGGAAATATTCTCAATAATGTCACTAAAACTGAGGTGATGGTGAGTGGTGTCCAGTAAGAAGTCAGAATTTTATCTTCTAATTTAGAGGAAAGATGTTTCTGAGAACAGGGAGGAAGTGATAAACTCGGGTTGTAACTGAGCCCTTTCCTCGAAATGGAAAGGACCATACATTCCCATTAGTGGTGGCTTGCTGAGGAGGAAGGTGTCTGTAAGTGGCAAAAGATCTGTCTTGCTTCTCTGAGGGGTTTTCATGCTCATGCCTGGATTTCTGTTGCAAAATACAGCGTCAGTACTGGATCAACCAAAAGAGAAATTTGGTTAAGTTAGTGCCCAAGCTATGCTACAAATGATTTTCAGTATGATCACATGCTCTTATTCTCTTTATTCTCTTAAGGGATAAGTCAAATATTTTTCCAGATATCTGAAAAAACCAAATGCTGAGCTAGGCATACAGCAGCATAGTTAATAGTCTGACTGTTAGAGTTGCAATATATGATCTCAGGGTTCTAAATTCCTTATTCAAAGAAATCCAAAGAAGCCAGAATAAAGTATAGCTCTTTCTGTGGAATTACTTGAACTTCAGTTTCTTCCAACTTAGCTGAGTTTCTTTTTACAGGGTGACTGACAGCAAGTTAGCAGCAGTCATAGCCTCCTTTAGTTGCCAAGTGTCATCTTGAACCTGAACCACCCATCAGCTGACATAACTGATGGCTGAATGTGAAATATTTTTTAATTTTAAAATATCCAGTTCAAAGACTGACGAGAATGTTTGATTTAAAAAGTGTCAGCAAGCATTTTGAGCCAGATGGAGATATCAATTGCCTAATTATTCTTAGAAATGAAACTATGTGTGAATATAAGCTGGAATCATTAACATTAAAGGTTATGATTGTCAAGTACTGTCATAAGGTTCCTGTATCGCTTGCCTGTCACTTAAAATATATGCAATAGATCTTTTGGTGGGACTCAATGGAGTGCTATTTGCCATATGTTATTTCTCTGTTGGTGGGATGAAATAAACCTTTACTTATTATATATAAATGCTTGTCACTAAAGCTAACCTGATCCCCTGAGAGCTGGGAAACTCTTTCTCAGTTCAGAGGAGCAGATATGCAGACTCCAAACCTGCCTCCTGTGGCTGAACTGCTGTAAGGATTAAGCCAATATCGGTGCAGGATGTGGGGTTTCAGAACCATTTTGTGTAGTTGAGATGCTCCAGAAGTCAGACAAAAAACCTGCCTGATTCTCAAATTTCATGTTACCCTGGGAGGCTTCATGGGCTCGGCCAGCACCACTGAGTCTTGTCAGGCATTGCTGGGAGCCAGTTCCTACCTCTTGCTAAGGCCTAATTAAAATGTTTCTTCTCATAACCATAAAATGACAGTTTTGCAAGACAACAGGAATTTGTATGCCTGAATAGCCTCCTCTCTAAACACTAAACAGCAGCAGGACAGAACACAAGGTGAAACATGAACGCTTTCAGACAAGGTTACACCAGTAGTGTTGATGAAGACTGCTGCTGGAGAGCATTCTCAAAGCTCTTGCTATTTAGTGGGATTCATTCATCTGACAGTAATGCACATTTTATTCTACTTGAGTATTTTTTTTCCATAGGTTTTCACTCTGAATATTCAGTAGCTTTTTTGTTTGCTTGCATTAGCCTTTCATGTCAAAGCACTTTCTCATTTGTTATCCAGGGAAATATTAAAAATAGCACAGTTCTGGCTAGCAGATGCAACCATATGTTATCGAATTCATAATGCAGGCTTAAAATATAGCCTGGGAGAAGGAATTTATCTCAGTCACACTATTCTTACTTACAGATGTGATGTTAATGATTATTGTGTCTGCAATTTCTCTTAAATTATAAACATTATTGGTGATGAATTAATTTATTATCATTGTAAATTAATTGGAATACTCTTGTAATGGGTATTTGCAGGTGTGCTTATTGGAAGAATATTGCAATATTCTTTTTATCATTTCAACGCCTTTTAATATTAATTCTTCTGAGTTATAAAGTCTTATACGGTACTCCTGCAGAAGGTTAGAAAAAGACAATGTCTAACTTTTTTTTGGTGATAGTTCATTTTGTTTGGAAAAAGCAAATGCCAGTGCTCTGCATGGAATGAGAGTTGATGTGTGACTTAGTGGTAGGGGAACTGGGAATTTGTTTTCATTTTGAGGAGAATATACCAGATTTAAACAAGTGTTTACTTATGCTAATAATTGTACTTCATCTTTTAAACTAAAATGATGGAAAAAAGGTTTGTTCCCTATTAAAAAAAAAAAAAAGACAAAACCATATTTTCCTTAAAGTCTGTAATAACTGCAAGCAGTTTCCCTTCAGAAAATGATCTGAAAACTGACAATGTTGGACACTTGAGTTTATAAAACAGATGCTGCCCCAAGGGATAGACTAAAGGAAGTGTTTAACTGCTTTCCTTAGAGAACTTTGAAAGACTTTTATTTTTAATCACCAGAATGCTATTTTGAACACAGAGGAAAGACATTTTTTCTTTAATGATTTTGAAAGGTCTTATGACAGATCTTCGGGTGTGTGCTTTGAGAATGTTCTGGTGTTCTTATGGCAGATCTGACGCAGGAAAATAAGGAGATCTGCAAAAAAAATTGTAAATTTTAACAGTGACCAAGTGTTGATAATGCAACCATATCCTTAAATAAATAAAATGCAAAAAAAAAGAGAATGTTCTGTTTCCTCATCATTCAGACTGTCCAGGGGTATGAAGAGATGGGATTACTGGGATTAAGGCTATTGGAAAATAATTTGCAGGGCATGTGCATCAAGCAGCGCCTCTCTTCAACCAATTTTTATGTTGAGCAACACAATTAGAGAAGAGTTGGGGATAGGTATGATGCCAGATTTACTTTAATGCAAAATGTGGAGCAAGATAGTTGCATTAATGCTGAGAGTCTTTCTTGGAGGGCTGTCTGTTTAAAGTGCAGCCTGCAGTTTAATAACAAAAAAGAGCTGGGGGGAGGAGGGGAAGTTGGTGCCGATCACAACCTAAAACATCACAGAGTGGCTTACCAAAATGGAGCAGTGCAAGCTGCTGCATGGAAAGGAGGATGGAAATGCACAGTCACAGGGAAAGCTTTTATTTGGTGCCAGGGTGTTGGAAGGAGAGTCATGGGGGACTTAGGAATGGGACCGAGTTTTTGTAATTCATATCTTTCACTCTTTGATTTATGATTTGCTCATTGTAACACCTAATTCACCTCTAAGAAATATTAAATGAAATTAAATAACAACCAAAACTGAAAATGGGAAAAATGGGGCAAAACATGGCCAGTTCAAGTCCCTGGAAATTTAAGTTTAGGTGGCAAAGCTTGGATTAGTAGTATCAATATTTCATGTTGAAGCTGTTGTGCATGTATCTTCTTCCCATGAAGACCACAACTCAGGTGAACAAAATTACAGAAAAACTTTACTCTTTGTTGTTTTGGTTTTGTTTTATGATTTGTTGAAATAAAGATAACAAGGGAACATATAGAATTCTCCAATTTTGATTCTTTGGTAAAATAGAACCTAATTAGATTGAACACATGTTTCAAGAAATCTGATCCATGAAGGAAACAGGACAGACTTGCTAGTAAAGTTTGTTTGGACTTTATGACCACAGGTGAGAGAAATCCTCCATAGCAGCAGGAGAACACAAAAGAGCTGCAACCAACCTAAATCTCTGCCTTCTGCTGTGATCCTACCAGGTCTCATGACACTGCTGTTGTGGGAGATAATGAAGGGCCTTAGACAGCTGGATATTGGAAGATGCTTGTTCTTAGCATTTACTGAGGAAATGACTCAGTCTTTAATCTGTAGTCAAGAACCTGAAGAGTCACTGAGCAACTCTAGGTAACATCTTCTGAATCTGGCATGGACTTGAGACTCACATCATTTTAGGGCCTCTGGCAGTCACAGCAGTGTTCTAGTGCAATTTTGCTTTTAATTAAAAATGACAGAACCCTTTGTCAAAGCCTAATTTTTGTGGAAAACATAACTATCCATTTTCAGCTGGAAGGTTTGGGCCAGGTCCTTGCCTTAAGCAATCCCATGCAGCTTGGTTAGTATAATAAGTAAATCAATGCATCATCTTTGTTGAAACTCTCAAAAAATCCAGCTTTTTTTTCCAAACTAGATGACCTATAAAACTTGTGAATCCCAAAGAGAGTGAAGGTCTGAAGACTTCTGGTAGTCACAGCATGAAAAATTAAGAACTTTGTGTTGACAGAGAGGCTGGGAAACTCCCAACATCTACTTGAGAATCAAGGAGAAGAAACCAGACTGGTGGAAAAATGTATTTTTAAAGCAATAAAAAATGTATATATATCCCTAAGATGAGCCAAAACCGAGAAGGGCAAAAGCCCTGCCACTGATATCCAACTCTGGGCAAGGACCCCAGTGTAATGACAACTTATAACCCTGCCCTTGCCAGTCCTTGAGAGAAAATTGGTTAGTCACAGGACCCAGGTGGGCACTGGTAGAGTGAGCTTACATTGGAAGAAGAGGTAAAGATTTGAAAGTATTTTAACTGTATTAGAAATTCTTTTACATACTAGATAATGAAAGCTATTCAGCTGTTAAAATATTACATATTCTGAGACTTTTATAAAATGCAGTTTCCTTTCACATATACCAGCATTTTGTAACCGTTCTATTAAAATCTGTATTTTTTAAAATTCATTTACCAATAATTTCATGTTGAGATGCTGTGTAATATTAGTATATAAATGAGTTTTCAGTTAGGTGGTAATAATTTGTCCCTGTAACTGGATCACTATTATCTTTACTGCTCACACAGCGTGCATATGACAGGGAACAAACTCTGCCCCTGTCACATAATTACAAGAAATAAATTATATTCTATGATCTGATATACTTGTCAGATCATAGACCTTGATCACTTAAAGTTGCTTTACTCTGCACATTATTGCTCTGCATTTTTGGTTTTGTGAATATAACTTTCTAATGGACCAGTGGTGCGCATGTAAGGCTGCTCTAGAGCTCCCTGTGAACGATATACACACCTGCAGAACTTTTGAATGGCTTTTGGAGCCTAAGAAATCTGTCGGCCACAATGAAGCTGTGACTTAATTTCTCAGGCAAGAAATCTGTCAGCTGTGAAACTCCTTGATGCAGCTTGTGAACTCAAACGTTGTGTGCTCATACATTGTAACACCCAGCTGGTGACAGCCCTTTCAGTGCTGGCAGGAATTAAAGAGATTTTTGTGCTGGTCTCCAGAAAGAAGCATTTTTGCTCAGGTCAGCTCCTTTTCCAGGACACAGTGGCATGGGGCCAGGTCACAGCTTCAGGGGAATCTGCTAACTGCATAAGCAAATCTCTTTGGTTTGCTAGTGTTATTATACCTCCCTGCTCCCTTTCTTTTAATAGCTTTGTATCTTACAACTTTCATTTCTTTCCCCTGAAAGTGTTGCAGGTACACTGAATCAACTGACTGAAGGGACAAAGGGAAAGCAAAGTTGATAAAGTTGTTTGGGCTGCTTTGCTCCTTTGTGAAGGGCTTAGTTACGAGCTAAAAACAATAACATTATTGTGGATGACTCTGGTATCTTAATGAAAATCATTGCAGATAAGCATGATTCTCTTAGTTTGAAGCTACTTAAATGTTAGATGTCAGATCTTATCTTGATCGGTCTTTGCCAGCTTTATTCCTAAATAAGTACACTTTGAATTAAGCTCTATAAGTAAGAATTAACCTAGAAATTTGTCACTGGCATTATAACCTCTAAAATGCCTAAATCCTAACGTGCAAATAAACAAAAGCTGATGAAAAGTTTGTGAAATGAACTTATATAAAGTGTTAATTGAGTAAGAGAGCACAGAAACTCCCCATAACTGTTAGTTGAAGATTCCTGTATAGTGCCTGTAAGGCAGCAATGAAACCACAGGTGCGCATCATCATCATCATTATTATTATTATTATTATTTATTTCTTTGGCAGATGGTATATGTACTGAAGGTTACTTGACTATGTTTCTTCTTATAAAAAATTTTTCCTCACAGAAAGTACTCAGAAGGCTTGATTGTTTGTTGTTGTTTTGGCGAAGTTTTTGTTTGGTTTTGTGGGGGTTTTTTTGTTTTGTTCTTTGTTGTTGTTTTTAATTAAATCTGGAAAGGCAAATGGAGGTATTTTTCAATACAATACTTTTTTCTGTATGTAAACACCCTCTTGTCTTGCATTGAAGATTCTGAGGGTATCTAAGCTAGGACTGGATTGGGAAAAATGATGCAGCTGATATACCGGATGAGAACTCCTCTGTGAACTGTTTCATTGCAAACAGAGATCTGTAATATATTGAGTGAGTTCACTCACTCAAGTCACTGCTTTTTCCATGCAGCTGTTGATGCCTCAACAATGCAGTTCAATTATTTATTTTTAAAAAGAGCTTGGGAAGACTACTTTAAAAACTTTTTTAAAAAGACTGTATTAATCATTACTACTTTATCTGGGGTTATAAAAACCTCTTGTTATAGAGGAATTGCATATTCTCATCTGTAATAGAGAATTTCTTAGTTCTGCTAATTCATTTTACAGTGAGAAAGGAAAATGTTTATAACTGAGCTAAATAACTTGAAAAAGATGCAAATGAGGGGAAAATAATTTTGGAATTAACCCTTAGAAAGAGGAATGCAATTGATCAGGTTAAACAAAGCCTTATTAATTTAAAGAGATGTATGAATGCAGGTACGGCACTTGCCCAGTGGCCCATGCTGACAGCTAGTGATACAAAGAGGCTATTTGGATTATATGTGCGTCAATAGCTTTGATTTATGGCACTTGTTTACCTTGCAAAAACCTGAAGGGTTTCTGAGAGAAAAACATTTGTGACTCTCATACCTGATACCCATCTTTACATTATCCCCTGGAGTGATGCATTTGCAGAAAAACAGACACATCCACCATCCATTGAGAGAAACATACCCATAACTACCTAATTAAAAAGGAGAGTTAAAAAATAATTAGTTGTTTCTAACCACCTATAAAATACAAAGTTATAAGAATTTAGTAGTTAGTGGTATTTGGTTTAAATCACTCAATTCTTCCTAAAATGTCTTTTTCAAAGATCCAACCAACCCCGATGACAATATCATGGTACTGTTGTGACAGCAAGTGCATTTGAGGAGTGCTCAAGAGGAGGGGATTTCCTTCTCTCTTCCTCATGAGCATTGAGTATTTGCAAATTCATTTCTCTTCAGAGTAGCAGAGTTCTGGGGTGGGTACTTACTGCTACCAGGTCAGTATTGCTCCCGATTTACTTTGAGTCTCATTTTCTTTGTCCTAGGAAAAAATAAGTGGTGGGGGAAGAAAAAGTAAACTACATCTTCAGTTCTTAAAAAGTTTCATCATTTAACATTTATGGCCAGTGATGACCTCAAAGCAGTGCCAGCTGTGCTAAGCAACGTGTAACATTATCTAATTCAGTGGCACAGGTTCTACTTGTATTTACAGGAGGCAAAAGCTTGCTGCTTTCTTGCCATGCCACTGTTTATGTGTTGTCCTATATTTCGTAACTCCTGACAGGACGGCTGTGTGCCTGCCCTACACACAGTGGAGAGTCTGCTTTCTGCTGCCTGCCCTGAAGCTCCCATGCTGAGTGGGCCCTCCGACCATTTCAGGGCTGATTTGTGAGTGCATTTGAACCAGCTCTGCCTAGTTTTCCTTTTTTTCAGACCTTTGCAAAAGAAATGTCTCTCCAGCTTTGTAGGGGTATAGAATATAAGAAAATAAAGATAGTGTAGAAAGTAATCTCACCCCTAGGAGTTGCAGCTGGGCCGGTTATCAAAGATTGGGAACAGGCCTGACTTTACAGGCCACAGCTGTAACCAGTGAGAAGAAGAGTGCTATAAAAGAGTAGGGTGGTTAGTTGAGAAGGGAACTGGAGTCAGTTGGTTCCTTTGTGAAGAAGAAAGAGTCAGTGCTCTGAGGAGATGCCCACAAAAAAACACTGAGAAGGTATGAAACTTTTACAATAAGGAGACAACAGTATAGAACCCCTACAATAAGATGGCAACACAGCTTTTTTTGGTAAAGATTGGTAAAAATCTACTTACCTACCTAATAAGACAACAATGGTGAACAGAAGGTCTTGTTTAATGGATCGGTGAATTGGGAATTTATGAAAAAAATCTTAGAAACACAGGTTTTAATTTTGTAATAGATATTATTTCATGGAGACTCTATCTGTATGTCTTTAGAATTAAATGAAACATAAAGCAATTATTACTATGAGGTTTAGAGGGTTTTTTTAATAGTGTGAGTATTTTAAAACAGCTTTGGCATTTTTGAGTAGAGTCCGTTTTTTAAAATGTTTTGTTTGTGTACTCTTAATAATGAGTTTGGTTTTTCCCTTTTTTTCTACTCCCTGTGGGTACACATTTAGTTATGAGGAAATCTTCTTTAAAAGTAGAATGAAAACTTGAACTGGATGATGGTACTATTAATGTTTAATTATTAACACTATTATAAAGCCCAGTACTTGTTCCAGACCCTGAAAAGGGTTGAAGGCCATGAGAACTGTGGAGGTTGATTAAAACATGGCATTCCCTAATGCAATAAGGCAAGCTCCCCTAGCCTAGAGGCAAAAGGAAGAAAATTAAGATTGCATCAAACATAGCATAAAACAAAAGTAAATGAGAACAAAAATAATAAATCTACATGGAAAGGCAGTGCTGCCTCTTCACCGGCAGCTGTATTTATTAATTAGTAGTCTATCATTTGCACTAAATTTCCATCAATAGCCTCACCTCTCTGACATTTCATTTACTTAGTTATTAAAGTGATGTGATTCATCAGGCTTGTGATGCCCTTTTGTGTGTCAGGCTACCCAAGAAGTGTAGGGTGCAGGGTGGGCTGCTACTCCAGTGTTTAACAGGATAAATTTGGCAGAAATCTTTACTTTCATTTAGTGATTCGCATGGTGCCAACAATAGCAACATATGTATAGAATATTAAATACTGAGCAGCAGTTGTGGCAGCAAAAGCAAGTTTAATACCCACATGGTACCAGGGCACAGCTGCTTTCCTGGGTAAGATGAATGTATCCTGGCACTGATGTGTTACACAGTTATCTAAACACCTTTAGTGTAAACACTGTGACAAACATAAACTCATCAGAGTTGTCTCATCCAAAGTGAATTTTGAGGACCTACACTGGGATCTAGGGCAGTGTTTGCTATGCTTTAGTATTGTCATGGCATCATTTGACCACTGGAATTAATTTTATGGAAATAATAATAGATGTGTACAGAGAAAGAAGCTTTAACCTGGCATTGTATCCAATTTAAATGTAATATCATACGCACCGATACAGTTGTGATTCCAACTTGGTGATCCTGATGGGTTCTTTCCACCTCTGCTTGTTTTGTGATTCCTTGATGCTATGAATTGAGTGCTGAGCTTCCCAATGTAGTGGCAATTACCTCAAAATAGCACAGATTAAAGGTGACTTCATTCTTTTCCCTCAGCAAAACTGCTTGTTTTTCTTCCAAGTATGTTTTCTCTAAAAATTACTGATAGAATTGAAAACAAATTTTCATTTTATGTAAAATGTATTCTAATGGGGTACAGAGTGAGAAATTGAAAGGCAGGATCAAGAGTTTAAGGAAATGGAATAGACTGCTCTTTTGTTCTGCTATTTATAGAATATTTAGCTGTTTCCTTGTTATTCCATATAGTGCTTATTTTTAATATGTACAAACAGTTGAAGGACAAATAAAACACCTGTGCACTAAAAAATGCCTTTCATATCCCTTTCTCTACGTTTACTTTACTCAGATGAAGGAAATGAGAGAAATTAGCTTGGCAGTGCTGCTGGAATTGGATCTAATATTCATTTAGGACTGGTTTCTTGGCCCACAGCCATAGGTAGGAAAACTGGAATAATAGGTGTAGGAACAATCTTGCTGCTTCTCAGCATTGACTTTCAGCTTCCAAAATGCATTTCTTGTTCTCCTTGCCCTTTCTTTTCTTGCATTCCTTGCTCTGCAGACCCAATTAGAAGAGCTGTAGCATGCCTGGTTCACCCCCTTGTTATCCTGAGTTTACAACAATTTTTCTTCAGAAAATTATTTTTGGTATTTAAACTTAGAGGCACAAGTATGTCTTGCCTGATTTTTCTAAAAAACCCCAAAAAATCAAGATGAATATAGAAGTTCATAGGAAAATCTATCTTACCCCTGATCCCCCTACCCCATTATTCTTTGACTTAGTTTTTGTAATACCCATCATTGTGTCAAAAAACATCAGCACTTTGTAGATCCTTGCCATAGTTAGCACATGTGTACAAGCACATGAGTGTGTCTGCTGTGGGCCCCCTTGAAAATTCATAACCTTGTGATGCTTTGGTTATTTTAACACAACTGTAGTTGTGTAATGAAAGCTGTAGTTTCTATTTCCTGAACTAAAACTGCTATGCATCTTCAGGGCTGATTTTTGGAAAAATCTTTGGAGTGAAAATTATTTTTGCACTTTTCAATCTAATGTATATCTGATTGTAAAATATACTAAGAAAAATCTTGAAATTTAGCAGCTTTTATAATTTCATATGCTGTGTGCGAAGCTATAGCTGAAAATACTTGAGTCTTTCTACACCTTTGTCTGATTCTTGTTACACTGAAGTGGAATCCATGGGAGATTTTGATACCATAGGGAGAGAAACTAAAACATTTAGTTATTGATCAAATGCCTAATTGTTCTTACATTGCTGGGAATAAATGTCCCCATAAATATTCCTTCTTTTCATGTTTAATTTATTGCTTGATAGTTAATTATCTGCTAACATTTGTACTCACAGGGACCTTACAATTGGAATAGAAGTTAATAAAGCTTTCTGCATTGGAATCTCTTTTCCTTTTGTTCTTCTTCTCCTGAACTTGCTTTGAAGGCTTCCTGTAGCAGTGTCTGTACTGTGGAAGAGTTGTGTTTATTTTATTTCCTATTGAGGTGTGTTTCTTTGTCTTACCCCTTGATAAGAAGGGAATCTTTTCTTTGTTTGCTTTTCCCCCTGGTATTAATAACATAATTGATCTATTAGTCACAGCCTGTTCTCAAAATTGGAGACAGGAATGCCTTGCTTTCTAGTATTTTTTTTTTCCCCTCCAGAAATTATCATTTAATAGATACATAAAAAGGCTCATCTTTCAGGTGAGTTTTATTTGTGATACAGAGTTTATGAAGAATCTTCTGCTTTGTTGTGGCCTTTTTGTTTTTCTTTTATCATGTTGTTTTTCAGCATTTGTCTTTTTTTGGTATTTTGGTTCAGTTTGGATTAAAGTCGCTGATTCAAGGAAGAGCGATAACCATTCTTGGTTTTTTTTCCCCCAACAATTTAACATAAAAACAAAGAGCTGAGCTATATTTTTTCATTACTTCTTCTGAATGCTGAACATAGAAAAAGCAGCTTTACCTAGCCATAAATTATGTCCAGCTGTGGGCACAGCTTTTTAGAGGGGAATTTGGGAGGGGAGGTTGTGGGAGAGCAGTCATTGTGTTAACTTGCTTGTGCATTTAGGTCTCCTGTTCCAATTGTTTTGATGTGCAGTTCAGTTCTCATTAGCTAATTTGGAATATCAGAAGTGAGCTCAAGAGCAGTTCTGCTTAGTTTCTGCCTGAAAAGTTTATTACACACACCTCCCTATAAAAATTATTGGGAATTTCACATGTGTTATGTTAGGCCTTAAGGATTAAAATACTTTAGTTTTAAAATGTTAGTGGACTGGACAGGGACAAGGTTGCTGCTCTCAACTTGCCAATGTGAATTCCTTCACAATGGCATTTCCCTGATCTCCAGCATGGTAAGGCAAGAAAACGAGCTCATTCAGACCTGCAAGTTTCTGCTGAAACTGTCAGGAGAAGACAAAATTAGTGCTGAGTGTGACAAGACACTCTTTGAAATGTGACTGAAGCCAGCAAGTTACTCTATTACATTGTGAAGATCAAGGTGCTTATGTCAGTGTTGGCCATGTTTTTTGTAGATTGCTTCCTGTTCTCCTATGTCTACTAAAAAAAGGAAGTTTTATATACTCTATTAATTCTTCATCCATTTGATTTATGATTTATTAAATTTCAAGTGGCTTAAGTAAGACTATACTGTGTGGTAGATTCTTCAGAGCTTCCCAGACTGTCTGCCTTGGTGGAATACATCACTGCTTGTATTTAAACCTTTTTTCTTGGATGTTATTCTCCATTTGAAGCAAGTAACTACTGACAGTAGGTACCACGGACATGAAATAACTTCTATCAATCTCTTAAGATTTAAGGAAGATATAACTGCCTTTCACTCCTTTTCAGAGCTAAGCAAGCCTCTTTTACTCAGTCACCCCACACAGACCATATTTTCTGCATCCCCTTTTGTATTCAGTGTTCTGTCCTGAACTGTCATTGTCATGTCTCACATTTACTGTGGGATCATGCCTCAAGGAGGATACAGCAGTATTGTTCAGACATTGCCAGTTGAGGGGACAGAGAAATGACTACAATCCTTCTGGTGCTGTATGTCAGCTGGATTTGGTTTTACACCTGATAGGATGAAAATTCCAATTCCTACATTGCCTGTGATGGTTTTGCTTTCTGGCCAACTGGCTTCCCCCACTTAAGTTTGTGCTGCTGATTAATCCTCCATATATGTGTATATATATATTTATGTATTTATATATACACGTATATGTATGTATTAGGTATGTATACACACATATGTATGTATGTATGTATAACTCTTACACCTGTCTTGGTTTTTAGATTATTTCTTCATTTAGATACAAAAAGTCTTTCCCTCCCACTGATTTGCTAAAGCTGGCTTTATAGCACCTCTGAATTTAATAGTGACCTTTTTCCCCTTATTATTGGTGATGGTGTTACATATCCCTATTAGATAAAAATTGAAATTATGAGTAAATATAATCCCTTACAAAAAACATCATCTACCATATCAAATTGCTTGTTAGGCCTTAAATTTTAGTAATTTCAATAATCTAATTAAATATTTAATAAGAAGCAATAAAACAATTAAAATAGCTTAGGTTTGAGTGTAATAAAATATCTGATGGTTAGGAACTAAAAAGCCATTAAAATAGCTAGCAAGATATATTAATATAATTTTTATATATCCTGGAAAGTTGTTGTATTTTATATAAATATAATATGGAAATTTACTTTTCTCCTGAGAACTACAGAGAAGTATAAATGGATGCAGTGAAATTCAACTTCTTTGTGTGAAAAATGGCAGTCTGGCCATTTTATATTTCTCTAAATGACAATTGTTTATGAAGTTTTTTATAAGGTATTATATGTACTCATAATTTCAACTTTCTAAGATTAAAATAAAGGTGCATAAACATAATAAGATAGATAAGATAGTGAAATACATATATTGTAAATAAAAGTAAATTCTATTGATAATAAGATCTAAGGAGAATAGAGAGAATCTTAAATTGGAAGTCTCATCCACTTAAATGGTCTTCAGACCCCAGCTACCTCTGGTCTGTAAAGAAACAGGATATTTAATCAGTCCCAGGAAATATGAAGTGTTATTTCTAGAATTTTTAGCTGCTTTCACTTCCATCTTTCCAACATTCTTGTCTTACCTAATATGTGTTATCCTTGGTATACGTTCTGTGAACCATATTCTACCTTCCAAATTCACTTAAAATAGAAGACTTGGCATTATTTCTTGCTTTATTACAGAAATTACTAAACTCCATAGTTAGTCTCATCATGCTTCATGCTATATAACACATTTACATGATGCAGATGTTATCTCATAACAGGGACTTTCTCATCTGATTACTGAGAATAATCATAGATGTAAATTCCAAGTGTCAGCAAAAATCTGCTTAATAACCCATAGTGGTCCCAGTAAGTAAATGCTTAGTCTGCTTGTTTCCAGTTTCACTGTAACATCCAACCATATGGGATTCTTGGGCAAGAAATTGCTTAGGATCAGACTTCCAGGCTGACTTTTCAATAAGTAGCGTGCTACAGACCATGATGTTGAGGCACTGGTGCAAAAAGACACAGATTCCTTCTTGAGTATGTTTTAGGAGGAGATAAAACACTTATCATTAAACACCAGGATGATATGTCTAGAAATTTTTTGCTTCAAGAAGATGCTTGAATAGCAAGTACAAAAAAAAAAAAGAATATTGGAAGCAAAGTTCCCGCTTTGTATTTTATTCACTCTGGAAATATCCCACTGGTAAATATGTAGCAATACCACTTTTTTTGGGCACTCTATTTCCCTGTGGCTTTGATACTACAACTAAAGAGTGGTGCTAATGGCTGACTAAATTTGTGCTACTAAGGCCAGAAAAATTCCACCAGCAAGCTTCACTTGGCCCACTCTGAGCTGCTTCCAGGGCTACCGGGGCTACAATGCCATTTTTAAGTAGGAGATTGCAGATTGGCTCACCTTTTTCTGTGTATCCATGGCACAACCAACAGGAATGAGACTAGTCATGGAATTGGAGCTACATGAGCAGTCCCACCCTGGGAAAGCAGAGGCCATGTGAGTTTGGCTCTCAATAACTGACATAAGAGGCATAACTGTCTTGTCCTGATGGGAAAGATTAACATACTTCTCTAAAGTTTGAGTCCTGCCTCTGAAATAGGCAGCAAGGCTTTTTGGCTCATGCCCACAGCCCTCTGACAGAACAAAAGGTGTCCTCAACCTGCACAGCTGAGTAAATAGCGTGTGCTTATGTCAGGTCTGCTACCCCAGAATATGTAACAGCTTGTTTGATAGTGAGTAGAACATTATTTTTCATACAAGGATAACTCGGATGTTTCAAAATACACTTTAGATAATAATCTTAGCTCAGTCTATGAAACAATGCTCTCCTCCCAAATATTTGCATGCCTCAACTGAACAATAAATTAGTTGTCTTCTGGAAAAATGTATTTTTTTTTCTTTTTAATATGGATTTCATTTTGATCCTACCAAATACTATGTGGATGTGAAGGAATATGTCTCTAATCAGAATAGGTGTTCACTGACCTTTAAGATCAGAGCCAAGAAGATTACTCCTGGTGAATTTAAGCACCTATTAGTTCATATCTCCCAGATGTAATTACTTTGTAGGTAAAAAATTTCTACCAAGTTTTTGGATGAGGCCATATTTATTTCCAATAGGGAATGATGTGTCTGTTACTATGACTTTGGATACAAGTAGTGGGAGGGGGATTTAAAAATGACTCCTCTTACCTTGTTTTCCTATGTCAATAACTTATGATAGATGCATGGGGATTAAAATTAAACAATTCTAGAAGAATAGCAGTCAGAAAAGCAGTACCTTCCCATCCAATGACCTTTACAATTTAAAGGATGAAAAGATACATTATGCACAAATATTTTGTTATCCTCAAGAACAAAATGCTTGTAACTGAACCCTGGATGGTGCAGCATGAATACAAATGAGCATCCTGATTGAGCTGGTTTGATCTTTCTTAAACTATAGTCCAAGTCAATAATATAGTGTTACTGAAAGAAGCAGTCCTCTCATTAGAGGTGGCATAGCATGACAGAGAGTATCCCACCATGGCATCTATTCTGTCATCGATTATGCACTGCTAATCAGTGAACCGTGGCACTAAAATCAAAGGTCTGCCTTCTGCTGTCATCTGCTTATTTGCCAGGTTTTTTTCTTTAGACTAATTTCTTGACTGAAATCAAAATTTTACCAAGAGAAAACACAATCTTAGGCTCATCCTGTTATATTAGGTTTTGTTCCTTTTGGGGCTTTTGTCTGGTTAATTTTGGATGGTGGTTGGGTTTTTTGCTTTTTTGTTTGGTGGTTTTTTCCTTGTTGGAGGGTTGTTTGGTTTTTTGTGGTTTTTTTTTTTTCCTTAGGGCAAGAATGAAAAAAAAAATTGCAAGTGGTGATTTTCATAATAATGCTGCTTGATATGACATAGTCATAAGACAGTCAGTGTAGAATAAAATAGAATTATTTTCTCTGATATGATCAAGAAAGGTAAAGAAGAAAAATTACACTTTTTTAGTACTGTGCCTCTACAAAAATTTCTTATTTCCTTCTTCAAAGCATTGCATTAGAAATCCCTTTCAACTGGGAAACTGCTTTTGTGTGAGAAATGCAGATAGCAGCTCTGACTGAAAACTGAAATTGAGATTGCATTCAAGAAGTCATATTCCTTATAGTCATTCAGAAAGCAAGATTTGTGGTATGTGTCTCTTGCTAAAACACATGACACCAAGGTGCCCTGTGTTGCATTTCCTGGCTTGATTTCTGTTGTGTAAAATCCCTATTTATAAGGCATGGATGTGACCACAGATCCTGTGCCTGAGAGCTGTTCTCCAACCCATTGAACAGAAGTTGCTAAGTGACAGAGGTGCTGAAGTGATTCCTCCTCTGAATAGGAGAGAGAAATGACTACTACTACAATTTTTATGACACACTTTGTTTATTTAGCTACCTTTAGGAAGTTGTGTATGTTTAGTTATTTCCTTGACCTTTGAGAACAAGGAAAACTACTTGCTTTGTTGCTTTTTTCCTCATGTACTATGTGGTGTTAATAAAATTATCTATGTAAATGTCTTCAAAAACTAAATGTGTCTGATAACCTTTCCTCCCCCTCCTTAATTATTTATAAGGCAAAGCAATAAACTTAAAATTCATCTTCCCTTCCTTTCTAACCTGTAACGGTGCTGTGCTCTCCTGAGCAGCTGCTGCTTTTTACTCCTCCCATGGCTTTGCTTTGTTGGGGACAGCGAGGTTGCTTATGTATAAATAACATGCATGATCATTTAGTACAGACTGGGATTTTGGATAAAAGCAGACTTATAAATGCAGGTTTGTTATCAACAGGCAACACATTTTAAAAGGTAGTGGTGTGCCAAATCAGAACATAGTTCTAATTTAAATAAACCTTACTAAAGAGTTCTGACATGTTAATTCAAAGTTGAAACGGAGCTCTGGTGCTTTAGCAGCTTCTTATAACAAGCGAATTCAATGTTTCTAGGGAATATCTTACTTTGGACTACAACTGAAATTAGACCACATGCTTTACTTCCTGTACATTGCCAATAAACGTTGCAGAAATGGTATAATGGGATTAAAGTAAACTGTGGGTGCTTTTTGTTGTTGTTTTGGTTTTTTTGTTTTCTTATGCTGACTTTTATACAGTTGTGTGAAACTGGAGGTGTTTTTTGTTTGTCAGTGCTTTAAATATCCAGCTGGATGAGTTTTTGGCTCAAATATCCTACTAAGAAAAAAAATTCTGAAATCAGAATTAGTGTGTTGGCTATCCCACTGCCTATATTTTTTGGTGGTTTTCTTTAGGGAAAATTAAAAAAAGCACAAACTTAGTTGATAAGAACCTTATTAAATCTGAGCTCTAGTTAATTTTTCTACAACATGCTGCATAAGTTAAACATTGATCCTGGTCATATTTGATTGTGGTTGGTTGCAATACTACTAGAAATTAAAACTACAGAAGAAGCATACTACACCTTATTAAGAAGGTACAATTTTTACTGATTTTGGACTATAATTATACTTAAATCAGGCTCATCTTTAATCTCATTTACTTTTCAACCTGCTTTTTTTGTAGTTTGTTCTAATTCAGCCTTGTTTCCCCCCCTTATTTGAAGACTTGTTGGCAGCAAAGAGGTGGAATTAGCTCATTTTTCTGGAGTGATTAAAATACTGCATATTACAGCTCTCATGGATAAGTTGCGGTGAATGAAATGGAATTGGCTGGTTTGCATGGCAAGTCTCTAATTTTTAGTTGAAGTGTTTGAGTACTGTTTGTTGCAAATGGTAGGCTGAACGTTAAATGTAGGTACTGGGCTGGGACATTAGTATTTTTGATAAGAGCACTGAGGATTTTGTCCCAAAGGTCTTTTCCATGCTTGCCTTTGCAACCATCTATGCATAAATCTCTTCAGGCCTCATGAAAATACCTAATTTTGCTGCTACAAACTCTGCTATTAAAGAGTCTAAATTTCAGCTTTTTTTTTTTCTTCCCTTTTCAGTCATATTTAGGCAAATCTTGAAACATGGTATTTAGCTTCCTCAGGTAAGTCACCATGTAATTTGTCTACTTTTGCCATTATGAGTTGTGAATTCTATTGAGAAATAGCTTATGTCAGTAACATCAAATTTCATTGCCAGGACAAGGATAGGTGTCTTTCTGTAATTTGGAAGGTAAGTGGAGCTGTTCTTGTTCTGACAAAGGTGGTTATTGATGACTGCTGGTGTTGGGAATTGATAGCCTACCAAAGGACAGGCCATTTGTAGATGTCCTGTGTTTAGGGACAATTATGATTTGAGAAAATGTGCAGATGCAGTGTTATAAAGACAATGTCACTCTTTAGCCTTGATGGTTGAAGGGCTCTTCTTTGGAGCAGTCTGTCTCATAATACCATAAATCATAAATGCTCTGGAGAGGGTCTCTTGTTGCTTGGTGTGCAGGTATAAAAAGTGTTGTCATATAAAATTTCTGGCACCTGACACTGAAAATGTCTGTTTGTGGATTCTAGGTATGTTAGAGAAATAGTGAAAGGGTTGTTTAAATATTTTCTTCAAAAATATCCTGTTTGGTTTGTTTGTTTTCAGGGTTTTTTCTGTTAAATTACAGATAAAAAGTTACAAACAGCTCTTTCATTAAGCAGCTAATTAGAGACTTCTAAAAAACTTAAGGATTTGGATTTTTGCTGACTATTATTTCCTTTCATTATCAAAATAAATTAACCCAGATGAATTAGCAGGTGGGTTGTAGCAAAACAGATTATTTGTAAATGCATTAGAATTGAAAGATCCAGAAAGAGCAAAAATGTTTTCATTGCCCTTTGAAAACCAAAGACATGGCAAAAAACCAATAAACTCTAAAAATAATAAAAAAATCACTTAAGGGTGTTGTAGGCTTTTCTATTCCCTAGTGTTCATTACCTATTGAAACTGATAGAGTTTTAAATATTAAGCATTTCTCTGCTTGATAAAGACAACAGTTTTTACAGACAGTGTGAAGGCATGCTAGAATATGCTGTCTTCAAAGTGTTTTGATAAAGACCTGCTCAAGTTTTCAGGAATTTCTTCTTTCTGTATTTCCATTTGCAGCCATCATTTTACTTCTGACTGGGTTTGAGCTCACAGTAAGGGGGAGCTCTGCCTTTGATTAGAAGAGTTGCACAGTTCAAGCTTCTGTCTTTCTTTTTCTTCTTAAGGTATTATTAATCACACAAATATTCATAGATTGGTGTAGGGGGTAGAATATAAGAAAATAGCGTAGAAAGCAATCTTACCCTTAAGGAGTTGCAGCTGGGCCAATTATCAAAGGTTGGGAACAGGCCTGACTTTAACAGGCCACAGCTGTAACCAATGAGAAGAAGAGTGCTATAAAAGAGTGGGGTGGCTGGTTGAGAGGGGAATTGGAGTCAGTTGGTTCCTTTGTGAAGAAGAAAGAGTCAGTGCTCTGAGGAGCTGCCCACAAGAAACACCAAGAAGGTATGAAACTTTTGTGATAAGGTGATAACAGTACGGAACTCCTGCAATTAGATGACAACAGGTTGGTGCTCTTGAGCTTGTGATATTCTTTGGATAATTTTTGGCTCTAACTCTTAATAGTCCCAGTGGCCTCTCACTTTCTGAAACCCCTATATTGATTCCATCAAATCAAAACAAACATTTGTTTTCCTTAAATAAAGTAAAACTGTTGACTCTTAGAGAGTGCAGAGATTTATGGACCTATCAAAGTACATTTATTAAGTCATTTTCTCTTATGACTGTAACTTATTTCCACTGAGGTTCTCTGTTTTGTTGATTCATATCATGTGCAAGTTTCTTTCACTAAAATGTCGCTGCTTCCCTTAGCTCTTTAATCAGTTTTGTGCCTTTGCTTTCTATTCCAGTTTGAGCACATATCTCATTGAATCTTTTATTATTATAATTTTTCTCATCCCCTTTTCCTCAACACTTCTACTCCCATTTGATCCATTTCTGGGAATTATTTTACTAATAACCACTTCTGATTTGATTTCTAAACTTTTCAGTCCAGCTTTCCAAAACTGTGTTTAAAACAAATGCTGTTTTTCACTTTTACTTTCATATGCAACTGTTTTTCTTTGGTCTTCTGACTGGTACTTAATCGCCAGTGCAGTGTTTCGTGGTGTACTTTTTCTTCCCAACAGTACCCTAAGAAGAATCACTTGCCCCATGTTATGTTTGTGGATTGTGAACACTGCTGGGTTTATTAACTTGCTATTGGTACAGAGACCATGGAACAAAAGAAATTCCATACTCATCTTGCTCATGCTTCCTCTAACATATTTTTTTTAATTCATCTTTCTGAATTCTTCTTTCATACTAGCTGTCAGCTTTCACCATTATGTAAGATGCAATGCCTAATAAGATCACAAGAAATGGTATTACAGATTACAGTACTGTGTGAGCAAAAAAGAATGTACAATTATGTATATTTTTAGAAAATATTACTAATATAAAAAATTTAATTTGCAGTGTTTTGTTGGATTATAATTTTTTTGGCCATGTAAATTACTTGCTACTAAACACTGAATTGTTGTCTAACTTCTATGAAAGTTGAGCTCTACTAATGTTTCCATTAAAATACTTCATAACTCCTTGGCTTGAACAAGTATATCAGTAGAGGGAGCTTTTACTGATTATATATGTGCGTACTGTCAAGGGCAAAAAGAGTGAAAACTGGTTCTTTCAGCTGCCTATAATGAGTCATGAGTGCATAACATGGATGAAGTGTCAGTGAATTATGTCTTTTTGAAATTTTATTTTTGATTTATGAAAGCTAATGATCTGGGGAGAAAGCCTGGCTCTGGCTTTCAAACTGTACGCTACATTCTTGTGTTTAATAGCTCTTGATAGAGTTGTTTTTTCTCTTTCTCTTTTGCTGTCTTATCCTTTAACTTTTTACCCATTTTTGTGTCTTCTCTTATTCTCTTTGGCAGACTTCTAGTTAATAATACTTTATCCATATCAGCCTTCTTCCATATCTTGCAAGAGACAAAAGTCTTAATCTTCTTGTGACTTTTAGTTCTCAGGTTTTTTTTAGAAAATAATTGTGGTGAAGCTCAACTATCTGTCTTGGGAGTCCCAAGTCCTTCAGGTCCTCTTTGGCCAATGGAACAATCTTGTGGCTTAATTCTGTCATAATTATAAGGAAAAATAGTCCAGCTGGGACCCCTGTTGCAGTTGTAGCACACTTGCAAGTATGCCCTGTTGGTCTCTTTTGTGTCCTCTCCATAGAGAATGTGAATCTTAATGCCCAGTTGGTTTGGAGTTTTTTATTGTGCTTTTCAAACACAAATGATATCAGCAAATATTTTATCATACCAGGCATCCCTGGAAGTAATGTACTGCACTGTCTAGGATAGTTAGTTAATACCTTGCCAGGTATTAACTAACTAAAAAACCTTGGAAGTTTTAACTTTTTGGGGGTTATCCAACCCGTATGCATAAATATTTTTCTGTTGATAACTTCTCTCTCATTTTTTCAGTTATCTTCTTTTGCTTTGTTTGCAAGGGTATCATCTGTGACAAAATCACATCTTCATGCTGTTGAAACAGCAGAGTGATTTCATGAGACTTAATAAATATGAATTATTATTTAGTGCCTCTAAACTTAAAGGGTATAACTGTATTAATGGTCATATTCTGAGCTTATTAGTTCAATTATTGTTGGTCTGCTTCCTAACACCAGTTCTGCCTTCCATTTTCAGTTACACAGAAGCAATTTTCTTTTATCCACGGGCGATGCAACAAATTCTCATAAAGACTGATCAGAACTGAAAAGGAGAAGGATCATGAACTAATTGCTATGTAATCATGCCTGAAAACTGCAATATTGGCACTAGGCTCAAATCTGCTCTCATTACACTTCAGATAAACTGCTGTCTTCCCCTGAAGCCAATTACAGTTCTTTGGTTTTACAGTTGGAATTCAGTGCTCTTCATGTCCGTCATTCAATATGGCTGCAGAGAGCCCTATCTCAAACATGCAGTGTTCCTGTTCATAAACTTAGTCCAGAGGCTGACAGCTATCAATCTGTCTTTTCTGCAAGAGGGAGATATCTCCAAGTATTTCCCTTATGCAATTGTTGAAGAGGTGGTGTGTTTTGGGGGACATCTGTTGAGGCTAGACATTTTCTCTTGATAAAATAGAGCCATGAAAGTTGGGCTGTTTCCCATATTGTTTTATTTTAACTTGAGATTTCTATGTGAAATGCTGCACAAAATTTGTGTCTTGGTCAATATACTATCACATTTGGTCACAGAAGGAAATTGACTGGTGGAGACTGATTTACCTCACTTGAAATTGCTCTAATTTTTTCAAGTAAAACAGTCTGCAGCCAGGACTATCAAAAGACCACAGAAAATAATAAATCTCTCTTTATATGTTTACATAACTTGTAATTATTTTATGGCCAGTAGCTTTCTATTACCCCTAAACACAAATGTACGGAAATACCTAAAAGAAACAGCAAAGTCTTCCCATTACCAAAAACAAAAAAAAACAAAACAAAACAAAAAAAAAAACCAAATAAACAAAAAAAAACCAGCCAACTTGTTTTATATGGGGCTGGCAACAAATCAGACATTTTAATGGAAAAAATTTTTACTGGGGGTTTTGACATAAGTTTACCCAACAGCCCCTAGGGCTCTTCAGAATGTATTTCTATAACCATTTCAAATTTTGAACAAATTTGGAACAGAGGTGACCTGAGCACCCTGTAACTGGTGTGTTCTTTTGCCATCTTGCAGTTCTGGAATAGGTCTGTGTTCTGCTCTTGGCATTCCTTCTAAGAGTGCAATAAATTTCCAAAGTACCATACGACTATTGACATTTTTTCTGGGGTAGAAAATGGGAACAAATGCTTAATGAGTTGCAGTCTGTGACCTAGAAATTGCATTTTGTAGGCAATACCCTGCATATTGCTCCATGGTAAGCATTTTCTTTCCTAAACATTAATGGAATGTTAAATACATTTTCAGGTGAGTAGAACAGTTTTTGTAAGTGGCACCTAGTTTTGATTTTTCTGTGCTGCCTATACTGAAGTACAGTATGTTTCCTCCCTAAGCATTTTGAACACATGTATTTTAACATTATCAAC
>VZSJ01002249.1:0-22810 GCA_013398405.1 Pheucticus melanocephalus | reverse complement strand
TGCCCTGAGCAGCCCTGTCCCCACAGTGAACGCCTTCTGGGTGACAGTGCAGAGGACAGAGGCTGCAGAGCGCTGTGAGCTGCGTGGCACCTACGTGCTGAAGGCTGAGAGGGACAGCCTGGTGCTGAAGGACCCACGGACAGACAGGATCCTCTTTGTGTGGCCCTACCGGCTGCTGCGCAGATACGGCCGGGACAAGGTGGGCAAGGGGGGCCCCACTGAGCTCTGCTGCAGCTGCTCCTTTGTGCAAGGCTGGGCTGATGTCCTGCAGCCAGCATTGCTGCAGCTCCTGGTGGCCTTGGCTGTCCCCAGGTCCTGCCTGTGTCACTGTGCTGGAGTGTGGGATGGTGGGACACTCGTCCCTTCTGTGGTTGTCCCACTGCTCTCCTTCTCCATCCCAGCACTTGCCAGCTTGTGCCAGGAGCAGGGACATCCCTCAGTGCTGCACACACGCTGTCCCCAGGCTCTGCTCCTGGCAGTCCTGTCTCTGCCCTGGGTTCAGTCCCTGCCTCCTAAGGTTGGTGGCCAGGGCAGAGGGGCTTTGAGACACCAGTTGCTCTGGATTTGTTCACTCTGTGGGAGGAACTGCTCACTGACTTTTGAGGACTTCTCACTGACCTTTGAAAGTCTGACCCTCTCCTGCAGTGAGTCCCCAGTCTGCCTTGCTGCTGCCCTGGGTGCAAGGGGTATGGGCCATGCTGGACAGGGAGGAAGTGGTGGCCCTGGGGTTGTTCAGTGGTGTCCTGGGGTTGTTTAGTGGTGTCCTGGGGCTGTTTATAGCAAGGGCCATGTTGGCTCACACTCTCCTTACGGTGCTTTCTGCAGCACATTCCCAAAGCACAGGTGGAAACCGAGCTGCCCTTGTGGGGGTGTCCAGTTCATCTGCAGAGTTTGTGCTGGGGGAAGGAGGAGAGTTGCAGGGTGTGGGGAGCTGCACCCACGGTGACCTGAGCAAAGAGGGTCTGATTGTGCTTCTGTTCAGCAGCACTGACCGTAAAAAGGAGTTTGTCCCCAGAGACCTTTGTGGCAACCACAGGGGCTGCTGCTGCCTGTGAGAGAGGCAGAAAATCCTGAGGCTCAGGAAGGGTGTGGGTGTCAGCTGGTGGGAACCTGCTCGCCAGAGAGTGTTCAGGCCAGAGGAAGCACAGCCTTGGTGCAAGGTTTCTCTCTAAAGGACCTTTTAGCATGAACAGATTAATGCTGGTAGGTCAATGCTTTGCTTACTCCTGGTAACTGAGCTGCTGCTGAGCTTTCTCCTGTGGAAAGCTGTGTTCTTCCTCTTGTATCTCTTGCTTCCAGATCTCTCCCTTCTTTCCTAAGATTCCATACTAGTTTCCCCTGCTGAACTGTCACCTCACCCTACTCTTCCTCAGTGTTTTTTCCTAGACTATCTGGTGCCAGTGGTAGAAACTGCTGGAATTGCTCAGGTAAGGCAGCAGGGCTCCAGCAGGAGCTGCAGCTCTCTGGGGCACTCACAGTGATGTCCCCTCAGGTGTGCTCCAGCTCTACAGCTTGTAGTGTGGCCTGTCCCTGCCCAGCTGCTGGGCACAGGGTGGCCCTTGCTGTGGGAGTGGAAGGAGCAGGATTTCAGGGCAGGATTTCAGGGCAGGATTTCAGGGTGTGCAGGATCAGTGCTGCAGCCACACGCCCTTTGGTGGGAAGCACAGCCTTGGGTGCTGAGCAGGACATGCCCCTTCTGCTTCCCCTCCAGGTGATGTTCTCCTTCGAGGCTGGCAGGCGCTGTGACTCAGGACCTGGCAACTTCACCTTTGAGACCAAGCAGGGCAACGAGATCTTCCGCCTGGTGGAAGCCTCCATCCAGGAGCAGAAGGCTCAGGTGGAGGAGAACCGGCAGAGCTGCGACTCGCTGGAAGCCGACAGCCCTGGCGTGCTGCAGATCCGCCAGGCCCTGGCTGACAGCCTGAGCCTGGAGCTGCCTGCTGAGGGGGATGACACCCCAGCACCCAAAGCAGGGCTGGCACCCAGGGCTGGTGCAGCAGCAGCAGCAGAGGAGAGAGATGCCACAGCTCTGCTGAAGAGCCGGACTCTGCCAGAGCTGCCCGTGCCACCGGCCAAGCCCACGGTGTCCAGCACCCCTCCACGCTCCCCTCTGCCCAAGGTGCTCCGTGCTGTGCCACCCTCTGAGGACCCTTCCAGCGTGTACTCAGAGCCCCTGGACTCGGTGAAGGGCCTGCAGCCGTGGCCTGACCCGCTGTACTCGGACCCTGTGGACAGCAAGGCCCTGAGCGTGGCCAAGGCGCCCGGCGGGGCCGTGGAGGAGCCGAAGCCGCGGCTGCCGGTGCTGCCGTACTCGGGCCCGTACGAGCAGGTCCGGGCCGAGGGGCAGGGCCAGAGCAGGGCTGAGGGCCAGGGCAGGGCTGAGGGTCGTGGCCAGGCTGTCCCTGGGCACAAGGAGCACATCTATGACGAGCCCGAGGGCCGTGCCCCCCGCTCGCTGCATCCCTTCACCTACATCTACGACGAGGCGCGGCCCACGAGCGAGGCCTGGCGCACGCAGGGCCACGATGGCAGGGGGGGCTATGAGTACCCCTACAACCCCAGCACTGACGATTACTCGGTACCCAACTTCCCTGCCAAGGCCAAGAACCCCAAGCCAGTGCCAGCCCCCAAGCCCCAGGCAGCCTTTATCCCCAAAGGAGCAGAAAGGGTGGAGGAGCCTGGCAGGCGATGGGGCAGCGCTGCCCCTGAGAAGGTGCTGACCAAACCCAGCCTCAACAGCAGCAACAACAACAACAACGTGGAGGTGCTCTACAGCCAGGTGGTGAAGCCCCAGCAGCTGCACAAGAAGGAGCAGTGTGTGGATGAGTACAGCTTGTCACCTGTCTATGAGGATTTAGGGGAGATCTAAGCTGCTGCTGCTCTGTCTGTGTCCCAGCAGGGACTGGGCATCCCAGTGCCAGCTGGGCTTCTCCTCCCCAGGATGACTTGGGGCTTTTGGCCTCAGGCAGAGCTCCTTTTCTCACCAGTGCTGAGGGGCTGTGTTTTCCAGGAGGGAATCAGCAAGAGAGCTGTGGCTGGCTCCACTGTGCCTTCTGATCTGCAGGAGGGCTCGTGTTTTCCTGTACCTGCTGCTCTGGCTCTGCTCTGGCTTCCTGTCTGACCAGGCTGCAGGGCTCTGGTGCCTTTTGTGGTGTGTGGAAGGCTGCTTGCCATCAGTCTCCAAAAGTATTTTTATACAAAGTTATTTTAATATTAAAGTCTTTATGTCTCAGAAGGACACGTTTGCCTGTGGCATGGATGGGGAGGTGCAGGTGCACGTTTGTGTCTGTGCCAGAGCTCCTGAGCTCAAAGAAGAGTGCCTGCCAGGTTGAGCTGTGGCTGGATGCCCTGATGGCAGGGGATTAAGGGAAATGAGAGTCAGGCTCAGATATGTGGTGGCCTCCAGGCACAGGGCTGGGCAGGGACAGGTGCCAGCTCTGCTGCAGCTCAGTGGCTGTTGGTGAGTCACAGGATCTCTCCTTCTCCAGCCTCATCCCACTGCTGATCCCCCCACTCCCAGCTGCTTTGGAAGGGCCCAGCCTGGATCCCATGGGGTTTGATGGCCAAGTCTGTGATGCCTGCTGTGTGGTTTGTGGCATTGCTGTGTGGCCAGCCTTGGCCAGAAGCCAGCCCAGGGGAAAATAGGTTGTGCTTTCTGTGTGGAACCACACCAGGCACACTGGCATTGGCTGTCCCCACATCTGCTGGTGACTTCTGCAGGTTTGGCAGCCTGTTGGCACTGACAGGACAGGCAAGTGACAGGCAGCACTGTGCTGCACCTGTGAGAGGGCTAAGTTCAGCTTCTGCAGCCCCAGCTCAGCCAAACTGCTGGGGAAGCCTGGAGGTCCCCAGGCTGGTGAGTTGGTGATGAGGTGATGAACTCTGGGCATTTATCTGGTGCCCAGGTTACAGGGAGAAGCCTCCATCCTGTAAAAACACAGCTCAGCTGTGGCCAGGACCAATCTCTGGCTGTTCCCCTCTGCTGGGTCCTCTTCTCCACTGGGGTTTTGCTGCAGGAGAAGGGGAAAAGCCTAATGGGCTTTGGAAAATCTGAGATGGTTCCAAAAACTTAGTTGCCTCCCTGCTGCCTCCTTACTAAATATGATTTTATAGTTTTTATGTTGTTGACTGGTTTGCAGGCCCCAGGCTGGGCCATTTTGTGTTCATTCCTGCTCCCAACCATCCCTGTGCCTGCAGGGGTGTGTGCCCTGTCTTCCATTCTACCTGCCCTCCATGTCTTGCTCCAGAAGCTGCCTGATGAGATGCCAGGACATGGGAAGAGCCAGCCCATGCCTTTGGGCCTGTCAGAGCTGGGATCCCAGGGAGAAGAGATGGGATTGTGGTGCTTGCCTCACACCCTTGCTCTCCTGCAGCTGTTTCCCAGGAAGCACAGGTCAGTGGTGGGAGAGCAGTGCTGGACATGTCAGAAACCACAGGCAGGGAGTGGGGTCCATGGAGGAGAACTTTATTTTGGAACAGTTTTTCAGAACCAAGTAAGTAAAACACAAACTCTGCTGGTGCTTGGCATCAGGGGCTCAGTGAGACCACCCCACCTTGGCTTGGTCAGGCTGCCCCTGGCTCACACCTACCCTACACCTGCACTGAAAAACAGGCTGGCATCTGGGCAGCAATTCTCTGGAATTGCTCTGGCTTGGCATTTGCTCCAACCCCCTTCACGAGCTGGGGGGTTGGACAGCAAGGCCAGTCTTGAAAGCAACCAAATCATCTGGAGAGCAGAACTCCAGGCTTTTAAGATTGAATCCAAGAGCCCTGTTTCATTCTTGTTCAACCACCCCACTGAACCTGCTGCTGTGGGATGAGGGCAGCTCAGCACGACTGCCTGCCTTGTCTGATTTCCTCCCTGCCCTGCCTGCAGCTCTTCTGCTCCCACTGACAGCAATCTGTGATTTGTGGCCTGTGCTGGCCCAGTCTCACAAACCCAAATTTGAGGCAGGCTGGTGACGTGTGCTGGCAAGAACAGGAAATACGTGGTGCTGCTGCTGCTGCAGGGGACAGCTGGAGCTCTGGCCAGAGGGTCCCTGAGCAGCAAACTTCCTGCAGAACTGGCTGGGTGACGAACACAACGTGAAACAACAACAAGGAGGAACAAACGATGGGAAGTGCCTGCCTGCCCAAGGCCAAGCTCGGTGTCTTGCCTGACCACATCCGGCCAGCTGCTGAGCCAGGAGCTGGGGCTGCCCAGGGGCAGCTCCTGCTGCTCACTGCAGGAACTCCTCGTACTCCTTGGCGAGCAGGGAGCCCTCACAGAAGCCTCTCCTGGCTGCTGCTGCTGGTGGTCTGAACGTTTGGAGGGGAGAGGGAGCCATCAGCAAGGGAGCCACTGCAGCTTTGGCTCTGCTCTGAGGCTGCAAGACAGGGACAAAACACAAATCCTTGGGTGGGGAGGTGCTGGCTGTGATTCCTGCAGGAATCTGGCCAGGAGGGCACAATCTGCTGGAATCTGGCCAGGAGGGGACATCAGAGCCCATGCAGGCTGCTCACACACAGGACTCACCTGCCTGGGCTGGTGGCGCTCCGGGCGCTGCTCCCGGGGCTGGGGCTGCTGCCGGTGGGGAGGTTTGTACAAGGAGCTCTTCAGGTATTTGTAGAGGTTGCTCTTCAGGTGCAAGGGGTTGTAAGCAACTTCCACTTCCAAGTTGTTCAGGGCACTCTGCTTGGAAGAGAGAACTTGAGTTTGCTACAGGATGTGACAGGTGGAAGCTGTGGGGTTTGCATGTTTGTGGTTTTTTTGGTTTCTTTTTCAGGGACAGTGTTGTAGACACTCCAAACCACCCACCCTGCACTGAAAGGTGAAGGGATTTTTGGCTGTGCTGCAAACTGTGTATAGAACAAGAGGCATCTCCAAACAGATCTTAATGGATTTAAACATCCCCTTGCAGGATGCAGTCCTACCCTTTCCCATGTCCAGAATCAGCCAACAAACTGCAACTCCCTTCCTGGGCACTGTCACCCCCAACTCTGCTTCACAAGGCCTCTTCCCCCAGCAGACACCAACATTGCTCCCAAGGGCAGGTATTTGCTGTCCATGGAGAAAGCTGTGTGCTGGGAAGGAGTTCTGGAGTGCAACATCACACTCCAGCTGTCACTAGACATTGTCACAGCCATTTCCTTCTCTGGTTATCTGCCGAGGTGATAAGGGGAGCTGATAATGAGTGACTCACCTCGATGGGGCCCCTGACTCGCTCGGGGTGCTCAGCCAGGAGGGCTGGGAAGGCTGATGGCAGCAGGAGCTCTCTGATGGCCACTGCTTTCACCAGGAGAGTGGCAGAGTCAGAGGGGACAATGACATAATAGGGGTGCACCACCACATTCCAGTTTGGTCCCGTGTTCTGGGGCTCCTGCCTGGCCAAGAGCATCCACTTCCTTTTCTAGAGGGCAAAATCCAGGTGTGAACAACAGCAACAGCCACTTCCTTCAGCACTGCCACCGTGGGCTGAGGGCAGAAACACTCACACATCACAGAAGGGAAACTTCTGCAGCAGGGCTGAAGACAGTATGGCATTTAGGGTTTTTTTTTTAGCAAGTCAGTTCCTAAAAAAAACCACCCAATTTTGGTTTGCAGCTTGTCAGTAACAGCCAGTTCTCCACAGTCCAAGCCTTGGTTAATTATTTTTGCTGTTGAAGTCTCAAATCTAACTCCAACCCTGGCATTTGCATTTCACACCTCCAAACACTCATTTCTGGTAGGTTTGAGGGTCTTCCCTAAGGTTTGATGAGCTGTAGCATCTTCCCAGCAGATGGAAGGATCTACAAGGCCAACTCTGGCCCATGAGATGAGGTTGCAGCTTTTAAAGTGTTTAAAATGCAGCCAGACAGGTGTTACAAGGTGTGCACTCACTGTTCCCTTCCCTGGCCATCCCTCCCCATCACAGTGCCCTTTTCACCACTCACCAGGAGGCTGTGACACAAAGCATGGAAGCTGTGCTGGTTTGTCTCCAGTTCATCCCAGTCCAGCTGCCAGCAGCTTGTGGGCTTGATGATGAAGGGCAGCCCATAGAGTACAGACTCACAGACCCCTTCAGACTTCAGAGCCCTGCCAGGATGCAGCTCATGTTAGTGCTCAGCATTGTAAGAACAGCTTAGAAATTATCCTGGTTTTTCCTATAAAGACACTGGAGAGCATCTCTGTGCTCTGCCCTGAACTGCTGCCAGGAAAGTGAATTCTTGGGTGAAAAATCACAGCACTGTGACGGTTTGCTTAGGTTCTGACATCAATTAATTGCTGGGGCCTCATTAGGTAATGAGAGAGCAGATTTATTACAATTAAACATTTCACTGGGGTGAAAGATCTTTAGCAGGAATGGCATCTGTGGTGTCACCCTCATTGAGTGCTGTGGTGACACCAGGTGTGACTGTGGTCTGCACGTGGGCTGTGCTGTTCCATGAGAGGAAGAGTGATGGAACTGAGGGTTTTTCACACCAGAATTTGACTCACCAGCACCCCAGAGCCTCCTGGTGATGTCAGCAGGCCCCAGGAAAGAAAGTGCAGCTTTTCTTACACCTCCCCCTGTCACCCAGTGGAAGACAAGGAGCACCACTCACTTCAGCACCCGGAGCTTGTGCAGAGCTGGGGAGGGCCAGGCTGTCACATGCCATGGAGAGCTGGCATCTGCTGCTCTCCCAGTGCCATCAGATGTCCCCAAAAGCAGGGCTGGGTCCAGCAGCCTCTCCTGCAAATCACACTTCAGGCACACTGGGAGGAGGAGAATGGTTTAGGTCGCTGAGATGGGCAATGTTTAGCACATGACATGCTCAAAGCACTTAAAAATTAATGTTTTCTTGCAACTATTGGGGGAAAGCAAATACTAAAGCCTGGCACGAGACATCAACCTGCCCCCAAGTCCCTCTGCAAGCCTTTATTTAAGTGCAGCTCTCTGTAAAACAGCCTTTATTTAAGTGCAGCTCTGGCACAGGCTCTGTTTTGAACACAATTTTTAGGGCTATTCAGCTCTCAAGGCTCCTTTTTACCTTGGCCACGTGGCTGTAAATTCACATGCCCCTCCAGGCACACTTTTGCTGCAGAATGGAAACAACTGCAGCCTCAGCAGCTGTGGCAGCAAAGAGCAGCTTTGTAAGCTTGATGATTTTCCAAGTTATCCACAGACCTCACCTGGGTCTCTAAATGGGAGGGAAGGTGCCCATAGGACAATCCTGGGTAACTTTTAAGGCTGAGGGATTCAGGAACTCCTTGAAAGGGAGCAGAGGGGAGAGAAAATGAAATACTTAAGGTGTTCTTGGGTGCAGCAGCATGGCCAAAACCTCCTGAGGGAAGGAGGAGATGGAGCTGTTCCCTCTCAGTGCCATGGTCATGGAGCCAGGTTTTAAACAGCATCTCCAGGCTGATGACATTGTCCTCTACAGTTTGCACCTCGATGTCCATTCCCAGGATTGCCATATCTGCAGGAAAAAAAGAAAAAATAGGTGAAAAAGCATCAATATTTCAATTCCAGTTGTTAAACTTCTTTGTTGGAGGTGCAGACAAATGTGGTTTGATGTAGCAACAGCTTTTAAGTGCGGAGAAATGTAGGCTGGACAGCAGAGTTAGGCAGGATATAAACAAGATAAACCCAAAAAAAACCCCAAAACCACCTACAAATAATATCTCAAAGATGCATGCACATGAGAAGCTACTTGAAGTCCATCAGATAAACAAAAATAAAATGGGATAAATAAAACAAAGGGAAGGAAAAACAAGCATTTTGCAAATTGCATAAGATGTGCAATATAACCACTGGTAAACCCAGAAGGTGCAGTGTGGTAGCACTAATAGCTTTACCATACAGCCAGGATGTGGAAAGGCTTTCTCAGAAGAGGAATAAATAGCAGAAATAGCATTTTTCCACCCCTTGTGTCTACCAGGCCAGCAAGAGGATTAAAAAACAGTGCTGCTTCCATCTACACTGAGAAATCTTTTCATTTCTTATGCCATTTGGCCAAAATGACACTTAGGCAGTAAAAAAACCCCAAAACTAAAGAAAAATCCCCAGAAATGAAATAATTTCTAGCTGGCAAATAATCCAGGACTGCTGTAATGACTGTAATTCTTCAGATGCTCTGCAGGACACACTTTTTGACTGTCCCTACCTCCCAGCCTTGAGGAAGAGATTATGTTGGTTGTTTGTCTGCAGCAAAGCAGACTCAGCTCCCACTCACAACAGATCTTTGACACTGCTCTTGCAACTAAAAACCTTTCCTTGTCCTTTCTGACTGTCCCTGGCTGCCAGGATATTTAAGTACTTTATTTTTTTAGTTCTTTACTTATTTTTTTTTGGTTCTTTATTTCTTTTTTTTTGAGTTGGAAGTTGCTCTTCATGAACTGAGCTGTTCCCACCTCCAGCCCCTTGCCCTGAGTGTTGCTCCTATTTCCCTGCAGAATTCACTGCTGTAGGATGATTCTGTTTTCATGCATTCCCTACAGATTTTATACTTGGGATTCTCTCAGGACTGTGCACTGAAGAGGGCATTAACAGCTCAAAAGACAAAGCACCAGGAAATCAATGTAATTAACTTTTACAAACAGCAAAACACAGCTGACAAGGGGAATTATTTGTGTTTTGGGACTGGTAAATGCTTTAGTTCCTCCCTCAGTCAATATTTTCCTGGGTTTTGTTTTCTTTTTTGCTCTGTAACAGATATTTAATCACTTACACATCTGCAACTGGCACAAGACATGACAATTTTAAAAGAAATTCACTGCATTCATTAGGAAAAGCAGGTTGGGGTACCAATAATTCCTGTGCAGTGGGTCCCAAACTTCCTGGAAAGCAGAGCCAGGTAGAGAAAGGAGCCCTGGGATTGCAGAAGATGGGCTGGGGTCATAAAAAAGGCATTAGTGCTTTACCTGCAGGACTTGTTGTTTGTTTTTATCAAAGAGAAAGAGCTGGGAGCAGTTATCTCCTGCACATGCAAATATTAACCTTTGTTAGCAAAAGGTCTGGCAAGGCCCAGCTGCTTTCAGGGAGTGTAATGGGGCAGGGGAAGAGAAATAACAACAACATTAATATTATTATTAATAATATTAATAATAATAAATAATTATAATAGAGTAATAGTATAACTCTATTGATAATTTATAATACAATATAATTATAATTTAATTACAATAAAATATATTATTATATCTAATTATTTATTATGAATTATACAATTAATATTATACCATTATAATAATAGTATAATTGTATTTATAATATAAAATATAATTACAATATAATTATAATACAATATAATGGTAATATATATAATAAATTAATAATAATTATAATCGTGGTGATGATGATAATAATAATATATTGATTGTATAAAATTATTATGATATCATTATAAAATATAATTATATTTATAATATATAATATATTTATAATATGATTAGAATACAATAGAATTGTAATCGATAAAATAAATTATTAATAATAATGATGTAGTGGCTATTATTATTATAATAATTATTATATTTTTATTATTTTATTATTTTATTATTTTATTATTATATCAATTAGAGACCAGTCCATCTAAAGGTCAGGCATCCTCTTGGTTATTCCCCACCTCAAGTGTCCTTCTCTCCACAGGGTTCAGTTAAATCATTTTGCTCTAATTCTGAGATCTCAGCATGTTCAAAGCTATTCTAAGATTTGCCAATGTGGGGTTTTCAAACTCCTGAAATCTTTTGCAGCTGCACTGACCTGGGAATGAGCCTCTGGAGGGGATATCCTGATCCTGCTCTGGATATTAAAAATGTAAGTAGGTTCAAATAACCCCTAAAAAAACTAATGGAAGAAATATCCTCAGTGAAATGAAGCTCTTGATGAAGTGTTGCATCACAATATTTATTTTCTAGTTCTTGCACTTCCTGTACACTGGATCTTGCAAATTCAATGCTGTTTACTGTAATTTTTTAATAGGAAACTGGATTTTATTTATGAAACAGAAGAAGGGAGCTCCAATGAGTATCATAAACCAGTTGGGCTCGTTTTCCCAATTATCTGACTTATTCATCCCCTGCTGCTTTTCTTAGAGAGCAAATAGTTCATCCACTCAGAAAATCAGAATTTCACCCCTTGACATTTCAATGTCCACATTTATATTTTCATTCCATTTACTGGGTGAAAGGGCTACACAAAAATCCACATTTAGAAATAATTTGGGTGGGGTTTTTCATTCCCTAAAGCAGCTCTGAGACAGAGAGGCACAGAGCATCTCCTCCTCTGTGAGCTGAGCCTTCCAAGGCTTCCCTGCAGGATTCCCAGTCCCTGCTGGGACAATTGACCAGAAATTTGCTGCAACCATCAAAGAAAATGAACAGCAAGAAACAAATAACTCTGTCTGTCCCTCAGTAAAAAACAGAAATAGACCCTTTTAATCCTGTTGGAATCTGAAATACAAAGAATTCTCAGAATTTTGGGCCTGTAAGCCAAAGGTTGGAATTAAACACAAGATTTGATCTGAGACTTTGGAAAAGGTTTCCAAACTTAAGTGCTAGAAGCAAGAATTTGGATTTGTAGTTTAAAGCAAAGACATGTTGAGCTAAGTAAAAGAAAGTTGAGAGTTTTAGAGTTTAAGATATAGAAAAAATAATAGTAGCTACAAAGGAAAACAAAGAAATTAGAATGCAGTACTGTGAGTTTGTGATTAGCTAAGAAAACTTACAGTGTAGCATGAGTCCATAAGACAAAATATTTAAGGATTGGGTCTAAACTATAAATATCCTTTATTATTGCAGTGTTTTATTAGTCAATAACTCCTCAAAAAGTCTTGTGATTAAAGGTCTTATGGCCTTCTGAACCATGCTGTAACAACGTGAGCTGAACTCATCTTTCCTGCCTATGTAAAAGACAAGAAAAATAAACCACATCATCTAAGAAGCTCAGAAGTCTCATCTCTAACTCATTCAAAACCTAAAAAATCCCCACATAATCCTCTCTCCCAGGCTGCACGTTGCTGGGAAGAGTTATTGTCACTGACCAAGCCTCTTAATTAACTGGTTTTTGTCTTTGGTACAGTTCCTGCTTCCTGCTGCTGCTTTTCTCCATGCTCAGAGTGTGTTACCCCCATAACTTGATGCCTTTTTCTCTTTAAGCCCCACAGTGAAGCTGTGTCACACATGAATTTTAAATAACACCATGAGCTGAAGTAACACACTGCCAGTTCTTGGCTTCTTTTTTCTGTCAAGGTTGGGATTGAAGCACTTGAGAGGGTATTTCATGTTCAGATTCAGATGTTTATTATTTCTTATCAATGTCACAGTATCACAGCAGTGAGTTCTGCAGCATTTCACTAACAAGCTACAAAATGGCCCCACATCTTTCTCTACAAGGTCTTTTAAGGCTAAACTATCCAATTAAGAAATGACACCTAAATTATTTTCACTTTTAACCCAATAACTAATCACTTGACATCCACAATGTGGGCTTTTTTATCCAATGACACAAAACCACTAAACCCATGGAGAAGAAGGTGAAGAAGGAGGAGCAGCCTCTGCCCTAAAACCTCCATCTTGCTTTATATATATTGCTATATTCTAAAACCTTAAACTCTAAGTTTTGATAATACACATTTCTAGTCAAACTCCACACCCACAATCTCAGTTCTAGAATTTAATTTTGGAAGCCTTCTCCTCAGCCTCAGTTCAATGCAGTGTTCTCCTGGGGGTCAGTGCCTGTCAGCACAGAAAATCTAAAATTCTCAGCATCCAGGACTCCAACAATGCAGGAGCTCTGTAAGTTCTACAAGCCCCAGAGAAGTTCTGTGGTACAAATTTCCTCCAGGCACAGCAGTCCCCACTGACCTAAGGGACATGAAGTGGCAGATATTGGGCTATCATGCTGCCCAAAGCCATAACTTCCCTAAAAATGCCCTCCACTCACCACTGCTGGGCTCCTCTGCTGGCACACACTGCTCCACATCCTCAGGCTCCAGGAAATCTCTCTTCACAACCTCAATGACCTGTATTCTTCGTAGGCTTACCAGGTCTATGTCTTGTAACTTCTTTTCCAGCTGCTTTACCATGTCTCTGCTGGGCTGGCTGGTCAGAATTGTGATCTGAAACACAAATCAGAGCTTGAAGAAGCTGCCTCTACCCCAATTCTCTCTTGGGAGGTGAAGATGTTGAGTAGCACTGGTCTCACTATGGAGAGAGGAGAAATCTTGCTGAAATATCAAAAGAAGATTTATAAGCTTTTTTTTTTAGCTTTGGCTCACGTTTAAGGCATAAGGAAATATGAAATGTGCTTTGCACTTGTGATCACTGAATCTCTGTAAGAAGGGACTTGTACATTAATTATAGGACAAAGAAACTAAACTTGGTCTTCTCTCTTGAAAGCTGAATGGGAATTTTAATTTTTTTTTAATGTATCCAGTCTATCCTAAAGATATTTCCAAAGAGAGCAGCAGTAGGTGGGATTCCCACCACCCAGTTTTGGTCTGATACTGAGAAAAGGAAACAAAAATTCAACTTACTCTGCATTAAAAAAATGCTTGTGATGGGGAGGGGAGGAAATTGCAATCACTCAAGTATCTGGAGCAGAAAAAGGCCTTTTTTGAAACTTTTTTTTGGCTTTTTGTAAGGGTAAAACTCCCTCCTGCCTGTCAGTGAGCAGAGCCCTGCAGCATTTCTTACATCCCCTTGCAAGGAGAAGTACAATAAAATTGCATAATCTAGAAGAACTAGAAGAATAATTGCATAATCTAGAAGAACTAGCCTAGAAGGACTGCTTAGAGGAGTAAAAACTCTCTGTATCCATGGATTAACTGAATTTTTAATGTAGCTTGTTCCTTCAAGTATACTAGAAAATGTCCTGGATTTTGTTGTGTGTCAAAAAAGGTCTTGTGTCCAAAGCATGCTCTGTTTGTTCCAACCCCCAGCTTTAAAGCACAAATCACCTTTCAAATGATCAGGAAAAATACCTTAAAGCCCCAAGAAAGGCAAAAAATCACTAGAAATCACTGTTCCTGGACAGACACTGGGAGTGAGTCTCAATTGCAGCCTGATCACAGCATGACCCTGTGAGACTCTGGAAGGGTTTAAGGACTTAAACAAAGCAGAAAGACTTGGCAAATTTCACTTGTGGGAATCTCAATTTGTTTTTCATGACTGGCAGGTGGACCCTGAGCCTGGGAAGTCTGAAATGCAGGATTGTTTGGAGCTGGTATTTTCTGCTGTTCAGAAGAAAACATCATTCCTGTATGAGTCCTTTCCCCTCCATAACTCCCTGTCCTTTCATGTCAGTTGATACTATTTAAAAAAACACTTCCTCCTGTGAACCTTGCTCTGCTTTCTGCATTCACACATCTGTTCTCATGTGTTATTAGCAGCTTCCCTCCCCTTTATGCAAAATCACACATTCAGAGCTGAAAACACAGCCACCAAATCCACCAGAAGTGTGTCCACCAAAATCCACCAAAAGTGTGTCCACCAAAATCTGTCAGATCCTGAACAAGGACAGCTTTCTCTAGATGTGTCACCTTTTCCACAGGAATCTGTCCAGAGGGATTTGAGGGCTTGATATCTTCCTTCAGGATTTCTGTGAATCTCTGTAACATCCAGAGTGCTGAATATCTAAATTTTTCTGCATGTTCACTGCACATTAAATACACATTTATAAATCACAATGATGTGGAACAGCTCCCACTCCCCTCCCAGCATTTTCTTACCTCAACAGAACTATTTGTGGAGCCTCCTGCTGCTGTGTGCCTGCTGTACTGCTTGAACTGCTGCAATCCATCCTGCACAGCTTGCAGCACTCCATTCCCCCCCTGGGGGAAGCAGCCCTCAGCTGGCAGCGAGCGGAGCTCTGAAATGCAGGCTTGAACTCGGGCAAAGTTTTCTTTCACTTGCTGCAAAACAGGGTTCAGGGAGCAGGAAAGGATGGGGTCACTGTCTGTTAGAGGTGAGGCAGTTATCTTCTGTTCATTGGGCAGTTTATCTATTCCACAGCCAATCCTCCATCCAGGAGGATTCTGTTAATAGGCCATTAATCATTAATTATCATCTGTTCATGGCCAGTGAGTGTCCCAGCATGGCTGATCCAATTCCATCATCCCATGGGGAGATGCTCTGCCCAGGGGAGGAGCCAAGCATTCCTACCTGGATCCAATCTGAGGTTTGGCACAGCACAGCAGCCTTTGCCCAGGGCATTGCCAGAGGAGCAGCTTTCTGCTGCCCTGCATTGCCAGAGGGAGCCCAGGCCCATCTGCAGCAGCCCTGGAGCTGCAGAGGAAAACTCCCCCCTTGTGCAGGATCCCTGCTGCAGCAGAAGCACAGCTGGCACTGCAGGAGGGCTGGGCCCCCATGGGATGGGGCTGGGACACCTCCCTGGCACACAGGGGACAGCTTCTGTTCTGACTCTGGCAGTGTTGTTTTGTATCACTGCATTGTTAATTTTAATTTTATTTTTTCCCTAATAAAGAACTGTTATCCCTGCTCCCATATCTTTGCCTGAGAGCCCTTAATTTCAAAATTATAACAATTTGGAGGAGGGGGTTTCCATTTTCCATTTCAAGGGAGGCTCCCGCCTTCCTTAGCAGACACCTGGCTTTCCAAACCAAAACAGCTGGTAAACAACATAAAATGTTGTAGCAACATAATTTTATGTTGTTGTAAAACAACATAAAATACCTCTCCATAATGTGGAGGAAGGCTGGGGGTCACAGAGAGGTCAGCTCACCTGAGCCTCACCAAGAACCCAGCAGTTAAACCGGTACATTGTGGCCACAGGAAAGATACTGAGTGACCTCTACCAAATTTATTTAAAGCAGTACAAGCCACTGCTGCCAGAGGTCACCTTCCCCACTGAAGAGGCAGCTTGACTCATTTTCCTTCAAGTGTGAGGAGCTCTGGGTCACTGAAGCACCCCTGAGCCCTGGTTTGCAGAGTGGGCTGTCAGTGGGACTGAGTGGGAAGCTGCAAAGGCTCTGCTCAGTCCTTACTCAGTGCCACATTAAAGTTTTTGATGCTTCAACGCTGATTTCTTATCTTGCCACCATTTGCTCTCCCCCAGAGTTATCTACTTTCATTCTGGTTTCTCTTTCTTTGCCCTCCCTGCCCTTTCCAGGGAGGCTTTATGGACTCTCCTGCAGTGGGAACAGAGACCATAAACAAGCACAGAGGAAAGGTTAAACCCAGGGTAAGTGTGTGTGACACTTCCCCATGTACTCTCCCCATCTCTATTTTCAGTTCTGGGGCTTTCCTGACTTCATGATTTGTCTAACACAGCTCTGAGAAACAGCTTCAGTACAGCAGCTGATGTCTGCCATTGGAATGTAGCACCCAAAAAATCAGCAGAGTGAATACACAGAATGGCTTGGAAATTATTAAAATCATTGTAAAAATGTTTTACAGTATAACTTATCATTTGTTCTTGATTTGCCAGCCAGAACAGAGAAGAGACCTACTCCTATTTAGAGGAAGAAAGGATAAAATACAAGCAGGTTCTTCAATATTAAGAAATCCCTGGAGGATAAAGCAAATAAATGCAAATTAGGAACCAGGTACAGGTTTCACAGTGACTGTTATTAACCACTGGATGAAATTATCAAGAGAAGTACTTGATTACCTATCTTGTCTTCAGATTAAAACTAGATGGCTTTCTGGAAGGAAGTTTTAACAAGATAGGGGTACTTTAGTGAAATATAATAGCCTGTGATGTGAACACACAAAACAGTGATCTAAGGGCTCCTCTGCCTTTAAAAACTGTGACTGTCAAAATGAGGAATAGTTGTTTAAATTAAAAAGACAGCTGATCAGGAGCAGCAGTCACAATATTATCCTTGTCACATTATCTATAACCTTTCCTACCAAACAAACACCACCATTAGCCAGAGTCTTCTTGCAGATCACATTTGCTACTTTACTCTTGATCTCTGTTTTTTTTTATTTTTCTCAAGACGTGAAGACTTGACAAAACTCTTCAGGATGTTTCCACCATTGCTGTATAAATTGGAAGTGTGTTTACACTGATGCTGTGTAAATGGGAGTGCCCAGGGTGATTATTTCTAACATACTCAAGTGGTGGATTTGGCAGTGCTGGGTTTAAAATTGGATTTAGTCTTAAAGGACTTTTCCAGATGATTCTGAGAGCAGTATTTGTTCTTACTGATTTTGATCTCTATATTTAAAATCTGTGTGGATGTGGCACTTGGGAATATGGTTAAGTGGTAGATTTGCCAGTGCTGGGTTTAGAATTGGATTTAGTCTTAAAGGACTTTTCCTGAAATCACAGAATCATGGATGTTTCTCAAATTCAGCACAGATATATATATATATATATATACTTAAATAGAAAGATAGATAGATAGATATTCAGCATATATATATATATATAAAATTTATTTATTTACTTTTTTTTAATTCTGCACCTTTTCCCTTCAATATCTAGAACCTCTCACACATTGATAATATATTAAGCACAGATATATATATATATATATTTAAAATTTATTTATTTATTTATTTATTTTTAATTCTGCACCTTTCCCCTTCCGTATCTAGAACCTCTCACACATTGGTAATATATTCAGCACAGATATACATATACATATATATTTTAATTCTGCACTGTTCCCCTTCAATATCTAGAACCTCTCACACATTGATAATATATTCAGCACAGATATATATATATATTTTACATTTATCTATTTATTTATTTTTAATTCTGCACCTTTCCCCTTCAATATCTAGAACCTCTCACACATTGGTAATATATTCAGCACAGACATACATATATATATATTTTAATTCTGCACTGTTCCCCTTCAATATCTAGAACCTCTCACATATTGATAATATATTCAGCACAGATATATATATATATTTTAAATTTATCTATTTATTTATTTTTAATTCTGCACCTTTCCCCTTCAATATCTAGAACCTCTCACACACTGGTAATGTTTGTCCAGCTCGAGCTGTGTGTGGTAATTCTGACAGAGAAGCAGTGCAGCACAAAGCAGCACCCAAAAGGTGCAACAGATGCTCCAAAACAGATGTTTTAGGAAGGAAGAGCACAAAACTGAATTTATGAGGTTGACAGATCAAAAATGACACTCCTCCTTTTCAACTTTATGAAATTTCTGAAATTTCATGAAATTCACCTCACGGCGAAATGATCGTTCTGAGAACGGCCGATTTTCAAGACGTGAATTTATGTACAGATTTTTAGATATGAATTTAGATAGAAATAATTCACTTTTTTCCCCCCCTGAGCAGCAGCACAGCCCTGGGCATACCGTGAAGGGCAGCAGACACTCCTGCTGGGGCTGCACCACGTAGAGGCTGAGCAGGGGCACCCTGCAGGGCCCTGCCAGGCCACAGGCCAGGCACAGGACGTTCTCCAGAGCCTCGGAGAGCACGGAGCAGGTGCTGGCCCAGCCAGGGGAGGTGGCATCCACCACCAGGATGTGGGATGGCTGCTGGCTGGGGGGCTTTGGCAGCAGGGAAAGTTCTCCGTGCTTCTGAGGGGAATTTTCTGGAATTCATGGCTTCTGCACCTGGCTGTTACGTGCACGGTGATGCATCTGAATGGGAGAAATGAATAAAGAACAGCAATCAGTGAGGCTCTGTGGTTACTGAGAATTTCAGACTTTCTGTGCTAACAGCACTGACCCCCAAGAGAACACTGCATTTGACCCGAAGCCATACAGAAAACTTCCAAAATTAAATGATAGAACTAAGATTATGAGTGTATAGTTTAAATAAAAGTGTCAAATATCACATAGTTGAAAACCTGAAGTTTAAAAGTTTAGAATATAGTAATATATATATGTATAAGAAAATAAAAATTTTAAGAAGCTAGTCCTTCTTCTTCATAGATTTAAGTAGTATTGTGTAATTAGATAAAAATGTCCACATTGCAAGCCACAAGTAGTTTGTTATTAAGTTAAAAATTATCATTTTAAGTGTGTAGTTCAAATAAAAGTGTATAATATCACATCAGATACTTAAGTGATTGCAATTTCTCTCCCCCCCATCACAAGCATTTTTTTAATGCAGAGTAAGTTGAATTTTTGTTTCCTTTTCTCAGTATCAGACCAAAAATGGGTGATGGGCATCCCACCTACTGCTGCTCTCTTTGGAAATATCTTTAGGATAGACTGGATACATTAAAAAAAATTAAAATTCCCATTCAGCTTTCAAGAGAGAAGGCCAAGTTTAGTTTCTTTGTCCTATAATTAATGTACAAGCCCCTTCTTACAGAGAGTCAGTGATCACAAGTGCAAAGCACAGAGTACAAAACCTGTAGATGTTCCTCCAGTGAACCTCTTGATCCATTTCACATAGTAGAAACCTTAAAGTTTAAAATCTTAAAATATAATATATATATAAATAAAAGTTTTAGAAGAAAAACTTCTTCACCTTCCTCTTCTTCTTCATGAATTTAAACAATATGGTGTAATTAGATTAAAAAAATCCACATTACAAAACACAAGAAGTTAGTTAAGTAATAGTAAAGTTAATTAAGTCAAAAGTAAAAATAATTGAAGTGTCAATTCTTAATTAAAGTTTATCCTTAAAAAAACCTTATAGAAAAAAAATACAGCTCCATTTTTAATTTGTTAACATAAAGTACTATAAAACTCAGTTTGTAAAGCTGTAATATAAATAAACACTAACAAGCATCTAAATCCAAATTTTGGGTGGCCAGGAGGTTACACCCGAACCCTGGGGAGAACAGTCCCTGTGTCTTCACCCCCAGCAGCACGAGACAAGGAGCTGGAAAAGCCAAAAGAGGCCAGCAGGATGCAGCAAGAAAATCCTGCACATCCATGAAGTTTACTTTGTGGGTAAGATTTAGTTTATTGTTGGGGTTTTTTTTTAAACTTTTTATTTATTTTTACTTTGTGGGTGTGAAGAACCAACTTTTGTTCTTCAGAGTGTCAAACATCTGGGATGAGCTCCTCCACAGACCTTGAATTTTATATTTGCTCCCCACCTCTATCTCCCTTCAACCTTAAGCACAAGAGAATTCTCCTGTTAAAAATTTTCTTTTTTACTTAGTGAGCAAAAAGCTTTTCTAAAAATCCTCCCTTCACTAATTCCATGCAAATCATTCAGTCTGTTTGTAAAGATACAGGAAATTCTTCAAAAAAGAAAAGTGTTGGTATAACTGCACACATCTTGTTATAAACTGGGATATTTTTTTTTTTCTCCCTACAGTTTTGTTCCCAGCAGAATTAGTAGAAGTTTTTAGAAGGATTTACACAGTTGGGCTCTGGCCTGTCATTTGTGGGTGTGTTCAGCTCACACAAACAGCCCTTTTATGGTCTCCAAGGAGACAAGATACTGCATTTCCTACAGCCTCCAGCATTTTGGAGTAAGAATTTCTGTCAGGCTTGGGAAGAGCAAGAAATGAGTTTTTATCTGGCTGAAGAATCAACAGAAAAAAAAAAAATCTGAATTTCTAGAATTCCTCAGGATGCCTGTCAGTGCAGGCAAAACAAGAATGATCATAGCCTGAATTTCAAAACTGGGGTTAACATTTCAGAGCTGATGAAAATGTTATAAATACAGATATAGATCATGTAGGTATCTTGCTTTGTCTACTTCTCTGGTATAATTTGATTGTCAAATGCAAAACTGCCAGATATCACTTGAATCAGTGTCTCTCCTGAAGCTTTTCAATTTTCAGCAGAGTTTACTCAATTACTTCACTGAATCTGGGAATGGACTTGTCTGCCTGAATTTTTTCTGATGAGGCTTCAGTGCTACTGAACTCTGCAAGCCCCCAGAGCTTCCTCAAGCAAGGAAACAAAACCCATCCTGTCAGAAATCCACAAGAGCTGGGCCTTAGCATTGGTTTCAGAGAGGAAAATGAGCTTTGATGCTGAAGCAGAGAGAGTTTTCCTAATTTTGAATGAATTCTCTCATTCTTGGCTCTCTACTTATTTGTATTTCCAAACTATTACTGCAGAGCTGCTGCTCATTCTCCATCTACATTTATTCCTGTGCAGAGCCCTAAGTGAGAACAATATTTGTTCTTCCTGACTTAGAGTTCTGTATTTAAAATCTGTGTGGATGTGGCACTGAGGAACATGCTGAAGTGGTGAATTATTAAGGACTATGCTTATTTTAAAGTGGTTTTGTTAAAATAGATCTCTCACCAGCTCCTTACCAACTGACTTTCATTTCTTCATAATTGTGGTGTCTCTGCTTAGCAATATTAATGTGATTTATATGCATCTCTCGGTACAATATTTGACAATATTTGACCTCTTTTTATAGCTCTAGTGAGGCTGGAGAATGGAGGAATTCTGTGGTAAAAAAAAATTCTGCAGTAAAATGACATTTCCATTTAGGTATTGGGTGGACTGACAGAGCCCATCCCGAGGGATCCTCCACAATTCCATGAGAATTGGGTAAACTCTGAGTTCTGGCAGCTGATTTGACATTAAGTTATTGCTCAATAAAGCAGAACTCTCCAGGTGTCAGGGCTGGTGATGTGCATTTTGCTCAATGCAAGGAGACACAAATTGTGCAGAACTAGAAAGAGGCAGAAAGGAAATTTCTTTATAGCGAGTGATTTGTGACTGCTGAGGACATTCTGCAGTTGCACATCATCCTATGTGCTTAGTTTGTTATATAAAAAAAATATTAAATAATATCCAGGTCTAAGAAGACGTAGCACCAAACCCACTGGTTAAAGAGGATTGAGGATGATTGGTTTTAAAAGGTGCCATTTTCAGAGTTAGCTTCAAACCCCTGGGAAACAGGAATATTCTCATGTGGAAAACAAATCAAGCTGCATAAATGAGGCTTTACTAAAGAATAAACTGGCTGTGCAGTGTGGATGGCCTCTGGTGTGAACAGTTTTTTCCACCTAGCCTAGAAAGGAAGGGATTTATTTTAAAAGGCCAGGATGAACAGAAGCATAAAGAGTTCTCAGAAAATCAATCCACTGAAAACAAAATTATTCCAGACCCTATGTAATAGAAGATATTATGTGTTACTCTATTCATCAGTGCTATAAGCAATCATAAATAAATGGCTTTAGGCTTGTGCTTTTATTGACATAAAATCATCAAACCTTAGCGAGAATTGTCACTTCATATTAGTGTTAAAATAACTCATTATAACCTTTAGAGGTTCTTGGGTTTTTTTCTCAAAAGAAGAGGAACTATAACACTGTAGGAGTTTAGAAAAAAGTCATTTTTAAATCCTGAATCACTAAAAATGAGTAAAAATAACAAAACCTTAAGAGAGCAGCAGAGCAAGGACAAACTGCTGCAGAATTCCCAGGTGGAATTTTGTGGAAAAGCAGCCACCTCAAACCCCACCAGGAGAGCTGGGCTATCAGGGTGCTTGAGTGACAGGCTGGAATTGCCAGAATTCAATTTCTAGGAACTGTAATAACTCAGTGATCAGATTATGGGCACGCCTAACAAAGCCTCACGGGGCAGCTGCTCCATCTTCCCTGGCATCTTGATTAGGAATCCGGGCTGACACCTTCTCAACACACACACTGTAACCCGGGAAAAACCTGCATAATTCATGGGCAGGATATAAACCTGCATAATTCAGGGTGTGCTGCAGGCAGGGAATCACCACTGAGGCTGCAGGGAAAATCCTGGGATACACCCAGGGCTGGAATTGTCCTCCATGGCTTCTACAACCTCAACTCCTCTGCCCTGGATGTGACCTCAGAGTGTAAAGTTTCAATCTTACTGTGACATTTTCATATTTCCTGTACTGTTTTGGGGGTTTTCTTTCAAAACTTCAGGCAGCAACACTCCCTCAGTGGTGGCTGGATCCTGGGAGCAAGGGAAGGCAGAATTTGTCCCACAGGAAATCCTGTGG
>VZSJ01002248.1:16703-29424 GCA_013398405.1 Pheucticus melanocephalus | reverse complement strand
CCAAGCCAAGCCAAGCCAAGCCAAGCCAAGCCAAGCCAAGCCAAGCCAAGCCAAGCCAAGCCATTCTGTGCTTCCCCCTGCAGAGCACACACAATAAATAAATTTTTGAGCACTCTCATGCAGGGTCCCCTCCAGGGGCAGTGCTTTGGGTGCAGACACAGGGGGGTCACCCAGGGGTGGCTCCAGCCCCAGGAGTGACCACAGGATCAGCCCCGAGCTCGAGCTGAAATGTGAAACCTCCCCTGAGCTCCCTCAGCCTGTGTGGAGGCCTCTTGCAAAACCAGCCCTAATATTCAAAATTTAGCAACACCATCTGTTAGAGACTCTGTTAAATAAAAACAACTCATTACTGAACTTAGATCTGGGAGAAGGACGGCTTTCCTTCACATACAACTGATTTCCTTCAGCTGGAAAAACACAAATAGTTGTTTCCCAGCACTTCTGAACCGTTTCCAAAGGTTTCTGACAGCAGCCACGTTCCTAACCTGTAGCCAAAGAAATAACTGTACTATTAATCTGGAGCTGGCAGTAACTCCTGACATTTGAATTATGCTGCTGAAAGGTGTCTTTTACCAGCTGGTAAATAACGATCCCCTAATTACAGATATAAATCTGGGCAGGTATGAATGCACAGCTCAAAGTGATGAAAATGTTTAATAAAATATGGCCCAGAAATGGAGACTGGGATTAGATTCAGCACCTTGACCACGGGGGGGTTTCTGGATCTGCTGGTAGAACCAAACAGCCCCTGGAGATGGAACAGCCCCTGTGTCCCAGGGACAAATAATAGAATTGGTCGGGTGGTTATCACTGGTGTAACTGGTGGTTGTAATTGGTAAAACTGGGGGTTATCATTGGTGTAACTGGTGGTTGTAATTGGTGTAACTGGTGGTTATCATTGGTATAACTGGTGGTTGTAATTGGTGTAACTGCTGTTTATAATTGGTAAAACTGATGATTATAATTGGTAAAACTGGTGGTTACCATTGATATAACTGGTGGTTATAACAGGTGGTTATAGTTAGTAAAACTGGTGGTTATCATTGGTGTAACTGGTGGTTATCATTGGTGCAACTGGTGGTTATCACTGGTAAAACTGGTGGTTATAATTGTCCCAAGAAATCTGAGCCACCAGTGTGGCATGAAACCCCTTCTTAACTACCCAGGTTCTTATGGCTGCTGCAGAGAAGAGCATTTATGATGAGCCCTGCTGATAATCAGCAGACCATTATTAATTTTGTTTCCCCAGTGAAGTTTGATGAAGATATGGTTTCCTTTTGGGGCCTGGATTTGTCACCTCTGTGATTCAGACTTATGTCATAGATCTCTAATGACAGAAATTGGAAAAAGCTCAAAACTGTAGTTTATTTTTTAATACTTTTTTTTAAAATCACTTTTTAAAATTCCATCCCAAGCCAACTATTCTACAAAAGCCATGGCAGCTTGATCTGAAATGGCTTTATTTTGGTGCTTCACTTTCAGCTTTTTTGAGTATTACATCTATTCATTATGATTTTTTGTTGGTTTTTTGGCAGCGGATAAACACAAATTCTTTTACTTAAGATTGATTTTTCTAATTGCAGCCTCACCAAAAATCCCCAGCAGAGCTTCTCCAGTGGCTTCCACCACTCCCTGACCGCAGTTCACAGCCTGAGACAAAGCTCACCCAAGTGCCTGCATGGAAGAGATCTCTGGGGGTGACTCAGACAATATCATGGGATGTCTTGGGATGGGAGGGACCCACCAGGATCCCCCAGCCCAGCCCTGGCCCTGCCCAGACACCCCAAATCCCACCCTGGGCATCCCTGGCAGCTCCTGGAGCTCTGGGGCTGTGCCCGTTCCTGGGGAGCCTGGGCAGTGCCAGCACCCTCTGGGGATGAACCTTTCCCAATAATAGAACAAAATAATATATACAGTTTATATATTATTATATTATTTATATAATAATAATAATAATAATAATAATAATAATAATAATAATAATAATAATAATAATAATAAATTATTATTATATATTGTTATATTATTTTCTATTATAAATATTATACCTTTTTATATACAGGTGTATATACAATATATTGTAAATAGTAGCACAGCCTGGGGAATGGTGAGTGACCTTTCTCATTGCTGAGATACAGCACAGCTCAGTCCAGGCTGGATTTCTCACCTCACCATTGTGATATCAGCCACCACTGCCACTTCAGGCCAGGTCTGGATCCCTCTCCTCCACTTCCTGCCAGCTGAGCCTGGAAGGAAAGCTGGCAGGGAAGGAGCAGGGAGCTCATTCCCAGGCTGCCAGTGCAGTTCCTTTCTGCAGCATTACAGTCATTAGCTCTGCAGCACAACACCCAAATTACTCCTTTTCAGCTTCTGCAAAGCTTTCCTCGCCGTGCTCAGGGTGGTTCCACCTCATTACTGCTGTGCCTCACTGCTCCATTATTGATGGAGGCACTGCCCATCCAAGGACTCATTAATAGGTCACGTTCCTAAATCCATGTGTTCCCCTGAAAGGAAGGGATCCCTGACACCACATCTGCCTGTGCTCAACTACAAATTACAGTTATGAGCCTCTGCTTCTGCTCATCCCAGCCCACCCTGCCATGGCAGGGACACCTCCACTGTCCCAGGTGCTCCAGTTCTGTCCAGCCTGGCCTTGGGCACTGCCAGGGATGCAGGGGCAGCCCCAGCTGCTCTGGGCACCTGTGCCAGGGCTGCCCACCCTCCAATCACCAACCCCACCACCCTCAAATCCCCACAAATCTTCCTCATGCAGGCCTTCCTGAGGCCATCTCTGGCGTGGGGATGAAGAGCACGCCAGGGGATCACTGTGCATTTCCTGGTGACCAACACCAACCTTCCTCAGAACTCTGCTCAAAACCTCCCCACAGCCAGGCTGAGAGCCAAACAAGGACCAAAGCCAGGCCAGAGCCTGCCAGTTCCACACCAGCTCTCTGGGCTGGAGATTAAACCAATGAAAGGGGTTTTAGGAGGAGAGCTGGTACAGGAGAGGAAGAGCTGGGCTGCAGAAGCTGGAGCTGGCGTGCAAGGCTGAATTAATAGCTTAATGCAATTCAGTTCTTACTGGTTGCCTGGAAACTAACTTCGAGAAAAAAAAGAGGAAAAGCACAAACCATAATGGGTGTAGAGGGCTTAATAGGGAATTATTGATGCCACCAGAGTGTCTGACAGTCTGATGGATTTCTAACCAAATCACTCCAAATGCTCCTTTATTATTATTATATGTTCTCCTGAACAACAAGGTCCAAGGCCAGAGGAGAGGAAATATTCCTGGAGCTGGGGTTAATGCCTGCAGGAGGGGCTGGTGTGTGCCGGGCAGCCTGGCTGCTCTGCCTCCTTGCTCAGCATCTCCTGCAGCAGCAGACACAGGGACAACCCCTGCCCTGCTGGACAATCCCTGTCCTGCCCTGCTGCTGTCCCTCCGTGTTCAGCATCTCCTGCAGCCGCAGACACAGGGACAATCCCTGTCCTGTCCTGCTGGACAATCCCTGCCCTGCCCTGCTCTGCCTCGTGCTCAGCATGTCCTGTAGCAGCAGACACAGGGACAATCCCTGTCCTGCTGGACAATCCCTGTCCTGCTGGACAATCCTTGTCCTGCCCTGCTCTGCCTCCATGCTCAGCATCTCCTGCAGCAGCAGACACAGGGACAATCCCTGTCCTGCCCTGCTGGACAATCCCTGCCCTGCATCTCCTGCAGCAGCAAACACAGGGACAATCCCTGTCCTGCCCTGCTGCTGTCGCTCCATGCTCAGCATGTCCTGCAGCAGCAAACACAGCAAGAACCCCTGCCCTGCCCTGCTGGACAATCCCTGTCCTGCCCTGCTGGACAATCCCTGCCCTGCCCTGCAGAGCTGCTCACGGGCAGCAGCTGCTGGGTTCCAGCTGCAAACAGAACTGCTCAGGCAGCCAAGCACTGTCCCAGGGAGGGTTTGGTGCCTGCTCATCCCTGTGTTCATGGGGAGGGATAAAACCTGCCCTGCAAAGCTCCTGCCCCCCCAAAAGGCTGGGGGGTCCTTTGGGCTGAGCAGAGCCTGGAGGAGATGAGGGATCATGGCAGGAAAAGGGGACCAGAGACTGCTGGTCTTGATGGAAAGCTCCTGCTCATCCCAGTAAGGACCTCATCCATCCCAGTGAGGACCTGCCAAGTCTGGGAGGGCACGAAGCTAACTGTTAATGATGCATATTTTAATTAACTAAGGAAGCAGCTCAGTGGTTCTGGCATACAGAGCAAATCCTGTCCCTGCAGCAGCCCCAGGTCACAGCAGCATCCCCCAGGGCAGCTCCAACAGCCAGACCCGGGTGCCCATCTTGGGATAGTGCAGGTTTTATTGAGTATTTTGGACAGGAATTAGGTCAGTTTAATCACCTTAACCTTCAGATGAGCACCCACCTCTCTGCTGGAGTGTAACTAAAGCACTGAGAACACCAACCCAGAAAAACCCAGCACCCTGGGGCTGCTCAGCCCTTCCCACACAACCCCAGCTCTCAGGGACAAACCCCAGCAGGATTTCAGGGTGAGGACAATCAGGTGTTAGAAACACCTCTGAGAACAGACCCTGTCTCTCCTCCCATCTCTGAGGTGCTCTGGACAAGGCTGGATAATGTAATATAGAACACATTGTAATATAGAACAGAGCAGGGCTAATTTTGAGTCTGCTCCTGATTTATCTGTGGTGTCAAGATATTCAGCAGATACCTCGAGAGCATTTAAAATAGTCTCTAAATAAAGCAAGTCATTATTTCTTGCTAAAAATGGGGTTTAAAATGAGCTAGTTACTGAAAAAACAACAAACTGTAAATTGTTTTCCAATTCCATAGGTCTCTTTCCTGTTTCCAAGTGATCTGTGGTAATAAAGTCCCAACATGGAGATCCAGTGCCCCAACAAAATTATTTAATGATTTACAGAATGCACATCAAATCCCTACAACCCAGGCTAAGAGAAACATAATCACACACCTTTCTCATTACAGTTCTTTAGACACTGGGGGAAAATAGAATTTAGCCACCAGTTCACTTATTTTTCATTGTTATCCCATTACCCACAAGTTCTGTTTCCCATGTATCTCCTTTTAGGAGCTCCTGAACCAGCAAACCTGGAAGGTGGAGCTGGTTGAGCCCTCAGTCGTGAGAGGAATTCCTGCATTTTCCAGAAGGAATGGAGGGGAGGATGCGGCTTCCAGGCTGAGGAGCTGAAAAACCTTTTCAGTGCGGACTTCCCTCCGAGCCAGCGTGGATTTCCAGGCTGTCCCCTCTCTGTTGGGAGTGTTTGTGCCACAGGCAGAGCGTGAGGAGCCCAGGCAGCAGCACGGCCCCACCTTGGGAGGCACCTGGGCACGAGTGCAGCATCTTCTCCCACAGGAATTTCCATGGACACAAACTGTTTAACGGGAAAACATCTGGTGAGAACATCCCCCACCTCCTCAGCCTTCCCCACCACAACCCAGAGGCACCAGGGTGGCCAGAGCTGCCACTGATCAATGATCACCAGCTGGGCTTGGCCTCAGAGCCTTTTCCAGCCCTAACGCTGATTTTTCCAGCCTTAGCAGCTCCATTATTCCCTGAGGAATGAGCACTGAGCCCACAGCACTGTGTGTGTGCCAGGCAGACCCTGCAGCAGGGGAGGCACCCCACACCCTGGGGCTCCAAGGGGTGGCTGGAACTGGCACCCAGCTCACCTGGACAGCTTCCCTGGGCAGAGCAGGAGGGAGCACCTGGAGCGGGGCTGTGGGTGCCAGCCAGGTGCCAGGCTCAGCAGGGGCAGCGCAGGGGGCTCTGCTGGCCCCAGCATCCCTGCAGCACCACAACTGGGTGTGACAAGCAGGAATCAGCGTGCTGACACCTGCAGAGATCATTGAAATCACTGTGAAATCATTGAAATCATTGTGAAATCATTGAAATCAGTGTGCTGACACCTGCAGAGATCATTGAAATCATTGTGCTGAAATAATTGAAATCATTGTGAAATCATTGAAATCAGTGTGCTGACACCTGCAGAAACCATTGTGCTGACACCTGCAGAAATAATTGAAATCATTGTGCTGAAATCATTGAAATCATTTAAATCATTGAAATCAGTGTGCTGACACCTGCAGAAATAATTGTCCTGAAATCATTTAAATCATTGAAAAATCATTGAAATCATTGAAATCATTGTGCTGACGCCTGCAGAGATCATTGAAATCAATCATTGTGCTGACACCTCACCAGGCCCCCGTGTGCCCTCCTGAGCAGAATGCTCTGGCCAGTCCAGAGCTGGGCTCTGCAGAGCTGGGCTCAGCTGCTCCTTGTGGCCCTGCCCTGGCAGAGCCCCTGCCCAGCCCCTGCAGGGTGGGAGCAGCCTGGAGCCCACCAGCCCCACTCCAGGCAGCCTCACCAGAACCTCCTCATGGGAACTGCTGGCTCCTCCTCGCCATCTGGGGAATTGAGGTGATTTATTTCAGCTCGGGAGCTGTCTCCCAGTGGGTGAACTGCTGGTGGTGGACATCATGAAAAGCATCCCTGAGCCTTTTCTTCTGGAAGGAGGGAGATGTCCTCCTCAAGTTCAAAAGTGCCAAAGTCTTATTTCTTTGTGGTAGCTGGAACACGTCATTCCGAGGCTGTTACTCTGCAAAATAATTCATAGATTCCAAACACTGGTATTTATAGCTGGAGCACAACTCCTAAAGTCTCATGGTTCTAATGGGAATGTTGGCAGGTCCTTTATTATGTCACAGTGAGCAGTGGTGTTAAAAGTTCTGGAATCAAACTATCAATGCATGATAGATGGGGGGTGAGCTGCTCGTGTCACACCACTTATTAAGTTGGTACCATAAATTATTGCACTGTAAAAATCAATGTTTACTTCAGACTTCCCTCCCATATTTTCATTGCTATTTTCTAGAATTCATTTAAAAAACTACAAGTAACGAAAAAAGAAAAAAAAAGAAACCCAAAACCACGTGAAACAGGAAAATTAATTTTCTTCAGGCTGAATTGTTCTCTATTACCTAAACAAAACAACAGCTGAGGGTGTTGCAGTTATTAAAATCATCCAGACAAGAGAGGATGAATTGGAGATGGATCAGACCGTGCAGTCGGATATTAACCAAAAATTCCAGGAGTTAAATTAAGGAAAGTATGATTTGTTTGGGGGTTTTTTTTGAGGATGAATCACTATTTATCAGCCAATTTAAACTTTTTATTCCCAGATGAGACCTTCAGGAACACTGAGTGTAGCATGAGTGTCCCTTTAATGACAGACACAATGTTCTAATGTTAACTCTCCCGGATTTTGCACAAGGAGAAACCTCCTCTGCTGGGGCAGGACACGCTCTCACCCTCCCTGCTCCGAGGGGATGCTGAGAGCTGCCAGAGTCTGCCCGGATGGCACAGAGGGAGGACAATCCTTCCTTTCCTGGTCTGAGCTCTCAGCCTGCTGCGGCGCCCGGCCCTTCCATCCCTCCCCAAAAGATCCCCCACATTTAGGATCCAGCCCTGTAGTTCCAGGGAGGTTGCACAGTTGTTGAGTCCTGCTGGGGAGAGCTCAGGAGCAGCAAAGGCCAAAGGAATGGTGTGGGAGGAGCTCCTGTGGCCCTGTTTGCCCTGCAGAGCCCCAGGTGAGCTCGGGATCACACCTGGCCCACGGCTGCCAAAGTGTCACACTCGTTCAGGAGCAGCCTGGCAGGTCCTGTGAGCAGACACAGCAAGAGAACCACATTTTCTAGGTTTTTACACCCAAAGAGTGGAGCTTTTTTAGAAAAAAAAAAAAAATTGTCCCTGGTGTTTCTGCCAGTTTGGTTTCAGCTTACACTTGGCAGGAGCTGCACGCCAGCAGCGCGTTCCTCACTTTGTTTTGATAGACTCTGTCTCCCAAAATCCCAGTTTTTGGGGATTCCTCTCCTCAAGCCCAGCACCCAAGCACTTCTAGAGCATTCCTGCATTTATCAAGTGCCACCTGCAATGTACAGGCTGGCAAATTCTCCTTTCCTGCAGGCCAGGCACAGCCCCAGGATTTATTGCCCATAAGTCAGAGATTTCGCAAACAGCAGCATCAAAGAGCACATTAGCTCTGCTCTGAGTGAGCACAGCCCATCTCCAGCGAGGCTTCCTGACAGATGATGCAAAGGGGAGAAATTAAGAGGCCTCAGAAGCTTTTATGGCTGTTCTTAGCTCATGTGTATGTGCACACTGTGGGGAGCGCCGTGCTGAGTTTGGCTGGCCATAAATAAGGGGCTGAAGCAGCCAGGTGTCAGTGAGAGCTCTGCAGAAACCTGAGAGGGACAATTCCCACCTCCCCCAGCCCAGGAGAGGCTCCCAGGCAGGGCAGGAGGCACCAGAGCAGGGGAACGTGGGGATTTGGGGTTCCAGCAGGACACTGCCTGGGTTTGCTTGGTCACCACCCACACTCTGGGATTCTGGCATTCCCTGTCCTAAAAAAAATAGTAATAAAAAAAAGAGTCTGAGTTTTGCAAGGTAAAAGTTTAAATATTAAACTTTACCTCCTACCTTTCAAAGAAGGGACTGAGGAAGAAGGTCTGGCTGCCTATGATTTAACAGCTTCACCAAGGATTCTGTGCAGAGTGCAGAAAGGAAAAGGCTGTCACAGGCCCCCCTGAAAAGCCTCTCAGATCTCAGGCCAAGATTCCCCAATCCTGCAAATAAACCTTTTAACCCTCTTGTTGGCCATGCTGCCACCTAACAGGGGGTCCTAGGGGTCGAGTACCTGTGCCTGTTATTGCCTGGGGCTTCAGCAGCTCTGCCAGGCAGCATTTTGCAGATGCACAAACTCATTAATCTTGCAGGTTCAGGGTGCATCTGCAATCTTCTTGCATCCCACATTCCCACCTATTACCTCCAATTTAGATCATCTGCCTTGCTTTGTACCCGGCGCCGTCTGCAGAGGGATCAGAGCCAGCCCAGCTCCCTGCATGGAGGCTGCTCAGTCCTGGGAGAGTGAGCTCAGAGCAGGGCAGGGAAAGCAGAGATCCATCCCTGAGGAGCCTCCCCTCGGTGCCCACGCTGTCCTGGGAGCATGGCCTGGCTGCAATGAAAATCACACACCTCCTTCTCCCTACAGCTGGGAAGCTTTCACTGATTAAACCAATTATTCTGCTGGAACAATATGAAATTAAAGGGGTTTTTTTTGCTTAAAAGTAATAGACAGAGGCAATCTGAGCTAATCTAGTGTGTCAGTGTGGAGGAAGGATGTGCTGCAGAGCACATCTGGGGCAGATGTTTAATGACACTGCATAGAGCCCGTGTGCCTCAGCTAGGGCTGCCCTGCCCATCCCATCACTCTTTACAGGGCTGCTGGGGTTTATTGCCCATCCCTTGATGGTTCTGTCCCTGATGGACAAAGGCTTCTCAGAATCCCAGGATGGTTTGGGTGGGAAGGGGGCCTAAATCCCACCCAGTGCCACCCCTGCCATGGCAGGGACACCTCCCACTGTCCCAGGTGCTCCAGCCCCAGTGTCCAGCCTGGCCTTGGGCACTGCCAGGGATCCTGGGCCCCATATCCCATCTGACTCTCCCCACGAGTGCTTCTTGCCCAGTTTGAGGAGGAGGGGAGGGAGTCCCACAGATTTTGTGGTGCCCAGGCTGTGCAGCCCAGGCAGGATCCCCCCTGTGCCCAGAGCTCTGGCTGCCCTTCCCTCCCAGAGATCCATTCCTGTGCCCCAGAGGGATGGGGGCAGCACAGCCCCAGAGCTGGAGCCTGCTCCGTGCCAAGGGAAAGCTGTGCTGGCCCCGCTGCAGCAGGGATGGATGGGCTGGAACAGCCCAGGCAGGCTCAGCCCTTCCCCTGCAATCCCTGCCCAGCCAGCTGTGCACGTGCACAGGGATCCTTAAGGTCCCTTCCCACCCAAACCATTCTGGGAATCTCTGCTATTTATGTCTCAGAGCTCCTAATTGACTTCCTGCATATTACACATATTATGTTCAACCTTAAAATAGTACTTCTCTCTGTATTATTTTTAATTAAGTGCAACATTTCTGGGGGTTTTTTTTGTTGTCATCCTGACCTTTCCAGAGCACTGAGCTTTGCCAGCAAACCCAATCATTTGCCCATGCTGCACAAAGGCAAAGCTAACTGCAAAATAATATTGGTGCCATCTATTTATGGCAGGAATAAAATCCCCCAGGAAGCTGGTAAATCCCCTTGTCTGTGCTCAGACACGAGGGGCCACAGCCTTCCTCTCCAGGAGGGTTTCATTATCCAATACTGGTGATTGATGCTGTTCCTGAGCCATCTTTCAGATAAATGAGCCCTCCCCACCTCATTTCCATAACTATTTTATCACTGGTGAATTAGCTCCTCACACTTCTGCAGAGTTACCTCTCCAACAGGAGTTTCTTTACACAGCAATAGAAACATCCAGCAAATAAAAAATACCCCAGCAAGTGCTGAATACCTCCCAACAAAGCTCAGATTCCTCTCTTTTAACAATTAAAATATTGACATTTCTTCATCCACTCCTTCCTCAGCAGGTGAGGAAATCCAAACCAGGGAACAAGCAGCAGGCAGAAGGGAGGGATGTTTTCTAGGAAAAACTGTGGCCAGCCAATAAAATCCAACCCAGACATAAAATCCAACTTTGTGAAAATCCTCCTTTGTCAATACCTACAGGATTTCCCTGAAACATCTCTTCTTTTGGGGAAACAGCTTCAAACTAAATTAAAAACCAGCTTCAGAAATGGGGTTTAGAGGACTCCAGACAAGAAAAGCCATTTGTTCTGAGGCAATCGGGGCTTGCTTAGATTGCTCCCTCCATCCTGAGCTGAGGAAGGTGTGAAAACAGGCAGAGAGGGGGCCTGGTTTGACTGCTCTGGATGAAAGGATCAATTCCAGGCCAGTTTCTGGTTGTGCTCGCTATAAACCCATTTTTCCAAGGGCCTCACATAAATCCAGGCGTGCTCTGGCACTGAATGAAGAATGGAGTGAAAGCAGGCTGGGGATGTGGGCGTGTGGGTGGTCACACTCAGCAACAGAGGTCTCACACCCCACTGCTGCTATGGATTTAGCAAGCTCCTTTCATCAAAACCAACTTAGATTTCAAAAGAAAATAAAATATGTTAAGCCCTTTAGTGAGGGCAGAATGTGAGATCAGAGCAAAAACCAGCTGTGGAAAACTACAACCATAATTCAACTGCTGAGATATTTCAATATTTTCAATTTAAAAGTCATTCTTGCACAAAAGCTGTCACATCCACAACTCGACCAGTGCCATACATAAAAATATGTCCTTCAGGATTATTTTAATCACAACAAATGTTCCCAAACCAGGTTTTAAAGCAGTACCTAGTGGTAGTATTTACCTAGGACGGCACCTCGGGAGCTTTGGGAATTTTTCTTGCTCCTCTAGGACAGGGACACGAAGGCACAGCAGTCCCTGGGATGGAGAACACGGGGATGCAGCCACAGAACCCATGGATTCCCATCGAGGTGAATCCTGCAATTTATCCTTCTGCAATCAAATCACAGAATTTGTGTCACCACTCCAGGAGTTCAGGGCCACAGAGCTCCTCCAGACTCCTCTCTGCTGGCAAACAAGGCTGTGCATTAATGATGGAATCATTCACATTTCTGCCAAGCTGATGACAAAATGTCCTCATAACTTAAAAAAAACCAACTTGGTGATGTTTATACTAACTATGGGCAACTGCCACCTCTCATAAATCAAGATTTTTGTTGATTTCATCAAAAAAATCAAGATTTTTTTTGTTGAAAACAAACCCATTTTCCTGCATATCCTGGGACCTTGTTCCTCAGGTTCTGTGTTTGTTCCTCAGCCTTGGGATGAGCTGAGTTTCCTCTGAGACATCTCTCAAGCCTTTGCTCCCACATATTCTTAGATTTCCCATCAGATTTTCCCATCAAATGATATAGAAAATACTCGTGTTTGCAGACAGCCTGGCATTACCTGTGGTGCAGGTGGAGCTCAGCCTTCCCCACCCCTGGGCTTTGTCCCCAGCAAGGACACTCTGGGTGTGGGAATGGGAAGAAGGACCCAGCAGCTTTCAGCCTCTTCCACTTCTCCTTGGAGGATTTCCTTTCCTTTGGAATGTTCTCTCTGAAACTGTGCCAAAACCAACAGCATTCCTCAAATTCAATTTGTTATTCCTTGAACAACAGAAGGAAACGTAATATTCTTGGGAATACAATATGCAAAACATGCTTGGGTTTATTATTTGAAAAACTCAGACAGCTTTGCCTGTGGAGATAAGGGAGAGCAGAAATAACATTCCCTCAGCAGAAATAACATTCCCTATGCAGAAATAAATCTGTTTTCCTCAGCAACATCCACAAATGCTGTCCCAGGGGTTTCCCTGTCCATGGCTGGACCCAGCACATCCCTGCAGCAGCCACGTGGCTGTGAGAAGCATTCAGAGCCATGGGGAACTGCCCAAATTTCACCTTGCTCCCTGCTCCTGTCCCCAGGGAGCTGCAGCAGCTCTCTCCTGGAGCCTGCAGGATCTGATTTATCCATTCCTGGAGGATCTGATTTATCCACTCCTGCAGGATCTGATCTACCCATTCCTGCAGGATCTGACTTACCCATTCCTGCAGGATCTGATTTATCCATTCCTGCAGGATCTGACTTACCCATTCCTGCAGGATCTGATTTGTCCATTCCTGGAGGATGTGATCTCCCCATTCCTAGATGAATCTGATTTACCTCTTCCTGGATTAATCTGATTTCCCCATTCCTGCAGGATGTGATCTCT
>VZSJ01002248.1:0-16693 GCA_013398405.1 Pheucticus melanocephalus | reverse complement strand
CCATTCCTAGATGAATCTGATTTACCTCTTCCTGGATTAATCTGATTTCCCCATTCCTGCAGGATCTGACTGATCCATTCCTGCAGGATCTGATTCACCCAGACCTGCAGAATCTGATTTCCCCATTCCTGCAGGATCTGACTTACCCATTCCTGCAGGATATGATTTCCCCATTCCTAGATGAATCTGATTTACCTCTTCCTGGATTAATCTGATTTCCCCATTCCTGGAGGATCTGACTGATCCATTCCTGCAGGATCCGATTTCCCCATTCCTTGAAGAGCTGCTGTGCTGTCCCTGCCCATGGCAGGGGTGCAGTGAATGATCCCTGAGGTTCCTCCCAGCCCAGCCCAGCCCAGATCCCAGGGCTCAGTGCCCTTGGTGCCAGGACAGGACAGGATGCTCCATCCCAGACCCCAGGGCTCAGTGCCCCCAGTGCCATCCCAGATCCAGAGCACAGTGCCCTCATGCCAGGACAGGATGGGATGCTCCATCCCAGATCCAGGGCTCAGTGCCCCCAGTGCCAGCCCCCAGGACAGGATGCTCCATCCCGGATCCAGGGCTGAGCCAGGGCTGTGCAGGAGGAAGGCAGAAGCCCCCACAGCAGCGCTGCTGACTCAGCACCAGCCTTGCCTCAGCACTCAGGGCTCTGTGGGCAGCTCCAGGCTCCCTTCCCAGCCCCTCAGGAGAGCCTCTGCCCTTGCCTGGGTGCACACGAGATCCCCCCAGCCAGATTCAGGCCAGCCCTTCCTCCTGGAGCCGTGGGCACCACGGGGAAGGCACAAACGCAGCAGCAGCAGCGCTCCCCAGGCTGCTGGACTCCTCTGCCAGCCCTCATCTCAGCCAAGAACTCCCACAGAAACGCTTTTATAGCTCAAGACTCCTTGAGAGGAACCTAAGTACTGCACTTTCACTGCCAAATTTAATTTCTTCGTGGAGCTCTCAGCTCACTCAAGGCTTGCCAGCCTCTCTGAGGGCTGAGAGCTCCTCAGGGCATGGCCTGGCCTCTGCCATGGGGGCACAGCAGGCCTGAGGAGCCCTGCCCTGCTGCCCTGTGCCCTCCCCCTGCGTTCAGAGAGCAATTCAGCATCTCAAGGACATCTGGAGTGCTGCAGAGTCACCTCCAGCAAGGGGAGCTCACAGGGACCCTCTGCAACCCCAGGGACCCTGGGGCTGGCACAGCCCTCTGAGCCCAGGCAGTGCCAGCCGTGCCCGTGCCCACCCTGTCCCTGCTCTGAGTGCCACCTGCAGGTGCCACCCCCAGGGATGGGCACTGCAGAGCTCCCTGGTGCCAATGCCTGAGCACCTTTCCATGGGGGAGTTCCTGCTGCTGTCCCACCTCAGCATCCTGAGGCCACATCCTCTCCTCCTGTCCCTGTTCCCTGGCAGAACAGGTCCCCCCTGGCTGTCCCCTCCTGGCAGGAGCTGGGCAGAGCCACAGGGCCCCCCCAGGCCCCTCCTGTGCAGGCTGAGCCCCCTCCCAGCCCCGCAGTGCCCTCACGGAGTGAGGAGGGCACGGGGCAGATCTCCTGGGTGGATTGTCACGGTGTGTCGTGATAAAACCCCCCAGAGAACAGAGCGAGGCCAGAAACAGAGATGGTGCAGAGCCCAGAGTCAATTGGAGAAACAAAATTAGAAACAATCTGTGTTTCAAAAATGTGGTCAACAGAATGCATCACCATGACAATTCTCGCTAGAAGCAACAGAGAGGCTTGCTGGCACTGCTGAAGGAGGGCTGGTTCAGAGTGAAGATTCATCAAAATGCAATTTACAGCACCAAAAAATATATCTGTAGTGGCATTTCATTGACTTTTATTCTTAAAATGTGAGAACCAGACTGAAGAAGCATTACCTTACACTGAATTCTGTGAAAATCCTGATCCTGACGGAAAACCAGAGACATCTTTAGCGTGTTCCTTGGTGGTTGCACTCCAGACAAAGCTAAAATAAGGATCAAAGATTTATATCACAGATAGAAAATAAAATCAAATGAGAGTCTCAGATTAAGGCACACAGAGGTGGGCTTTAAATGATAAACATGGTTCTAAAAGGAAATGTAAAGAAAGGATTAAGAGACCCACGCACTGAACAAGAATTCCTTTTAAAGGTGCCACCATGTCCCAGCTGTGAGAGAAACACACCTTGCTGCAGTTCAATGATGGCTCTCTCAAAACATCCCATGCAGGGGCTGGACAGCCCTCCCTGCCATGCTGGGTGAGGATTCCCAGGCACAAAACTGGATTGGTTTCACCTGGGGCAGCTCTCCTGATGGACGAGGGCACCCAGAGGTGCTCTTTGCATCGTGCTGGGGACAGGGCTCAGCTGCAGGGAGAGAAAAAGGGAGCAAATCTCCCTGGAGAGAGCCAAGGAGCCCAGAGGGGCTGGGGCGCCCCTGGATCCTGGCAGTGCCAAGGCCAGGCTGGACACTGGGAGCACCTGGGACAGGGCAAGTGTCCCTGCCTGGCAGGGCTGGGCGGGATGGGATGAAAGAGCTGAACTATTCTGGGATTCTGTGATCACAGAAAGCCCAAGGAAACACAGCAATGTTTTGATGACAAATGAAATGAAGAGCAGCTCTGGCTGGGGGTGGAGGTGGGATGGAAATCACGTCTCCACCTCTGGAGCTTCCCCCAGCAGCTCTCCCTCAGGGGTTACTATTTACTACATTTTAGGGAGTGCAGGCACTGAGGATAAATTTCCTCTCTTAAGCCCATAAATCTCTGCAGGTCTGACTGAACGCTCAGCATGGTATATGTGTGTGGCTGGCCTGACCTTGAGCTGGGGAAAACTTTGTTAACAAACTTCTCCTTTTGGAAAAAAACCCCACTGCAGGCTGACAAATCCTGCACAGCTGTCCATCAATTGCCACGAGTTGTCTTAATTTTTTAGTGCCTTACTAACATTTCTTTCTCATCAAAATGCTTGGTGTCAAATATCTCATTTTGAATGCTATACTATGTTAAAAAATAGTAAATCACTTAGCAACTAAAATGAAATATCTAATGTGAGGTCAGATTGGTTACCTTGTTGATTCTGGGATGAAATAACAATTTTTTATCATTTTTGCTTTTAACAAAGCTTTTTTGTTTTTCTTTCCCCCCTGGCAATTTTGAATTGCCAGGGAATAAAATAAATATATTATCCCCAGGTAGGTACTGTATAAGTAATATATGGTAGAGTTATAATAGAACACTGAAAAACTCCATTACATTGCTGTTCCTTTGTCAGAGGCAGGACTGGCTGGAGCAGCACTTGTATATCTCAGTGATATCTAATTCCCAGGGAAAGACTCGCAGCACTGAGAGCACAGGCAGCTGCAGGCAAGCAGGGCCATCAAACACTGCCAGCGCTCGGGTTACTCACAGGGCCGGGCAGGGACAGGGAACAGCAGAGACACAACGGCTCTTATGAACATAATTCATGGTAACATGGGTTCACCTCACTGCCAGGGCAAGGCCTGATGGACCCGGGTCAGATCTGACGGACCCGGGTCAGCCCTGATGGACCCGGGTCAGCCCTGATGGACCCGGGTCAGATCTGATGGACCCGGGTCAGCCCTGAGGGACCCGGGTCAGATCTGATAGACCCAGGTCAGATCTGATGGACCCGGGTCAGATCTGACGGACCCAGATCAGCCCTGACGGACCCAGATCAGCCCTGACGGACCCGGGTCAGCCCTGACGGACCCAGGTCAGATCTGCAGGACCAAGATCAGCCCTGAGGGATCCAGATCAGCTCAGATGGACCCAGGTGAGCTGTGCTGGACTCAGATCAGCTCTGATGGACCTGGGTCAGCCCTGATGGACCCAGATCAGTTCTGATAGACCCAGATCAGCCCTGAGGGACCCAGGTCAGCCCTGATGGACCCGGATCAGCTCTGCAGGACCAAGATCAGTTCTGATAGACCCAGATTAACTCTGGTGGGACCCAGGTCAGCCCTGATGGTGCCAGGTCAGTTCTGATGGACCCAGATCAGCCCTGATGGGCCCAAGTCAGCCCTGCTGGACCCAGATCAGCCCTGATGGACCAAGCTCACCCTTTCTGGACCCAGATCAGCCCTGATGGACCAAGCTCACCCTTCTGGACCCAGTTCAGCCCTGATGGACCCAGCTCAGCCCTGCTGGGTGCTGTCCATGCCAAGCTGACCACTGACAGCCACCCCTCTCTCTCAGCTTCCCCCAGCGCCCGGCCCAGGCAGGGCCACCTTGAGAAGATGCGAGGCTGGGACATTTCCCGGAGCAGGGCTGGGCCTGCACTGACGTCAGCCCTCGCCAGCGGTCGCAGTTGTCGCCGTGGGCCGCGGTGGCCAACACCTCCCCCGGGAGGGGAGCCTGGCCCCGGTGAGTCACGCTGCCACCAGCGAGGTGACAAAGCGCCGCAGCGCCTCGGCAGCCGCGGCACGGCGAGCAGGCACGGAGGGGGCACGGCTCCAGCCCCCCGCGCTATTTATGGCTGCAGGCACAGAAAAACATGCTCCTGCCACATTTTAAAATAAAATTATGTGAGTTTGGTGAAAAACACCAGATGACTGCACACAAGGATGAGAGGGGATATTAATGCACACAGTGACACCTCCAGTTCTTGTGCTGCCTGCAGAGCTGCCAGCCTGGCCCTTGGGCACCGGGCTCCTGCCTTGGCTTCAGCCAGGGGACACACTGGAAACACCAGAGCACCCAAAAAACCACAGGCAGGCCAAATCCTGGTCTGGCTTTGAAGCCAATCTGGCAAGGAGCACTGTGGGAAAACAGGAATGCTGGGAAATCTTGAAATGTTTTCCTTTTTCGGGCATTTATAAATCTACAAAGGCTCATTGATGCATCTGGAACAGCTTTGGCTTTCTAGTATTTATCTAAAGTAGTAATTGTTCTGAGTATTTTACAGGATGTTCAGCCCTCCAAGTGAAGCTGTACAGCAGCAATTATAAAATGCAAAGGGCAGCGCTGCTCAAATGAGAGACCTCAGCCACAGAGAGGTTTTAGCTTCTCTAAACCTCATTTGTAAGCAGGGATAAAATGGAAGAGTAAATGGAGGAACCTGATAGCTTCATGTCAGAAAAGACATGAACCGTGACACAGCAGTGTCAGCCGAAGGAAAATGAGCTGTTAAAGCACCTGGAGTGGAACAACACACGGTTTCTGAAGTGGCAGATTAAAAAAACCCTGATAATGGGTCACGAGTGATGAAATTTATGCCTTGTTTCTGCCGTGCACTGGGACTTCCACTTTCAGATCTGCAGTCAGAACAGATTAGATTGCTCCAAATGAAAGTGTCAAGGTAAAACCCAGCAAGTGTAGCTCAACAGCTCTGTACAAACATTGGCAGCGAGGGAAACAAGAAAACAAAGCTCATTGTGCTTTTCAGCCCCTGCACCTGGAGAGAAAGGCTGTAACAGGGGCAGCAGCAGCGGGATAAAACCCAGAGCCTGCAGCACTGAGGGGCAAGGAGACCTTCAGAGCCTGTCAAAAGAAGTTAAATAAACATTCTTTGGAACTAAACCATGATTCAGCTTTTCTAATATCACATACAGCTAAAAACTGGGAAAAAGGTGAGGGGTTTTTAACTGACCTTCAGGGGGAAAACACCTCTAGGTGGCTGGTGGCCACGGTGGCTGCAGAGAACAGGCAGCTCCAGCCTGGCTGACTGCTGAGCAAACCACTCTCCAAGCATTCCTTCCCTCCTGCCCCGAGCAATGCCTCAGCACTATTTAACACAATCCACTCACTGATATAACTGCAAGGTATTTATGTTTCCAGGGTGAGAAGGGCAAAGAGCTCAGGGGCATTTCTGCTGCAGGGCTCAGTGCTGCCTGTCCGGCACAGCCAGGGTGGCACTGCCACACAGCTGGGCTGCAGGTGGGAGCTGCACTGCTTACAGACATCCCCAGTGATGCACTGTGGGGAGGAGAAAAACTCCTTTTCCTCCAAGGTATTTCTTTTCCTAGGGTGGGAAGGGCAAAGGGAGCTCAGGAGCATTTCTGCTGCAGGGCTCAGTGCTGTGTGTCTGGCACAGGACGTGTCTGCCACAGCCAGGGTGGCACTGCCACACAGCTGGGCTGCAGGTGGGAGCTGCACTGCTTACAGACATCCCCAGTGATGCACTGTGGGGAGGAGAAAAACTCCTTTTCCTCCAAGGTATTTATGTTTCCAGGGTGAGAAGGGCAAAGAGCTCAGGGGCATTTCTGCTACGAGGCTCCGCGCTGCTTGTCCGGCACAGCCAGGGTGGCACTGCCACACAGCTGGGCTGCAGGTGGGAGCTGCACTGCCTGCAAACACCCCCAGAGATGCACTGTGGGGAGGAGAAGAAATCCTTTTCCCCCTGATCCTGGCTGAGCTGTGGCAGACAAGCCCAGGGCTGGGTTGGTGATCTCTGGAGCTCAAGGCTGGAAGGAGAGCACCACGCCTGACCCTGCACCACTCCCCATCCCCAAAGCTCAGAGCAGCTTCTGGAACTCTTATCAATTGAAACAAGAGATCTTCCTCGGATCATAAACCCTGAGGGGAATCAGTAAATCCAGCTGTTTTACTGGGCTGACCTTTAGACCACCATCTGTCTTTTGGCTCTTCAGTTTATACAGGAGAGAATACCAGGAGGTGCTGGCGCATGGAGCTGCTCCCTCCACAGCACACACAGACCTCAAACCCTTCAGCACTGAGCTGGAAGTTACATTTTTATTGAGTGGCTGCTTGAAGCCATGGATAAGAAGGGAAAAACATCCTGCTCATTTATAACCACTCTTAGTTAGTGCCAGTGAGCAGGATTTTTTATTTGCTTACATCATCTGCTGCTAAAGTCCTATTTTCTCTGTTAAGTCTATGTTTTGAAAAGTCCTTGGCATTTTAATTGGCTCAATATTTCAATTCTCTGTCAAAAACAACACTTGCTGAAAAACACCACCTGATCTCTCCACGGATTCCTCTTTCTCAGAGCCCCCAAGTGCTGCTCCCCCTGGGCAGAAGTGTGCTGTTCACCAGCTGCAGTTCTCACCTCAACCTCTCCCTCTGAGCAGTCTGGCAAGTCCAAACTCATCCCCACAGCATCGAGCAGGAGCACTCTGCCTGCACCTGGCTCACAGTGAGGGATTCCAGACCCAGCTTTGCATTTCTGCTCCTCCACCAAAGAGCGACAAAGGAAGAGCCAGAAAAGAGAAAAAGCTACAAGTGGCTCTGAGGGCTGGAAGGGAAGAGTTCTCGAGGGAGCTGCAGCTGAAAGTGTTACTTACCTTTGGTGCCCTGTTGCTCCTTTCCTGCTGTTCATCTCTGCACAGCTCCAATCTGGATATTGGGATGGTTCTCCCTTGGGACGGGGCTCTGGAGAGCAGGGATGAGAACCCACAGGAGGTTCAGCCTGGAAAAACCCTCAGAGACATCAGTGCAGCCCTGCCAAGGCCACCACTGCCCCCTGTCCCCAAGTGCCACCTCCACAGGGCTCGAAAGCCCTGCAGGATGGGGGCTCTGCCCCTGCCCTGCTGCAGAAGGGACCCACAAGGGCTGAGCCCAAGCCCAGGCTCTGCACAGGGCATCCCCAAACCCATCCTGTGTCTGAAGGTGCTGCCCTCCATGGGAGCATCACACGCAGTGAGGACCTGCCTGACACCAGGGAAACACTTGCCAGTGACAATTCCTTCCATTTAATTTAGTGGAAGTAATGACAACCCCGTTTTTCCCCTCAGCACTGCCCAGAGCTGCCCCAGACGTTGTTACCTGAGGGCTGGGATGAAGCCACCTCCCAACAGGCAGCACCCTGCAGGCAGCACTGCTGCTCCCAGCTCCCAGGGATTTACACAGGTTCCCCATTTCTGCTGCATTTCAGCCATTTTGCATTATGCAACCCCCCCTGTGCATTCCTGCTCTCTCCCAGCCACCCGGGCAGGTTGGAACTATCAGGACCTGCCAAAGCTTACCCATTTTCAGATGTCTCAGGAGAAAATGAGGGAGGCCAGAGGTGGTTTTTTATACCAGCAAATAACAGTTTGCTTGCTTCAGTAAGTGAGAGGTTAATGGCTCTGCATGAGAAAACAAGGATCACGGCCAGTTCTGAGCGAGACTCAGCTCGAGTTGCTTGAAAACTGAAAAGAAGGTCAGCACGCCCAGCCAGGTTCCTCTGTGCTTTTGTTTTATTCAGCTTTGCAAATCAGAGCTCTCTTCATTGCCTCGGTCCCTGGTGGGAGAGCAGGAAAAATGAAGTTGCAAGGCTGAACTGTTGTGTTATTATGTTCCCCATCTCATTATCCAAATTGCTGTGCCACGAGCAGATCCAGCCCAGGAGCCTCTCTTGATCTACAGCCTGGGGACCAGCACTGCTGGGCTTTCCAAGCCCTGGGGTGTGCACACGGGGCTGGAAGCATTTGGAAATCTGTTTACAAGCTGCCCAGTGTAATTGGGAAGGATTTGTCTTGTGCCTTCGAGGTCACACACATCCAAAGGTGAAAGTTGCCACAGCAGCTGTTTGAAAAGGATCGGGGGGGAGAACAATTATTTGTGGGGATCGGGAAGGGGGGGTCCCCAGGGAACTGTAAAGAACTCAGAAATAAAGCAGGTGATGCACCAAGAACAGGGCGAGTCAGGAGAGGAGAACCTGGGAAGGAAGTTAATGAAATTGGAACAAATTGCATCTTGAAAGAATTCCTAAATCTCCACAACTTCCCTTCCTTCCCTTCCCTTCTCTCAGCTGTGGCTCCCAGCTGGGAGTGGGGTCAGGGCCCTGCCTGCCACCCCTGCTCTGGCACAGGCAGCCCTGGCCCACCAGTGCCACTGGAGCCTGCACACTGGGCTCTCCATGGGTTTCAGGCACAGCTTTGCAGCCCTCAGAGATGATTTCCTCCCCAGAGCAGTGCAGCCAGGGGGGCAGAGAGGTCAGGGACAAAGAGGGGGGCAATTAACAGGAGATCATTCCATAAGTGCATCAGTAATGAAGGGAAACTGCAAAAGGAGCGGGAAGGCCATTAACCAAGGAAGTTGAGTGTTTAATAAGCTCCCCTTGCCTCAATCTTCATGAAAAGGCTAACTGAGAGCAGATGGTCGGCACAATAATGCTGGAACAAAGAGGGAAGTTTATAATCTCCCACAAAGGCAACGGGGAGAGGGCCTGGCTAATTTAGATGTTTGCAAATTGGTTATGCTGATGAACTTTATCTTTGCATGCTTAAAGGACTGCGTGAATCAAGATCAGAGTTTTAACTGCTCTGGGGGAAGGCTGGAGAGGGAGAGAGGGGGAAAGAGGAACCACATCTTTAGAATCATCAATGGTTGGGCTTGGAAGGGACCTCAAAGCTCATCTTGTTCCCCTGCCATGGCAGGGACACCTCCCACTGTGCCAGGTGCTCCCAGCCCCAGGGTCCAGCCTGGCCTTGGGATCCAGGGGCACCACAGCTGCTCTGGGCACCTGTGCCAGGGCTGCCCATCCTCACAGGGAACAATTCCTTCCTAATCTCTAATCCAAACCTCCTTCTGCCACTTTGAAGTGCCCTTACCCTGGCTCTCCATCCCATTGTTAGCAGTCTCTCTCCGGGAGGATGGAAGGATATTGCTTTGCCTCCCAGCTCACAAGACATCCATTCCCAGCAAAGAACCTTCCAATAAAAGCAAAAAGCCACCCAAGGTGTGGGCAGTAGCATTGCTGGGCTGCAGCATCCCAGTGCATCTCCTCCCATGGGACACTAAAGGTTCAGAGCTTGGCTTCAGCTTCTGTGCCACCCTGGCCTGTGTGACAGAGGCCAGAGGCTGTTCCAGAAACAGCCCTGCTGAAAATGAGCAGATGAATCAAGTTGCTGAGAGACCTACCTTGAACTGAGCATTATTAATTTCTTCATTAATGACTTGCATGACAGGGGAGGGGAGTGCTGCTTAAATTGGCTGCTGGCGCTGCACAGGGACTGTGAGCACACGAGAGCAAGGGACTGGAATCCAGAAAGGTCCTGGCATTGCAGAAATCACCTTCAAAGAACACCTGTTACTGAGGAGAGACAAAGCAGCCCCACACCTGGGCAGAAATAATCAATGCTGTCCTTCCAGGTGGGGAAGGGAGCTGAGGATGAGAGGCCATCACTCTGGGACAGCAAACAGAACTGTGGCCATCAAAAAATGGAAATGATCCTTCTGCTGGGCTCAGTCCCACCAAGCCCTGCCTGGGGATGCCATCTGCTGTACACACTCTGTGCTAGTGAGGCTGGGAGTGGCGTGAAGGGAACCAAGGGAGGGCAGGGGAGGAGGGCAGAGGTCTGGAAATCATCCCCAGTGCATGGAGGAAAGTGGGGGGATGGAGCCTTAAACCAGACAGGGACTGAGCTCAGAGACTGCAAATCCAGCCAAGGTGACAGCAGAGACAAACAATGAACTGCTGTCCCTCCAGGCATGGCCTGAGGAGGAGGAGGATGGAGGATAAATCCCAGGGGCAGGGCTGGGAGTGACCAACAGGGCTGTGGGAGTGACCAATAGGGCTGTGGGAGCGACCAACAGGGCTGTGGGAGTGACCAACAGGGCTGTGGGAGTGACCAACAGGGCCGTGGGAGTGACCAACAGGGCCGTGGGAGTGACCAGCCCAGAGCTGGGAGTGACCCCCAGAGCAGCTGGGAGTGACCAGCACAGCTATGAGTGACCAGCACAGCTCTGGACACTGGGACCCTCCAGTGCCCACTCTGCCCAGCAGGAGCTGACACTGACCCCCAACACCCTGCAGACCATCGACCAACATCATCTTGGAATGTGACATGAAAGATTCAGGAAGGTCAATTAAGCTGTCCGTGGATATTTAATAACAGGGAAGATAAGAAAAATAACCAAATAAATGACTTGTTCTGAATTAGCCCTCCATTCTACCTGCAGTTCATTACTGACTCAGATTAATGAACGTTGAAAAGATATTACTCTCGTCTGAATACTCAGACTTTGCTACCTGATTGCAATTTTTGAAATGAAAAATGCAGTATATCAATTCTGGATGAATTTTTAAGTAGAGTCAAATGCCAAATGCCCTCCAGCAGCAGAGCTGAGGTTTGAAGTGATCACGTTGCTGTCTCAGGCAGCCCAAGTTTCCTGCTGCAACACCAGCATGGTTAAGGCAGGAATTACCTGGGGAGCTGGGCTGGAGCAGGGAATGCCTGCTTTCCTCCAGGGCTCAGCTCTCCTCAGCTGGGCTGGGATAAACAGTGAGAGCTGTGAAAAGACCCAGCCCTCCCCTCAGGGCTTTGTGGGCTCCTTTTATTCATTGTCACCTTCAGCAAAGGAGTGTTTACCAGGCAAAATGCTTTTGTACTTAGCAAAAAATAAAACCTGTGACTCACCAGGGGAGCTGCGAGGGAAAGGTCACCAAGTGGCTTCTCCAGACATTGACTTCATCCTTGCAGGACCTGGGCTCCTCCACGTGATCACTCAGCTCTAGACTTTAACAGACAGGACTTGGTGAAGGTGAGAATCTGGTGTTTCCTCAGGAGAGGCAGAGGGAGGTGACAAACAGCTCAGTGCCAGCTGCTTTACCTCCCCAGCTCCTGCTAAATGATCTATTGCAATTGCTCAGCTGGGGAATGGACTGGGACAAAGTCCTGGGGAGCAGAGAGCCCTGGGGACACTCAGCCCAGGCCAGTGAGGAGCTCAGCCCTGCACACAGGCTCAGGAGGGACAGCAGCAGGAGCTCCTCCATGGAAATGGGCTCCGGAGGGACAGCAAGAGCAGCTCCTCCATGGAAAGGGGCTCAGGATGAGCAGCAGGAGCTCCTCCATGGAAAGGGGCTCAGGATGAGCAGCAGTTCCTCCGTGGAAAGGGGCTCAGGATCAGCAGCAGCAGCTCCTCCATGGAAAGGGGCTCAGAGGATCAGCAGCAGCAGTTCCTGCATGGAAAGGGGCTCAGGATGAGCAGCAGCAGGAGCTCCTCCATGGAAAGGGGCTCAGGATCAGCAGCAGCAGTTCCTGCATGGAAAGGGGCTCAGGATCAGCAGCAGTTCCTCCAACCAACCCCACTTTGCTGAGAGTTTTAGTATTTCATTATCTCGGAGCTTTCCCTCTCTCTGTCAAATCTCTGTGATTTTCTCTGAGGAATCTCCTTGATTTTACAGAGACCAAAATAGCTGCAGAACGCTCAGCACCCCTGTGGGTATCTCAGGAGCCTGGCTTCCAGGGAAACCAGGACAGAGTGGGGCTGGGGTGATCTGGGGGAGCAGAGGCACAGGGGAGCCACGGGTCAGAGGCTCAGGAGGAAGTGCAGGTGGAACAGGTCTCACACCCCAGAGCCTGAAAAGGAAACGGGGCCGTTTCCCTTCAGTCACACGAGTCCACGCTGGGCCTGAGCAGGCACAAATTGCCAAAATGGGAAAATTGCATCCAGGATCCTTAATGGCTGGGATGAGGCAGATTGCTCTGCCCGCTCCTCCCCAGCCCTGCTCCAAGGAATTATCCCTGATAAATGATTTGTTTTCCTCCTGCTGCTGCTCAGGTGTCGCTGGAGCAGGAGAGTGGAGAATTACAGCCCGTGCTGCTGCTGCTATTATTATTATTTGGCAGTAATTCCTCTAACTTTCTTCCCTGGAGGAAGACACAAGGAGCTGCTCTCCTGCTCCCAAGGTCATCCCACCAGAAAATATTAGCTATTTCCTTCTATTAGTTTCAATTATCGAGCTGCAGAAAACCAAATGATAGCAAATTTACACCATTTCATGGCCTGCCCCAAACGCAGGGCTGGAACATTGACCCCAAAGCAGGAGCAGCTCCAGGGAAGTCTGCACAAATCCAGGAGGAGATGGGGGGTCCCTGCTGCCCCAGCCCCTCCATGTGCACACCTCGTGTTTGCAAAGAGGAACTTGGAGAAGCCCCAAAGCCCCAGGATCAGACTGGGTTTGGGCAGGGGCTGCCCTCCAATAGTTCCCAGCTGGTTTTGCACCTGCCCTGCCCTGCCTCAGCATCCCCACCCCTCCCACGCTGCTCCTGCTGCAGCAAAATTGAATTTCAGCTGCTCCCACGGCACGCCAGGGACTAGCACAGGCAAAGTTTGCAATACACCACCAACAGCAGTGGGACTTGGAGGGGAATTTAAGGAAAAAACCATTTAGATTTTAGTTCTAGGCAAAAAGAGTGACTAAATAACAAGATTGATTTGCCAGCCCAAGAGGAAATGGAAAAGAGCCCAGACACTCAGCCAAGTGAAAATGCAGTGACAGAGGGAGAGGGAAACTTCAGAGGGAATGACCCTCTGCTGCAGCTGATGAGCTTCAATTCTTTTTTTTTTTCTTTTTAATTTTAATTTCCAGCCTGGTTTATTCTTGCCTTAATTGCTCAATGGGAAAGTGCAATCCTGAAAGTGTTCCTAAAGTGGTTTTTCCCAAACTGTTCCTCAAATTACCCTCAGTCTAAGGCAAGCCATCGATGTGAGTTATAGCTCTTGGTATTAAACTACCAAAACAAATTATTAGCATATAAAAACTGATCTGATCTATTCAGAGGCGTTGCTGTGAAATATGGCCCTTAGCACAGTGCACCTATCTGGGATCATAAAACTTGTCAGAGGTACCCAAAGTTTATTGCCTTGGAAGATTCATGCAGCAACCCTGGAACGCTTGATTTAGGTCTGAGCAGCCGTTTGTAATTCTTGCAGGCATGCAAGCAAGTTCAGATTTATTTAAATAGAGAAAAAATAATTTAAGAAGACAAAGCAGCCTTTTCTCCTAATCAGATGAGATAGAAATTATTTCAAGGCACTCTAAGGAACAAATTTGTCATTTTTCTTGCTCTAATTGTATACCACAATAAATCCTTCCGTGTGAATTCATTTCTTAAACTTAACGGTTATTTATTAACACGACAAAGCCTGTTCTCACTGTGCAAGCCAGTGTGATCCCACCAGTGGAGTCATGACAATTATTTGCTCACTGTCTGGGCACTGTGAAGCTGCTGAGGTGTCCCTGTGCCCCCTGGCCCCATCTCTCAGAGGAGTTGGTGCTTTCCCCACCCAGCTCCCCCGAGCAGGGGCTGCCTGGGCGACTCTGAAAAAACCCATTTCTCTCCCTGATGTAGCTCTGATTGAGATTCTGCTGCATGAAGGAGGAATAGGGGAATTTCCTAATACAACAAAGATGTGAAAGAGAGAAACGGCAGCAAACAGACCAGGCCATAATACCAAAATCTCTGCCACCACAATTTCTGAGCAGCTTGGGCTGCAACCACTGCTTCCCCCTGACAGCCCCAGCTGGAATCCCCTTCCATTGCCAGAACTTTTGACCAAATCTCAGGGAAACCAACACAGAAACTGCTGTTTCTAGGATGCATCCCCTCCAAATAACTGCCACAGCTTTTCCTGCCTTCACACACACTGCCAGGGAAGAAAAGCCGTGGGTTTTGTGCATGGTCTGTCCTGGAGCTCCTGCTCTCTCCCGCAGTGATTAAAAAGATTAACTTCAGTCGTCAGGAGTTGTAGAGAAAAGCACCGAAGGCTCAACACTTAATTACAAAGGGAAACATAAAAACGTGGCAATTAACCTTCGTTCAAGCTCGCAGCAGAAAGGCAGAGTGCAGCCTGCCCTGTGTGCTCCACTGAGGAGACCTTGGACACCTCCTGCCCTCTGCCCGGCCCCAGGGTGGGCTCGGGATGCTGAGGATTTTATTGTCACATAAAGGAACACTCACCAAACCTTGGACACCTCCTGCCCTCTGCCCTGCCCCAGGATGGGCTCAGGATGCTGAGGAGTTTGCTGTCAGGTAAAACAATGCTCACCAAACCTTGGACACCTCCTGCCCTCTGCCCTGCCCCAGGGTGGGCTCAGGATGCTGAGGATTTTATTGTCACATAAAGGAACACTCACCAAACCTTGGACACCTCCCTGCCCTGCCCCAGGGTGGGCTCGGGATGCTGAGGAGTTTGCTGCCAGATAAAACAATGCTCACCAAACCAGCCAGAGGCAAACAAAAGCCTCATCTTTAACATCTGAACAACCCCTCCATTTGATCTGTTCACAGCACAGCAAGAGAGGAGCGAGGGCACAGCCCCACCATGGAGGGAAGGACTGGGAGCACTGGGGTGCTCCTGGAATGGGGCAGAGCCAATGGAGGCAGAGCCCAGCTCTGGATGCAGCTCCAATGGATACAGAGGCCATCCCAGGATGCATCCAGTCCATCTTCCCCTTCCCCAGCCCAGCTGTCTCAGCTGAGGCAGCGTTTGAACACTTTGGTTTGTTCAGCTGCCCAAGAGGGGAAATGATCTCTTTTCCTCGAGCTGAGGGCAGAATTCACAGCATCACAGAGTGATTTATGTTGGGAAAGACCTCTGGGAGCCTGGGCTCGCAGCAGGCAACTCCATCAGAGCTCACCTGGCCTCGCTGCACTCCGGGTTCTGCTGGAGCCCAGAGCAGAGCATCCCTCACTGCTGGCACTGCCAGCAGCCACAGGTGATTCATTCCACTGCCACCCCAGGTGCAGATAGAAATGTAAGGACCTCCCTGCATCCAAGGGCTGCCTGTGAGAGCAGCACAAGGAGCAGCTTCCAGGCAGGCATCCGAGCTGGCAGCACCACCAGAGCCACCAGAGCCCAGGGGCTGCAGGAGGGCTGGCAGGGACAGCAGCCCCGAGCCCAGCCTGGGCACCAGCACTGCACCAGGACCTGGGGCTCACTCAAACCTTTCATGCACGGAGAGTGGGAGGCAGCAAAAACCTCTTCATCTGTTTTTCTATAGCCTACATGGCTGCAAAGGTGTTTAAAATTACCAGGACTTCAAATTATGATGCAAAACCATCTTGCAGTGTTATCTTAGAGCTGTAAAATGGGATAGGCCAGCACAAAAGATATAAATTTAATATTATAATATAGAATATATTAAGGTCCTTCCAACCCAAACCATCCTGGGGTTCTTCAGGGCCACAGGAGTGGGGCTCCCTGGAGGATCCCATGGTTGTACAGGACCCTCTAACCAACCAACAGCCCAGAAATGAATGAACAATAAACACAAACTTTCCTCTGAAGGAGGCAAAAAGACCGAAATAAATCACAGCTTAAACCTCCTGCTACTTCTGTTCACGCAGCACCAGCCCAGATTTCCCACTGAGAATAAGGTCAGCTTGCAAGCAAAGATTTAAGAAATGCAAAACACCAGTGCTTTTATCAGCTGCCTGCACTCTGCAAAGTGCACACACAGCCCCAGCCCCAGCTCCTGGGCACTCCAGGCTGGCAGGGAGGGAGGAAGGGAGGGAGAGCCCTGGGATCATTGACTGCAGGAATCCAATCGTGGCTCCAGAGCTGCCTCCGGTGCTGCAGGGCAGGGAGATGGATGGCTCTGTCCCCAGCCCGCTCCTGGGGGACAGCAGGAGCCTGGGAAGTTGGTGAATGTTAAGGATTTTTCTAAATGGCTGTCAAGTCCCTTCCAGAGTGCAAGTAATGAAGTCACTTCTCTCTATTTGTTTTGTGCTCAGCCTAAACAGCGATCAGCTCGAGCCTGAAATGTGTAAAAGTCCCACATTTGTTTAAATTCCCATTAGAACAAAACAAAACTAAACTGGGGGGGAGAGGGGGTGTTTAACCTGGAGAAGAGAGGCTCAGGGACCTCTCACTCTCACAGACCCCAGCCAGGAGGGTGCAGCCAGGGGTCCATCGCTCCTTCCAGGGGACAGGGACAAGGGGAAATGGCCTCAAGCTGTGCCAGGGGAGGTTTAGCTTGGACATGGGCAAAGTTCTGCACCAAAAGGGCTGTCCAGCCCTGGCACAGCTGCCATGCAGGAGCCCCC
>VZSJ01002247.1:21146-42006 GCA_013398405.1 Pheucticus melanocephalus | reverse complement strand
AAGTCAGACAGGGGCTTGGAGGACTCTTTTATCTGCTGAGAGATCAATAACATTAATTAGAGGCTTGAAGGTACCGCAGGGGTTTTAGTAGCACAACTGAAACAAATGTTTCACAGCAACAGCAGAATCACAGATGGCCTGGAATGAAACAGAAATTCTGCAGGATTGAGAATGTAGCAGATGATCACAGAACTTTCACTGCTGACATTATCATTAAATAACTCTGATAAAAGAGATTTCCAAAACCTGCTCAACAGTGCCCACGGTAAAGGATGTCATGCAGTGAACCATTATCAGCTTTTTTCCACCACCTGTTAGAGGGCCAGTGCACCACAAAGATAAACAAGCAAAGAACTCAGAGATTGTTACACACAGAAAGGAACTGGTGCTTTGACAAGGAGGTAAAATTTTAGGAGAAAGGCAGAAAATCTGGCCCAATAAATGAGGATGGCAGTGAGGTACATCAGCCCTGCCAAGTTTCTGTGAGCACAAGTGATTTAGGACAAAACTTGAACCTGATCTGTAAGAAATTACTGCACTTAAGGTCAGTGTGTGTTCATGTATGGAGGAATCTTCCCCTCAACCTGATTTCAGGTAAGTATGAAAGGTCATAAGGGTCTTAAACAGAGATCTGAGAAAATTCTGATTTCCTACAAGCTGAGGAAAAGAGGACAAGGGAAGAGTTTACTAATGCCACTTCTGAGGCAAGTGCTCACTAACTTTCCTTTTATGGGACAAAAATGTGGGAGGAAACCCTAAATGGGAAGGGTACTACTTACTGCTCACTAAATTTTTGTCCAAAAGTAAAAAGAAAGTAATAGACCTTGAGGCCAGCCCTTTCTGCCTTTCCTATTTCTGTTCTTTGAAACACACAATACACAAATCTTAAAAAAACATTACTTTACTCCTTAGCAGCTAGTTGATTATTTCTTACATCTATTTGTATATTTTTAGTCACTTTTGCACATTATGAAGCTGAGCACAGGGTTTTCTGCATAACAGTTTGGAGTAGTTAACAGTCATTACATGATGAAAAAAATACACATAAACTCAGTTCACATGCCTAGATATATTTTTTCTTAATAATATTTTTTTTTTCATTTTACATTATCTTAATGCAAGATTATGCTTTATTGAGAAACTAAGAAACATATCAGGTGTCACATAAATCTGAAGTGAGAATCAACAAAACAGAAGACTTAACACAAGGTTGCAGTTAATTTAAGATTGCTGTTCATTGCCAATTTTCCCCATTTATTGTGCTTTCTCTTCCAAATGTTCCCTGTTTTTTTTCATTCCCTCTAGAGTAATTTCTGTGTTCATCTTTGCCAGAACACTCGAAATTCTTTCTACAGGCCAGTATTTTTTGTTCTTCTGGGTCTCTCCTTTGCTTTGAGGATTCTCTCACTGGTTTTGGCTATACTAGCAAGAATTTAAGAGCTGCACACCCTCTCTGGACAATGTGTTCAGGGCTCAGGCAGTGCCCAGGGAAGAAGTTCTGCCTCCTGTGCAGGGGAGTTCCTGGGCACCAGTTCCTGCCTGTTCCTCTGGTGCCATTGCTGGTGCTTTGTTGAGAGAAACTTGACAGTAATTTCTGTGTAGATATTTTGGTTTAGCATTAGTAATTCTTTGATGAATTTAATAGCAAGTGACCCTGAGCAAGTTTTGTGTTAGCAGTAAACCACACTCAGTCAGGGACTGGGCATCACCCTGCTAGACAAAAACCCAGTCCCTGGTCAGCCATATGGCAGAGCTTCCATAGAAAAATCCTGCAGACCCCACGCAAGTTGCCAAGTACAGAGCACCTGCAGCTTGTCAGGAGCTGACATAACAGGGCAGGTCCCATCGTAATATTTTCAGTGAATTTATTGTTTCTTGCTGAAATTTAGTCCAGTTTATGCCACATGTCTATTTTCAGGCTCAGGCACAACAGCTCTAAAGCACACAACTATGAACATGACCATCTGCACAAACATATATAAACATGGAAAAACCAGTCCTTTCCCATCACTCAAAGACCTATACCCTATTTTTTCACTGATTTTTTTCTGCAACATTCTCCATACTTTTTGCACCAGAATCACCAGTGATTCTTTTAAAAGAGACAAACCAACCCCAGTACCCTGCACCTTACTCTGAGGGAGAGAGGGACTCCAGTCTCAGGCCCAGAGCAAGCACTCCACCAGCACTCACTACAGGGAGCAGGATAAAAGTTTCCACTATGAACACAATAAAAATCGAGGGTTCAAAGAATCATATCAAGGTCACTCCATCCAAACAAAACACCCAGTTGTGAAAATACTGCTCACACATGGCCTGAAACACCCCTTGGATGCACTAAGACCCAAGAGACTGGACTTAACTGCAGGTACTAAAATTTACATGTTGGATTTTATGAAAAACTTAGAAGAAATAATATAAAAATAAAACCTGACTGTACAAGACCTTGCTCACTGCAAAGTATAAAGAAATAAGCCTCAACTTCACACAGGTGTTATTGACTGCAACAGAAGTGCAGAATATATTTTCTATTTCTTATCATCTGTTATAAACATTTAAGTTGTTTCCAAACATTGCATAACGAGTGCTGTTAATGTAACATTTTCCAAGGGGAAAAGGTTCATAAGTAGTTTTCAGGAACCTCAGTTAAAGCTGCCCATGTCCATGATCCCAGCAATATCTGAAGAGCCAACAAGAGAATGCATTTCAGGAAAGATACATATGTTCTCCAGAGTACTGAAACACTTCCAGCATGTTGGAAATGCCCATGACAGATAAGAGATTTCAACCCATTTGTTGAAAGCCTTAGGAAAAGACAGAGAATAGAATTGTTAAAGGAAAGTGAGCGCTCTTTCACACCTCTTTCAGCACAGTGCCTTGGACAATGCAGCTATTTAGGAAAACAGGCTTGTATTTTCTTGTCCAGTGCTTGTTCCATTTGATCAACAGTGGATCAGGTGCAGCAAACATCTCATTTTACACCTGTGTTGGACAGAAACTTTGGCTTTGGAACACCTGTTAGAGCTGTTTCAAGATCTTTCCCCTGGATACCAACTCTCTCAGCTGCTAGTAATTAGAAAAAACAAAGCAGAACTACCACATGGACACGGGCCCTGGGAGGGGGGAGTGCCAAAGAAAGCAGCACAAGTTTTACAAGGATGCATGTCGTATTTTTTCCCTTGGCAGCACAACCTCAGGACACCAGGCTGGATGCCAACTGCTCCAAGTGTCAAGCAAACAGGATTTGCTACAGGTTCTTCTAAGATTTGATCACCTATTTCTGTAAAATAACTGAGTTTGTAAATATGGGTACAGAGAGATTCTGTGGGAAAAGTAGTTACAAATTTTGATTGAGGGGGAGATGCTGGTTTTAAAAGTTTTTTGAAAACGCAGACTTGCGTTAGCAATTATTTATTTACCATTGTAAGCTGTGTCATCTAGCTGGCCTTTATTTGTTCCTGTAAAATACTTCAGAGAGCATTTTTAGATTATGAAATTAATGCATCTGTAGAGGATTATCTATTTCAGTAATGTCATCTGTGTGCAACCACAAGATTTACTGACTAGAGCACATTTGTCTGGCAACATTTGGCCTTTCTTGCTAAGATTCAGTCCAATCAGAACTGAATTCAATGGAAAAATATGATCATAACAGGAGAAGAGCCAGTTAGTTATAAACCCACTACAGATAAAGGTTGAAAATTCATGATGAGATAAGAGATTCTCTTCCTTAACAAATAAGGATGGCAAAACTATACAGAATGCATATATTAATACAGGACTGAGGTGTATTTAAATCCTGTTCTGTCTGATGAGTGAAGGAAGTGATGGGAGTGGTATCATTGCCTTTAGCACCTGGGAAAATGTGATTTTCTGAAAGGTCCAGTACTGTCAAGAAGCTGCAATTAATCTCACAGGACAAGGTGTTGTGATTTTTTGGCACCAGTTTTTAAGGTCCTGCTCACGTCTGCAAAGATTTTAAGAACTCCTTGTTTTGGCTACTGTCACAGAGGGGGAATAGAGAGCAGAAAAAAGCCCTAAAGGCAACTTGACTTAACAAGGGAAAGTTAAACTACTGCATGGAGAAGGACTCAAAATTTGATAACCTTATCACTTGTGCAGCAAATCCTACCACATCCACAGTGCCACTGAATGCCATTCTAAAACAAGCTCAGGGAAAAGATGAAAGAGCTGACATATCCCCAAAGATTTAGCAGGTCCAGAGACAGAAACCAGCCTTCTACATGAGAATAATATCAACAAAGCAGCTTATCTGCTTACAGTGGTTCTCTGATGGAAGGCAACAATCCCACCCAGCTGGCACTACATTAAAATGAATTTAATCACCCTAATGGAGGAGATGGACACTTTGGGAAAGAGAAAATCTATAATGACACTTTCAGAAGGGCACTTATTCTCCATTTCTTAAGCAGAAAGACTGCTTAATCTTTTTTTAAGCACATGAAAAAACAAAACGTTGGCCAGTATAGAATGGGAACTATTAATAATTTCAGGTTATGGAAAGAAAGGACAGAAGAGAGAAGATAGATAAAAATTTTTACTTTGGTACAGTCTGAGGTTTTGGTTTAATGTTAAAACTGTTTGGGGTTTTTTACCTAAAAGTCAAGTTGTGTTTGATCTCCACTTCTCAACAAGTAAGAAAGTATTTTATGAAAATTCCATCCTAAATATTTTGAGGCAGAGTTCACATTATGAATTTTAGGGTCAAATGACTTTGTCTTTACCATCTGCTTTGCTTTTTTTAACTGAAAAAAAAATTACAGATGCAGTCAGATTACTCTCAACAGTTTCAAATGAGAGGATGTGGGAAATGTCCCCATTTCTTGTGGCTTTTGCTACCAGAAGCCACACAACCATGGTCATATAGTTAGAGACAGAGGAGAGATCTCAATAATGGACCTGATTTTCTGGGTCTTTGGGTCAAGAGGAACAGAAGGCTCAAGCTCTACCAAAAGAACTGAGAAATGGGGTGATTTCCACAGCTCTCCCCCAAAATGCAGCAATTCTGTGCATTTCACAGCCACAATAAAAGCAGAAAAGCAAAGACCTCCACTGCTGGCTGGCTCAGCTGAGTGCTGCTCCTTTCCACCTCTTTCCCCCTCTCCTATCTTATCCTAGAAATTGTTTTTGCTCTCTGCTTTCTCCTGGTTGGTGGCCAGCGTGAAGGCCCCACATCTGGGGCAATGTCTCACATTGCTTCTCTTGCTTTCCTCAGCAAAACAGAAACACTGAGACCAACAAGGCTGGGGACCACCCTGCCTGAGATCTTCTCCTGCAAGTGTTTATTTCTTGGTTTTCTTTTTGCTTTAGTGCAATCCTGAATTCAGAAGCTTCTGCCTTCACAAGAGATACTCCAAGTCCAGAAACCTCCACTGGTTCATTGAACCAAAGCCACTCCACAGCCACTTGGACTTTTAAAAGCAGTTTATTACATTTATAATAAATCTTTGTTATTACTGCAGATTAGCTCTCGTTGCACAAAAATAATAAATAAAAACATCTGAGGAGCAGATGATTCCCTTCAGCCCTGGTATATAAGACAAGGATACTGGCAATTGCACAGACCTCAACTTTGTCCCTCTCTGCTTGGCTGCAGGGACTTCTGAAAATCATAAAGAAATTAAAAACCTGCCAAAGTGAGTTCAGAACCTCACGTTTCCTACACCAGATTTATTGTCCCAGCACAAGCTTGCTCTGGATTCCAGCTCTGGGGACAATAAAAAAGCCTCTAATGACCTGGATAATGGATATGAGAAGGGACCAGGGAGGTTACAAATAATCCTCCCCTCAGCCAGCTGCACAGCCAGCCCCGCCTTGGGACTCTGCAGGTGCTTGACCAAGCCCTAGATTTGGGAGGCTTGCTTGGTTTGTTTCCTTCTAAAACTGCAATAACTTTAACACTTATTAGCAATTTTGGAAGATGGTTTTGTCAACCATTTGAGGTCATGGCTCTTAATTTCTGGGCAGTAACTGGACTCTCTGAAATAAACTTCACAACAAAATCCAAGCAAGCATTTGTTCTCTTTCCTATTTCTTCATCTTTCTCACTGTATCCTACAGTCCTGCTTCTATTATTTACTGGTGTTCACAGTAAACTGAACAAATTACTAATGGAGTTGTTTTATGGAGTTTACAGATGAACACGATGGTCTTAAAGGTCTTTTCCAACCTAAATGATGTTGTTATGATTTCTATTCCACGCAGCATTTTCTCTTAAACACAGTAACATCCTGACCTGGGATCCAGGCCCCACTGATGACTGGCTGATATCTTACAAGCTGAGTATGATATCAGAATTAAATTATGTTGTTTATTATTCTCTTCTAATAAAACCAGCTAGATTTCTTGCCTGATGAAAATGGATGGAAGACACAACCTTTTACATAGCTCTTAACATTTATCTTTTCAGTCTGGCTGTAATGATAGGGACTGAGTGGTGAGGCAGTTTACCCCTTGTCCTATCCTAAAAATTCCCTCTCAGCTCTCTTGTAGGCTCCTTTCAGGTACTGGAAAATCCTGTAAGATTTCTCCAGGGTGAATAATCCCAACTCTCTCAGCCTGGCTTCACAGAAGACATCTTCTTTCAGAGATTTTCTGTGCTTCTGTTCAGAATAATGGTTTCAATTTTAATTTAAATTGTTTAAATAATTTACCAAGGGAAAGAGAAAGCAAGAAAAAGACAAATCCTTTGGAAATGCACAACAGATGCACCGGTGCATGTTGGGACTGAGGCAGAACAGCCTGGGAGCTGTCATCACCCCTCAGAGCCACATTCCTTCCCCAGCTCATGTGGCCCACACCTGGGACACGCTTGGGAAGCTCCCAGGTTCAAAGCAAATGCTTCTACCTTTGTTCCTGCCTGCAAGTCTTTTGAATTTCAGCATTCTCCCTCCTTGTCATCACTCTGCTCTTTCACTAGGAGTGTCTCTGACCAAATACCAAGACATGTTGAAGGTGTTTTCTTTGTTTTCTTATGTATTTGTTTGGGTTTTACTATATAGGAACTAACTGGAGGTGTTTTGTTTGTGAGCTTTTTGTTTGTGAGGCTGGGTTTTTTTTCTAGACAAACATCAGGAACTAGAGTAAAAGTTAGATAAAAGTCACATTAGAGAAAGTTGAGAAGGTAAAAGTTTGAGGACTCTTGGCAATCTCTGGGCATTTGTTACATTGCAGGACGACATTACATTGCAAATTTTTCTTTAAGATGATGTGAAAATAGTAACAAATAATTGCACCAAAAATGTGTGGCATGAAGTGGAAATAGATTTTATATCTTTACTATTAAATTCCCAATCCAAGTGTGAGTAAAGACAAAACTGAGTCAAACATGATTCAGTTATCCTTGAATTTTATTATTTTGTTGAATATTTATGAGCATGAGTAAACTCCCATCAAGCATGACATTGATGCAATACTAAAACTAATAAAAGACTTTGCCCCTTTTCATCCTGATTAGTCTCTATATACTTTTCTCACTAATGCCCCATCAGAGCTGCAGAACTTCTCATGAGCTGCTGAATCACCAGCAGCTGAAATATCTCCCACAGGCTTCTCCTGAGCAGCATAAATCTATTTTTCCTTTTTGGATAAGACAAATTATGCAAAACTCTGAGATATGTCCTCGCATTCGGAGGACTTTGAAGTGACACAATATTGAAAGCACAAATATTGAAAAATAACTAAACCATCAAGAGATGGGGTTAAAAAATATTGAGGAAAGTCTGATCCTGGCAGTGCTGGTCTGAAGTGTACCCATCCAAAAAGTGCTGCCATTTGGGGTGGACAAAGTGTACTGCAAGATTTGTTTATATTTGAGGCAAACATGTCCTGGACCGCATGGAAAGCTGCAAGGCTGACGTACAGAGATTATCCCTGCTGATAAAAGAAGCACTCAGGAACATCACTAATTATCCAAAGGAACAGAAAGGAGGATCAGCACAGCTGAGGGGGGAAATTCCAGCTGGAAAACTTGGCAGTGCTTTGCTTTTAGTTTTACTGTAGTACAACCTAGTGCTGCTACAAACAAATGTCAGATTTTGCTTTTTGGTCAAAAACAGGAGGGAAAAAATGGTTTGGATAATGCTCCTGATTGCTAAGGAGGTATCTAGACTTCAGATGAAATGTGCAATTAGCTTTAAAATAGAGAGCTTGAAAAAAAAACAATAAAAAATGTAACCCAAGATTTGAAATGGAAGTTGTCCACTATTTATCAATAAAAAAGTTTAAAAAAGTATAAAAGAAAAAGGAAATAAGTAGAGATATCTACAGTTAAGGCACACTTTAAACCTATGATTAGCATTATTGAAATTCAGTATCTTTCAAGTGCCACGGGAAAAGTTAAAAACTGAATGACAGGAGAGGGAAAAAAAAGAAAAGCCAAACAAAACTTGTAATGGGAAGAAAGGGAAAACAAAAACGATGAAGTGAATAGAAGCAGTAAAGAAAATCCTGTCTGCTCCTTTTGGCCAGGACAGGGTGTGGGGGGTTCCAATGGGAACACTAAGCTGGAGAATACCATTCCTAAACCTCAACAATCCCTCCACAGTACTTTAAAATATTGCCCTGGAGCTCAGGGAAGGGAAAAATGAGAATCAATCCATAAGTGACAATACTGATGCTGTCTATGTAAAACTGAGGGTCAGACTAAAATCCACAAGGCCACTTTAATAGACTACATCACTGCTTTGAATGTAATATAAATCAATATTGCAGCAGGCCTCACAGGCATGATGGGCTGCTCTATTTACACCCTGTTGCTGGTTTACAGTGACCACTGAAGCAAGACCAAAGGATGAAAAGCCCTTGCAGTCCTTCTGCTACAACCAAGACCAGGAGCCAGAGCAGGAATGCCACAAGAGGACTGCTCAAGTTAAACAGGATTGGGGTCAAGTGCCTACAGTACTTTGAATTTTTCACCTGGTACCTGAGAGAACATGGGACTGGTGTAGCCTAAAGCAGCTGTGAGTGCTGCTAATGCCAGCAGATATCAGGCAGCTGAATTCCTAACATGAACACGAGGAAAAATGTCCTGCAACATCACAGGCTTCTGCTCATGGGCCTCAACTGGATCCACAGTGACTTTCATGCTCCATCTCAGTCCAGCAATGAGCAAATGCTCAGGAACCCAAGTTATTAAATGCTTGAACTGGGCTAAATCAGGCAGATTTTCAACCTTTGAGGGGACACAAAATAATCAATGATGCATTGAGATTCTGCCCGATTCTGCCCAGCCACCCACACCACACCATCAGAATCCAAGACTTAGGTCTCTCTTCATTGTAAACAATTTTTACACCTGACCAAATGAAAAGAGGTGCTGTACTCTAAAAAGGTGGAACTCAGTTCAAGTATAAACACACACATCTGGCATCTAAATATCCATTTCTAGTACCTGACTGCCAAAATCACTGTACTTGAACACCCAGTATTCAACTTTGCCCTCAGAGTGTTTCGACCACAGTGTTTCTCTCTGCTTACACAATTAAGTGGCCAAGAAATCTGTTCCTGATTTTTGTCTCTGTCCAGACCACATTTGAAACACAATCCCTCTACCTAGGTAGATGCTGTTAAATGGAAATACAAGAGAAGACAATGCATTCCCTGTAGCTGCCTCTCTGATGAGACTATCATCCAAAAATGACAAAAATTGCTACATATATTTATGTTTACATGAGCAGGAAGGAGATTTATAGATTATCTTTGAATTTAGTAGCACTAAATTGCACTAGTAGCAAGCTTTCAGAACAACCAGACAGTGGTGTGGATGATTCACATCCCTAGAGTTCTTTTCTGAATCTCCATACCCCATTACTTGTTCCCCAGGATAAGTAAATCCCTCACTTTATACACTTCATTACTGAATTTAGCAAGTAAGATACAGAAATAATCAACCTGTGCAACCTTTATTTTGAAGTTTAGTAATCAGGTTCATAGCAGCTTGAGTTCTGCCACAGAAGTGTTCCTTGAATGTCTTTATTATGAAAAAGGAGAAGGGCAGTGCTTTGGATTAAATGAGCCAGATCTTCAGCTGTGGAAGGATAATTTTGTTTCGCTCCAGTGGGACAATGCTGTTTGAAAGCCAATTCCCCTGACCTAGAGGATCTTCCCTGATTTCATCTCTCCAGTTGGACTTTTCCAGCTTGTAATTAAGTATTCACTGGGTACCAGGGAAACAAAGAATAAAGAAAAAGGGGAAAAAATAAGCCCTTTGTAGAGGTTCCAGTCCTCTGGTCCAAGGAATATTTAATTATTTAAGCAAAGTGGAAATGCTTTTCTGGAGAGGCTAAGAGAGTTCTCCCATGGTAGTTATGGACAGAAAAGAGAAAAAAAGAGAAAATGGACATAGGAAACCCAAGGGATCTCTATGAGGAAAAGAGATGCCTGCTCAGTTCTTTCAAACAACATGAACAGTTTTACTCACCACGCGAGTTTACAAGGAAAGGCGTAGTTCAACAGCAAATTAATTGTCTTTAACTACATGTTACTATTCCTTTAAAATTGTTGGTTTATCCTATCATTCAGGTAGTGATCAAGGAAGGAAAGCAATGTGAAATTCATCAGGTGCCAAATTACACTGCACAACCTTTCCTCATCTTTAACAAAGCTACAAAAACCCGAGGGGGAGGCACCCCAAAAAGAAGGCGGTATTTCTGGCACAGGGATGTTCTAAAGCAGCAGTGGATGAGCAGTGTTGCACACACTGTGCACCTTTCCCAGGAACAGGGGCTGGCTCCAGCTTCCAGCTCAGAGGCACAGGGAGGCTCTGCTGGGAGCAGATGCCCAGGGCATCCTGCAGGAGCCGCTGCCCGTGGCTCCATGTGCAGAACACCTTCCCCTGCCTTCCCAGCGCTGGGCTCCCTCACTTCCAAGAACCCGGGGGCCTCTTCAAACAAGGCTGAAAGGAGAGAGGCTTTCGAGTCAGCTGGCAGCATCTCTGCATTTTTGAGCGAGCCTGGATACAGAGGAGGAGAGCTCGGTTTGTGCTGTGTGCCTGACCCCTCTCAGCCAAGTTCAGAGCAGTGTGAGCTATCAAATGTGACAGGCTCCTGGCAAGCAGCCCCAGGCTTTTGGCTGCAATCTCTTCCAGGCCCAGCTGGGCTTAATTAAACTAAGCAACAGTTCTTGCAATAACTAGTTCCTACCTCATTCTTCAGAAATTGCTTAGTGTTCAAATGTAAATACCTTCAGCTCATACCTTGCTCACCCTTCCCCCACTTTGGATAAATGGACACCAACAAATCCAAGATTTTTAGAACGAGCCCTTAAAAGCTGAATCAGGAAGGAGCATGGCACGTGCAGGCCTGCGTTCTTGTCTCCTGGTTCACCATCGTGAAATCCATCCTGCTTATCCAACACCCTAAATATGAATAAAAACCCCACCACACATCTATTTCTCTAGACTTCATGGTAAATGGAGGAGTTGTCCATAATTGATTGGTAGGCTGGTCCAGCCAAACTGTTATCAAAGCCTGCCTAGAAAATTTGGAGTAATTGTCCAAAAAAGCCTCAGTTGTGCTGTAACTCAAGTGTTTGCAGGACCAGGTAATGGCCACATTACAGCAACGAGCATTTAAAATCAAGATCAGCTTCTCCAAACTATTCTACTACTGTACAGAGATTTGCTGTGAGCAACATGAATGATCCATCCCAACCTTTAAAAGATTCAAAATAGTGTAACTGGAACAAATGTATGAATCTTTTTCAATGTGAATGAAAACAAAAATTATTTTCCACTCAATTATTAAAAAAAAACCCAAAAAACAAACAACTAATTTTTATAATCCAGTAATCTCCAGATCTTTCCTGAGAGAAGCCTGTGTTGAAACTGTGAACTACAATAACGACTTTCTATGAAGCCAGAAGGTATTTGCACAGTTTTAAAGCCCCTCATCATCCTCTCATTTACAGGGGAACACAGCCCTCTACCCGAATACAAAGAAATATAATACTTTCTTCTTCATTTTAATGAACTTCACGTAGTTTTGCTTGTTAGATTTCCAAACCCTAATGTAACACTTGTTCTGCTAAGCATTTGAAAGTAGTTGGATCATTCAGCTGCTTAAAAGCCCTCGTGAATGGAAGCCAAGATTTTTATGATCCTGCAAAATGTCCAGTACTACCCTGGAATACTGTGCTGTTTTGTCATTTCATTCCTTAGGTAATGACTCTCCCCACCAAGAATTCTCCCCTTTTTTGAGGAGCTGGAATAACCTCCCTGGCCTGGGCTCTCTCCACCATGTTGTGCTAACCTGACAATCCTCCTGAGGAGTCTGCAGGGCTTCTTCAAGCAGTCACATTTTAAACACTGTTCCATTTTACAAGCAGAATTTCTGCAAATAATGTCTTGCTTTAAATAGTCAGTATGGATAGCAGAAAGGCTGGAATGCCACTTAACTTCAGAAATAACTCCTCAGACAATGGCTGAAGGCACAAAGCTGGTCAGTTAAGTCCCTCTCTCTAAAAATATCAATAAACATGACATTGCAAGGTCCTAAATCTTTTGGTTCTACACCACCTTGGAGAAAATGCTCATTTCTCTGTAATTTTTTATAGTTGCCAGTAGGGACGGATGCAACAAGAAACTTTATGGGTTAAAATCTAGAAAACCACTTCTGCCTCAAAGGAAGACACAGAATTTGAGCCCAATATCCAATATCAGCACATTTTAGTGATACCGTTCCACCTACCATAGCCTGTCTGCTGGTCCAAGTATTTCTTTTAAAAACAAGTTAAAAAAAAACAACACACATTCCTTTGTAAAGTAAACTCCTATTCCAGTAAACTTTCTATTGCAGGACATGCCTTGCAAAGTCACAGTTACCCTTCTAAGGGGAAACCTCTGAAGTGACTTTGTGGGGTTATCTCCTGACTAGACAACCTGACAGCAGCCAGGGAATTCTGCCCTGTATTTGTCACCACAGACGGAATAACTCTGGAAAGAGAGGCCAGTTCTGGGCTGGGCACACCACACCACCTCTGCAGCACCATGTGGGATCTTCCCACTGGGCTGAGCTTCTCTGTGTCCCCTAAGGAGGGCACATGCATCAGCAAAGGAGAATTCCAAAAGTGTGGAGGGCATGGAAAAGCTTTCAGGGCTGGGAAAGAGTGAGAATAGCAGAGCTCAGGAACCAGAGCAAGACAAACAAGTGGACACACATGTGACAGGGGGTAAACAAAACCACATGGGCTTTGAGCACTGAAACACAGATCTGAGATAGCCAAAACAGATTGCTTAGCTCTCTAAAGCATTTAATAAGTTATTATTAGGGTACAGCCAGGAACCACGGAGAGGGAAGGGATTAGATTCTGCTATAAATTACCAGAGATCACACAGTGTAGCACACTCACTCCAGATTTACAAAACCTGGGAGTGTTTGGGGATGGGGGACAAGGGACAAGGGTAGGAGGATGTGAGAGGAATCAATTCAGGAAAGCAGAAATATGCAACAAGTCATCTGCAGTTCACAACCACGACAGACGGACAACTGGAAAAGGCTGAACCAGAGTGGTAACACCTTATCAAGATGAGGAGAGAGAAATTCAAGGATGGCTCAAGCTACACCTGCCGGGAGAGGCTTTTGGGAGACGGGTGAGGAGGGACAGGCAGAAACAGCAGGGGAAAACCAGACAGAGAACAATGAAAGGAGCAGGAATCTTTCAAACCACAGCAGAGCTTCCTTAGACCAAAGCCAAAGCACCAAAGCTCTCAAGCCACTGGGCAATGTCAAGCCAAAGCTGTGCTTTACCTAAGGGAGCTATTGACAAGGAGGCTGGAATTTAGTTGGGAAACTATAGAATATTGCATATCTCTGGAAAAAAAGCTTAAAAATATTATCTAATTAATGCCATCTGTATGGATCTATGTTCTGCATTAATTCTTCTAATAAAAGACCCATGTTTCACCCTCAATAAAAGCAGTGTCAGTAATCTCAGAGGGTGTTTTTATATATTTGCTTATAAAATATTGTTTACAAAAGCAAGAGTTTATTTGATTTCAATATTTATGCTCTTAAGGTGGAAAATACAAGTCCTGAACAACAGTGTTTTATTTTAAACAGGAACCAGCCAACACAATGCCAAAATACCTTCCTGAATAGCTAAGTGTAGTGTAACTTAAAACACCAGAAACAGTCTGGTGGAAGGAGGCAGGTTCCACATGCATGAAAGGTATGTTCTGAAATTTCCTCCAAAAATACATCCACATTTTAGATTAATTCCTTTTAAAAATAGATTAGCTTATGTAAAATATCTTTAGTGTTCAGAAAAGGACTAGGAGAGAGTAGTCATCCATAATTAAAAGAAAATAATCATTCTGCTGCACACATATCCTCCCTTTAAGAGGACAGGTGATAACTTCTAAAAAATCACTGGGGAAAGACTTAGGTACCACAGTGATGAGAGCAGTGCACAAATGAGGGTAGAACAGAAGATGCATAAACTGGGTAGGAATGAAGGGTTTGTTACTGCAGCCTTCAGCAATTTAAAGAATATTAAATATAAAAACTTGTAACAGGAAAAGTGTAAGACACTCCTGCTGCATCCCAGAAGGGAACACTCAGCAGAGTAACAAGAGACTTAAGCTGAAGCCCCGTGAGAGCCTAAAAACCCTCAGACAGTCTGAGTTCCTCGGCCTTCCCCACAGATTGTTTCATACATTCTCTATAAAATTCAGTTCTACAGCAATTTAAATTAATTACTAATGCCCTGGTGCTCCAGACAAATAATATCATAAGAAAGTTCATAAAGAACTGTATCATTATCAGAATAAATCAGACATTCTGGTATTTAAGATGTCTGAATGTTAAATAAGGCAGACTTTTAAAACATATTCCAGTATTTGTCAACTGGAGTGCAAGTGTAAAGCTTTTTGTCCCACAGGTCCTGAGCTGCAAATTCATCTTGACATCTATGGTGACAAAATGAAGAGAGTTCTGTTTAAATCTCTTTCTCAGTACACAATATAACTCTGTTCAGTGGTTTCTCATCCAGAGTACGTGGACTCCCAGCAGCATTGCAAGAGAAAAATATGACACTGACCATATAAAGATGTGGATGTTCTAGAATTAAAAAATGCAAATTTTTTTCTAAACTTCATCATGGGAATTGTGTACTTTCATCTGTTTCTTCTAGCTGGCAAAAGTAAATTAAAACTGACACTCCCCATTTTACTCTATGAGTTTTATTCCAGAGATGTTCTTTTGTTATTGATGATTATTACCTATGGATGTTGTTTCACTAGTCTCTAGTATGTTTGTCTTTCTCATCACAAAAACACAATAATAATCCTGCTCTGATGGCCTCCTGGAATCCCTGAACATTTCCTGAACACAAACCTGGCTATCAAAACAGCCACAAAGTTCTCTTTAGTGAGCAATAAAATATTCCCAGCATCAGCACTGGATCCAAGCTTTTATACACAATTTCAGGATCAAATAGCTGCAAGGTACAAGATATTTTCGAAGAGTGGCTCTTTCTGTGAACAGCTACTGGAGATACACCAGGAAATAAGGAAACACAGGTACCTCCACAAATAAATGAGTAGAAATAAGTTGAAGATGTTGTCAAACTCAGAGCCAAGTCCTGTCAAAACCATCAACAGCACTAAACAAATATCTTCTTTCCTTTAGTTAATACCTAATTTTGTACTTCATCTTCTCAAAGTTCTACACTGGAACTCCTGGGAAGGCACTGAATTGCATTATTGTCCTTAAAACACTCAGATTTCTTTTTTTTTTTTAAACTTGATGAATTTATTTCAGTTCTACTCCTTTAGAAAGTGAAGAAGTAAAGCTGAGCAGTGGAAAGTATTTTTAAGCAGCATCTTTAGCAAGTTTGTCAATCAAAGCACTAACTCTCAAAATAACTCATAATTTCATGTCTCCATGTTGCTGTTGGAAACACCAAATTACCCCTAAATCCATCAGGATGATAAAAAAACATGGGGAAATATATGCAAAAGTAACAAATAATTTTCCTTGGCTGAAATATTTCACCTTAGAATTCCAAAAAAGGTTCTTTTTCACATTAATCTCAAACATACAATTCTAAATTGTTTTCAAAGATGTGATGCTCCTGTCCCTCTTAACAGAGAGGGTCCCCAGGAGAGTGAATTAAATTTACTGAATTGAAACAGGAGTGGAATTACCTAAACAATAAAATAACAACTGAATTATCGGCCCTGAGATGACAATGACACATGGACAGCTTCACACTAAAAAATACAAGATCTTGATGGGTTTACTTTGAAATTAAATGATATCATAACTTTCTAGGTGTGAAAGTTTCCTACCCTTTTTCACTTTAATAAACTGGAGATTTTAATAGAGATCTTTCAGCAACACATGCTGTACTCTGAGGGTGTGAATATTTCCTGACTAGCCAAGTTTACATACAGCTCACACAAGAAACTCATAGGTTTCTTTAACCTGACAGTGAAGTTTAGCTAAAAGTGAGTAATATTAATAAAAAAAATCTTTAGGGCATCTGTTCTACACAGTAAAGGGTCATGCTTTAGGGAAAAAAAAGGCTTTAATTCCTAATTTAAGATGAGTAATTATTCAAAGATCTGAAGTACCTACAAATCCCAAATATGCCCTGGCCATCTCACACTCTGGAATGACAATCCATCGCTTTTAGTAGCCATAATATAAAATGCACTGTGAGAGTGATCATCTTGGTATCAAAAGGGAAGCATTAGGAAAGATAAATGTAGGAAAAAAAAAAAAGCAGATTATATATATTGCAAATATGTAATTTAAGAAAAAGCAGCACTAGGCTCTGTTGGAGGCCTCACCTGCAGCTGAGGGTTTGGCTCTGTGTGGGTACAGACACCATCAGTGGCTTTTCTGCTGTACAAGTGAAAAAAGAACAAATCACAATCCAGGAAAATATCCTGAAAAACTCAAGACAGGAAGGGTGGATGAGGAGAGGCAAAATTATAAATGTGCAATTTTAATAATTTTCTTTTTTTTCTTATTGCCTGAGGTGTTTTAGACGCATAACGTATTTTCTCATAGCACTATTTCCCATCAGCACTGTATTTCAATATTTTACAGAGTAATCAAGCTGGGATCTCTGAGTTATCAACCAAATGCCAGCTGAAACAAATCCATCAGCTATAAAATATGTTTTGTGTTTAGCTGGGCAAACTAAGTGGAAAATAAAAAGAAAAAATAATTCAGTTTGCAATCAGATCTGTGGGGCTCCTCTGACATCTCTGATAGGGTTATACTCATCACCATGTGCTTAGAAAAAAGGCATTTGTCTAAAGTCTCTCTGCAAAATATAACAGAAAAACTTGAGCACAGGTGAGAGGCTTCTGCTGCTGCCCTACCAATCCAACATTATCCATTTGTTTCACCCCACATCTTTCTCTTGGGCTACCAAGCAATCACCCAGGTTTAATTTCCCAGGGATGTTTCAAAGGTGGTTCTAACCACCTTTGCTGTCCCTTAATATGGTGGGGGTGTGCTTTAATCTTCATATTTTGGTGTTGACATCAATTGGAGTCTCCCAAGGGGTGCCCTAAGGGTGGGAAACTGGTGCTGAAATAAAGGACAGACAGAAGACTTCACAACCCTGTCCCTCCTCACATCCTCTTCCCCTTTCTGGCCCAAGCCTGGGGGGAGGAAGAGCCACCGTGGAGCCCAAGAAGGAGGGCAGGCTCAAAGGAGTGATCTTGGAGCGGAGGAAGTGGCATTTTGGTATTGTACTTCAGAACCTTAAATCCCACTAAAGCCCCACTAAAGGCGTTCAAATAATTGATTTGAGCTGGTCCTACAGCCTAGCCTTTCTCATTTAGCAGTCCTCCTGCTACCTTTCCAAAAGGAAAATCAGCCTTATTTGGAAAGGGAGCAATTTCAGATATACCAGGGAAGGAGTGGCTTTTCAAACCCCTTAAAGGCAGCTGTGCAGTCCAAGCAGAGGCTTTGGCAGAAGCCTGATGCAGTGGTAATACTTCCCAATCCAGACTTTTTTTCTTTAATGGAAAAGGATGGAAAGTCCTGCTTTAACAGGATTCAGACACTGGCTCTTGGAAACAGGATTTGGTAACCAAAATAAAAAATATCTCAGAAACTTTAATGGCCTCCTTCACTAAAGCCTGGCCAAGTACTTGCATTTAATAATTGAAGCTATCAGTTTACTTCTACATAGTGGATCTAAATCCTCTCTCCAAAACAGACACAAAATCCCCTTGGCTGTACTATCTGTAGCCAGAATTTGGGGCAATATATTTGTAAAAGTGAGATATAGTGATGGTAGCTCGAATAATTTTGTTGTTATTTGTCATAATGGTTAGAAGCTGAGGTGACAGCTGATAATCCCCAGATCCTGGTGCCAATGTGGTATTTATTAATGTTTGTAGGTGTGAATTTAACCACCATGACCTCAGGTAGCTGCTAGAGTCCCCTGAAAGAACTGCATGGAAAGGCTCTACATCAATCCCCAGCTGTTCCCTGAGCTTCCTGAGAGATGAGCTAGAACTTCACCTTAGACCAAACACCTATCCTACCAGATAAACTCAGATTTTGGCCCAGGAGAGTTTGCATCTTGATCCCTAGCCTTTTAGAGAACATCTCTACTGCTGTGCTATAAAATTAAAAATATTTGAATTTTCTAGCTGAAGGCAAATACGTAAATTTTTGTTAGAACAGCTGTTTCCTATTAGTTTTAGAGAGAAACATTAAAACTCAGACGTTGCACTGACAGCAAATTGGCACAGTGGGTTCTATGAGAGGGTCTGGGTGAGAAGCAGGATGATGGACCTCACCTCCAGGAAGTTCTTGGGTAGGTAAAGTGGAATAGGACACAGAAAGAGAAAGAATCACCCTGGAGGAGTGTGGAACTCACCAGGCTGTCTTTATTCCACAAAAAGGCATCCTCTGCTTCTGGGACATTCATTTTCTGCACAGCCTGGCAGGGTGATTTACTCACTGGAGCACCACAAAATCCTATGTGCAGTTTTGTGCTAAGTGTGTGGTAAATCCATGATGGATGCTCTGGAAGCCACAATTGCTACTGCACAGTAACTTGTGGTGTTGGTACAATATGAGATAATAGCAGGGGGCAAAAAGCTGCCTCACCAGGAGGCTCTGCTGAAAATACAGCTTCATGTTTCAGCCCAGGCCCTTATCACTCTGTCAGCTCCAGATCAATCCTTTTCCAGTCCTACAAAGGCAAAGCAGGGCTATGAAATATTGGAAATGGGAAAAATTAACCCTTGCTCAAAAAGCCCTCATGAGCCATGCAAAATTCCTACATCCCAATTTAAATGGGGGTTTTCCATGACATATCTGAGAACTGTGAACTTTAAGAGTGCAGCAAGGAGGATATACATGTTTTCTTCACAATCAGTACAGTTCATGTTGTGTCACCAAAAAACTGAGACTAGATTAACCAGCTAATGAGGAATTACAAAAAGAAAAAGAAAATAAGCATGGAAAAAGAAGAGAATCAGCAAAAACAATGGGGATCAGATATTTGTCCATTGTAAACCAACCTGAAGATTTGTATGAAGTTACATCACCTCACCCTCACCAATCTACTCTGTTTAACCACTTTCATTTGGGAAGGTTACATTTGTAGAAATCTGATGCATTAATCTGCTAATTAGCCTGTAATTATCTTAAAGGTTTCCTTGTTCCTATTAATAACTCCACTCTTAATAAAGGAAATAATGGGGTTATCTTTACTGAACCACAGAAGTGGAAGTTATGCAATAGTATGATTCCACTTCAGGTCAGCAAGGGCTTGGAAATAAGTATCCATCACTGAAGTTAACACCAGATTTTCAGAAGGAGCTGTCCTGTAAAAAAGAAGGGAATTTCCACCCTGTAAAGGATTACATCATTTTGACAATCATTACTGCCGTGGAACACCACAAGCTCATTCCCCGCCCCTTTCTCCATCCCGTTTTTCTCTGTGTTTAATGTAAAGAGAAATTCTCTCAAATATTTTGACCATTAAAAAAATGCAATGTTTTTTCCACAAGTTCAATGTGGAACTACATCTTTTTTAAGTGGTATGACCCTTCCTTGGCTGAATCCTCCTGTCAGGGAGTTCTGGAAAGGGAGAAGGTCCCCGCTGAGCCTCTTTTTCTCCAGGCTCAGCCCCCCCAGCTCCCTCAGCCTTGCAATAACCATAAAATAGGGGGATACTTTGTGGAGTACAAAGATTAAAGCAGCTTTTCCCTTTTTTTGGCTGGATTTATTGTCAAAAGACTGTTAAAAGGAATGATTAGTAGGAACAAATTGGAATGAATAAGAAGTCTCCATTTGTTAAATAAGAGCCAAGGAATAGTTTGGATTGCATATTCCAATGCTGTGGGGAAAAATGAAGAATATGGTACAAAGTAATTACTTGGCTTTGGAGGAATGGAGCTAATTGGAAGACAGAGCAGGAAAAAAAGTGATTCAGGGGATACAGTGAGCATGAAAAATACCTATGCATGGAAGGAAATGGAAGCAGAGGGTAGAAGGGAGGAGAAACAGCAAGCCAGGCATTTTGTCATGGAAGATTATCAGGTCTGTCAAGCATGACATCCCCGTGGTGAATTCACGCTGACCACTCATGACTTTCCTGTCCTTCCTGTGCCTGCAAATGGCTTCCAGGATGAATTACTCCATTACCCTTCCAGGAAGTGAGGTGATGCTGTTGTTCCCTAGGTCCTTCTTGCCCTCAGTGAAGAGAGGAATGACACTGGTTCTGCTCCAGTTCCCCCAGGCACCAGTAATTCAAATTCAATAATGCAAAGACTGCCAAGTGCAGTTTCATGAGGACATCAGTGAGGTCCCCCAGTACTTATGGGTATATCCTGTCAGGGCCCATGGGTTTACATTTG
>VZSJ01002247.1:0-21136 GCA_013398405.1 Pheucticus melanocephalus | reverse complement strand
TCCAGCTTCCTTAAGTGCTCCCTGACCTGGTCACCTTCCACCAAAGGCAGATTTTCCTTCCTACAAATTATGCCCTGGTCTTTAGGGCCTGGGATAGTTGAATTCCAATCCTGGTAGTAAAAACTGGTGTGAAGAAGGAATACAGCACCTCAGCCTTTTCCATGCCCTGTGTCAGCACATACCTCACTCAGGATTAGTGATGCAGGGGCACCTTTCTAAGGAGATAAATCATAACTTTAAAACATGTTTCAGTTGTGGGATACAGTAATAAATATGCACATTTTATTGTTCTGAATGCATGATCTATGAAACCTTAAAAGACACAAGTCCCAAATATTTCATAGTGTTTTAAAAAAGAGCTAAATGAAAAGTACTTTGGGTGAATTATACCCAGACTTTTAGCAGCCTGCAAGCCAATGTGTTGCTTGGTTCAACATAAATGTGTGATCTTGGCAGAGCTTCACTATGAAAATTCTGCTAAGATGTGAGGACATATGTGAACCAGAGCTGGGCAAGATAAGCAGAGTGAAAGCCTAGACAGAGGGCAGCTGTTGAAATCCTGATAGTTAGCACCTACCAGAGTCCAGAAGAGAAATGCTGGCATGAAAAGGTGTCAAAATTCACAAGGAAAAAATAAAAAGAGCAGAGGATGGAATAGATGGAATAGTCTCTACTATTTTGCCCACTCCTCAGGGGGAAACAGTAGAGACTTTTATTCTTAGCTATCATCATATGGTACAGCAGGTGACACAGATTGATATCAGACTGAATGACTTCCAGTCCAAGCAGTCAATCCAAAATGTTCAGCTGTTTTTCAATTTTTCCACTGGAGAACAGAAAACAAAAATTAAAATTGAAATTTTCACACATAAAAAGATAATGCCAGAGATGCTTGATGCTCTGTGAGGAAAAATGTATGGAAAATATCAGATTTGTTCTAGTTTCAGGGTAGTGAGGCCCTGGCACAGGGTGCCCAGAGGAGCTATGGCTGACCCTGGATCCCTGAAGTGTCCAAGGCCAGGCTGGACAGGCTTGGAGCCACCTGGGACAGTGGCAGGTGTCCCTACCATGGCAGGGGGTGGAACTAAAGAATCTTTAAGGTCCCTTTCAATCCAGACCACTCTATGATTCTATGGCTCCATGACCCAATGAAATAAATTTATTTGCCTGCCTGACCCCAAGCTGGTCCTTGATCCATGCAAGAATGAGACTGCAGCAGATCAGCTCCAGTCTCAATCACCAAGCCAGCTTCTCCTGGTTCCCCTTATGTAGAAAGCCAGCCTGGCAAAATCCTGGCGCAGACAGAGCCACAACCAGTCTTCCCCAGCACTGTGGCCGGCTGCCAGCAGGGATTTTTCCTGCCTGGAGCTCCCTGACATAACTGGACGAGGCAGCCCTGTGCAAAGTGCAAGAAAAGATGTTTTGTGAAGCTGAAATGAATGGCCACAGAAATAAAAAAAAAAAATAGTTCATTACTGAGACTGGTGTAAGGCATTTTATGAGTCATTACCTCAGAAAGATTTTATTGTGGTTCTGGGAAATGAGGAACTGGGGGCTCATCTGTCAGGATTTCAGAGCTGCAGGTGAAACGCTGCCTTTGACAAGTGGATTCCTGAAAGTCCTAACTGGAGGAGGACACTGAAGTGTAACTTAGGGAAGTAGTTTACCCTTTATTTTGGTAAAGCAGTGCCCCAGGGAGATCTGAATGTTCTTTCACTTTCTGTGAATGAATTATATGGTTCATGGTAATGTTCAAAATGTTAGTTAAACATTTTACTAAAAGCAGCTTCCTGATCCTGTGCTCCTGAACAAAAGTCACTTGTTATAATAAATATTGAAGACACATCAATAACTTTTTTCTTCTCTTAGGCTGAGTAATTTTAAATGTCAAGCATTTCCTCATTAAAACTCTTTCATAATCTTAAAAGAAGGGGTGAAAAGGGCAGAAGATTAAAATCTTGTTGCACAAAGTGTGCTGCAATCTCACTTTATTGATACATAGAGTACAGTCTGGGATGACTCAGTCCACCACAGGACACTGAGTTGTGGTCATAGCAGAAACTAGAGAAGGAAGAAAAAGCTCCTTTCTCTGAGACACTGCTCTACTGATAAAACAATGACTCTCTGGAGAATTCCTTGTCCATGAGCTATGACAGCTCAATTTCAATTGAGTTTCTATTTTCAGAATTTTGAAGAGAAATTTCTTCCTACACCATTCAGAAAAGGAAGTGATAGAAGCTGTAATGTCCCTGATCTCCCAGGACAAGGGGGCAAAGCATCATCCTTTGCACTCCAGCCCATGAGGCAGCTCTGGGGAGGCTGAGTTTGATCAGTGCTGAGGCAAAACAAAACTGAACAAAATTATCAGCGAAGTGTTCTACAAGTTCTGCTACCTTACAGATGTGCACTGCCAAGGGCTGAACTCAAAAGAATCTCCTTGAGAACTGCAAAAGACATTTCAGTGCAACAGGTCTTCTCCCTGTCAAATTTGAAGGTCCTCCTGCAAACCCCAGAGGTATGAGAGTGATCCTTGACTATCGGTGGAACAGCCCCAGTTTTTCTGACCTACAAAATGGTTAAACCTCTGCCTTCAAAAGACTCAGCCTAAGGCAGAGAACAATCATGGAAAGTTTCAGCCCATTTGAACCCATTAACGTTTGGCAAAGCCATAACCAGCTTAAAACCCAGGCCTGTAATTAGAGCGGGTCGGAACATTCTCAGCTAAATGAAATTTCATTGAAATGCACTGCTTCATCCAAGCCAAAACAACATTGTGCAGAGACATATCTGCTTCCACAAGGTTTTTGTGGGGAGAGCTGAGAGGGAAAGTGTGCTCACAACTATAGCCTGAAGATGAGGTCACTGGTTTGGGATGTATGAGGATCTAGCTGAGGCCCTAGCTCAGAGAGCAGCAGTAAGGAGACTACAAAATATCCAAATGCCAGAGCATCTCCCTGGCTATGTCATCCATGAAAAACTCCTTGAGAAATATCATGCGATACATGCCTTGATTATGATGTTCAAGAGATTTTATGTCTTTGAGCACCACACAAAAAGTCATATTTTAGAACATTATAGGTTGGGAGCTGACTTCTTCCATAAGTCTGTGCTTCTGACAAAAAAGTTATTCAATATTGAAACTTTAAAGGTTTCATCAGTAAGTGCAGTTCTTGGACAGATCAATAAATATTTGTCTGAAAAATTACAAGTCATAAAAAGGGGGACAAAAACATTATCAGGTGGAAAATCTTTACCTTTTCATTCTTATGGTTTTCACATTTTATACATGCACATAAAGCAGGGAACAGTAGGAGGAAATAGTATGTTTGCAATTAAAATGTATTTCATACTGTGGTAGGTCCTCCCATCCATTACAGTGAGGTTTGAGGCCTGCAAGTCTTGTCCTAATAAAGGACAGAACATCATTTTTCATTCCTGAAGGTTTAAGCAGGAATTCCTTGCACTGCTGAGTTGAGCTGATGCAAACCTTTGCTTTCATGCACTATTACCTGTCTTCAGCTTGTGCAATTATTTTACTTCCCAAACATCAGGCTTGGTGAACACCTGCTTTTTTGGAAGATTATTCAAAAGTTTTTGACATAAATGTTGGCCTTATGGCAATCACTGCTGTTATTGCACGTGTCAGCAGAAAGGAGCCGTGTGACACAGAAGACTGGCATCATAATTAGCTAATTCAATGTAAAGAATAATTCAAGCACATATTTTTCTAAAACCAGATTTCCTAACTTAGGAGAACTGGGTTTTCTATATTCCTCTTTAACTCTTAGCACATCATTCTCAAAAACATTTCTGTTATTAGTGCATTCTAATTAAAAACAGAAAACAAAACCAGAGATATAACTTCCAAGAGACAAACAGATGAAATACTGAAAACCTGAGACTCCCTTCTCAAACCACTGAGACCTGTGGCAAAGTTTTCCTCCCTGAACATCAAAATTCTGAATTCAAGGAGTAAGGGTCACTGCAGCTGAGGATTAAGACTTCCAATAAAAAGTGCAAATTTTCTTTCAGTAACATTTGTGGAAATAAAATTCAATGCTTATCAACTGTAAACTTCATCTTTCTCTTTCAGTTAAACTGTAACTGGAAAAACTCTGGAAGTTACGGAGGTAACACCTTAAAATGCAGCAGCTGTGTGTTAATAATCAGATTTTGCCAGCTAGGAGGAATAGGAGAGTAAATACTTGGTCAATATTTAAGTTATATTTATTTATTTTAATAACTGTATTAATTTAAATGATGAGCCACTCCAATTCTCCTCATGAGATGCAAATGAAAATGTTTGAGGTGAAAACCAGAGCAATGCTCAGATTCTAGAAAACAAGCAATTTATTTAATATTAAGATTAACAGCCTTTCACACTTCCTGCTGACCTCAAAGCAGGTGTTTTTTTTTAAGCCAGGCACCCTCACAAAATTAAAACACAGTAAAGAAGGAATTCAGTATCCTAAAAGCTCTGTGAAACCACAAACGATCCAGAAAGAAAAAAAGAAGCCTGCAAATTTTAACATGCTGAACCAGAATGGTGTGGTTTGCTTTCCATTACTGGCTGGCATTTCCCACAATGGATACAACCCAAATCCTGGTGTCAAGCTAATGATTTCCTTGGATTTTGTGGTGATTCCACTATCTCCAGCTGTACCTTAATGCAGCCATCCAAGAGGCATCCCTGCTGCTGGTGTTTTCCTGGCTTTCAAGTACTTCCCTTTGCAATGGTAATGATGAATTTTAGCACAGATTATGGCCATTTAATAAATGCATTAATTGTAATATATGAATAAATTTTAAAGTATGTGAATGCCCACACAGTGACTAGAAGTATAAATTTATATAAAGTTCTACTTATCAAACTTATAATATTTCAACAATTTGAAGAGTTCCTGAAAAAGACCTGAATTTACTGACTTAAATTTTCTACCAGACTTTTCTGACTTTGTACCAAAAAGGAGGTGAAAACTCCTTTCACATACTGAGCACATACATAAAAGAACATATGTTATTTATTAACAGGAGAAAGCATTTATTAAAATCTAACCTGGCTTTTACAAATAAGATGACTTCATGCACAGGAAAGAACTGTATATGATAAGTTGTTATTTCAGGGCTGTTTTGAAAACATTCAAATAGGGGGCTAAAACTATTTTAGATGCCACTTTTAATTAATCTAATTTCCAGAAGGGATTTGACCAGTCACAAATGAAAGCATAATCTTTGAGAAAACCCTAAGCCCCACTCATTTAAACCTCTTTATGGCTGAGTAATGCCTCTAGTTCAGTATTTTATAAACTGCAGAGGTGTCAAAAGCTTTTTATGGTTTGCATTTAACATTCTGAAGGTCCATCTCAATTCTCATTGTAAAATGTCAATATTGTCTGGAGCAAAACCAGCAAAATATCTCTTACTACCTGATCTTAATCTTCCAGTCTGTTCTGCTAAATGCTAAGAGGAGAATTTAAGAGTAACTCACAGTAGTCACAAACACTCAAGTCACTTCATCTTCCACTGCAAACTTACCTAAAGTGAGATATTGTATCATATTTTCCCTACATTAATACCCTGCTCAGATCACCATCAGACTATTTCTAACTTGGCTATTTGAATTTTTTCCATTGTATGCACCACTTCCCTCACCTAAATGATGGGTAGAGTAGGGATTTTCCTGAGGGTTATAAGGAAAAGCTGAACTCAATAGAACCTTCCATGCTCCAAAATGCTGTGGAAAGCATAAATTGAAGTGCTTGAGCACAGTCAATGGACAAACCAGCAAGAATTTTATGAGTAAGTAAGAAAGGGGTTAAAAACAGCACGGACCAGAACAACTTGATGCAGACATGCACCTGATTTGGATATGGGAAGAACAGGGTGTGATCAGTCACCTGAAAAGCAGCTGCATTCATTCCCTCATAGTTCATATTCATCTCTCCATGTGCTGCTGACAACCAATGTCCCCTCTCTTCAGGATGGAGCTCCTGAAGGTGTGGTGTCACAAATGGTTCAGTACAACCTCACTGACTATCTTTGAAAAGTTCCAGGCTATGGAATGGCCTTTTTTGCTCTCCAGGCCATGAGCTTTCAGTGAGAACACCTATTTTTTCCCTCCACCTATTCCATGGTAGGCAGAAAATCTCTGAAAGAAGAGGAAAGGGTTTTCACAGATAAGCACAGGATCAGTCTAGAGCCCAAAACTGCAATTAAATTCAGATATGGAAGAGAACAGAAGATGATACAAGAGCTGGTTGGTTTTAATGCAAATGGCTCAGGCTTTTGACACTGCCTATAAAAAAATCCATCATTAACTGCCATCAGTACTATTAAAGGGTTTCATTTATCTATGACAAGCCAGTACTGAACAATCCTTACAGCCAGTACACTTTACTTTTCCTCTCAGTTTTCCTTTGCACACTTCATCACAGAAGCCATTCTGCACTCCCACTGCCTTTATTTTATTTGGCAATATTTTCTCAAACACCCCCCAGTACACAGAAGTCAGTGGTCTGTAAAATCACCTCTGCACTGCAGAAAAACCAGGGAGCATTTCTCCATCCCGGTGAGGGAACATCCTGGTGAGGGAATTTTTAGGCTGAAACTGCAAAACAGTCTTTTCATTTAGCACAGCACTTCATAGGCAGTGCATGGAAATACAGTTAAATCCAACTTTTTACTGCTTGAAATGCAGTAAAATCAAGTGACACAGCAACCCCTCATGGCAGAGGGTTGGAATGAGATAATCTTTAAGGCCCCTTTCAACCCAAACCATCCTATGATTCTATGATATCTTATTGTTAGGAAAACACAGAGAAGAGATATTAAACTTTACAAGTGTCTATCTGGAAATCATTAGCTTTTCCACTGATTCAACTCAAGTGAATTGCAAATCAACATTTTAAATTAGTTGAAAGTCTTTATTACTCAGTATTATGATTCATTTCTAGTCAGAATATTATCAAATTAGTAATAAGATCATGATGATATTATTTCACAGCTCAGAAGTTCTTGAAAATGATAAACCGAATTTGCAAATAATTAGGTTACAAATTATTAACCAAATACTCTTTCAGAGAAGTGCTAGCTATGCAAAGAAAGAGAATTTAAGAAACTAAGTGCAGATTAAACCCAAAGGTCTACAGGAAATATTCTCTAAGACATCACTCAGTGTCTTGAAAAAAATTCTATTCTGGCTCCTGAGATTGAACACTGCATTAAAAATGTATTCTTCTATGTCTAGTCTGCAGTAAAAGGGATTTTGGAGCCCTCAGGCTGAGCTTTCTGCCGGTACAAGCAGAAGAGCTGCATTTTCTTCACCAATATTTGCTTCCATGTATTATTCTGTGAAATTCTTCATATTTTCTAAAAAGAACTGACAGATACCCAGGGTTTTCATCACACAGGAAATTCCATTATTGAAACACTTTGTCCTGATATCAAATCAGGACAAAAACTCAAAGTATCCCTTTGGGCTTTTTCACACAGGAAAAACATTCCCAGCTCTGCTTTTAAAAATGCCAACTGTTTGGAGTTGGTTTAGTGAAGAATGTTAACATTTTATGACAAACTCTCATGAGGTGAAAAAAAAATCAATTTTCATTTCCCACATCTCCATTTTGACTTCCCTGTACAAATTTGGTTCCTAAAGTGCTGCAGAACTACTCTTCCTTGGTGAGTGTCCTAACACAAAGAGGTAGATTTTGCTAAGGTGTTTGCTGTACTGCAATAATTAACCTTTATTTCATTAATAACTAAATAGAACTGGCTACAGAGTTTGTGGAAATAGACACAAAATAGTTCAGTAGATTTCATTCTAAATATATAAATTAATTGCTGCTTATATCTCAGCCCAAAATATCCATTAGCTCTCTAAGTACCAGTACTGCTTCCATGATAATGACATTTATTTTAATTTAGGCAAGGGGTGACCAATGAATCTACAAATTACTTCATTAATGATGATTTACAGACATACTGTGCTTCTGAAATGGACTCTTCCTTTGCACCTCTCACCTGTAATTCTATTTATGATTCTCCTAACTCTAAGTTTAACTTTTAACTCTGCACATATCTTGCACATGAAACTAAAGATATAAATAACCTCTTTTTGAATACAGTGTTGTGAATCGTTTACACTCCTAGAATTTCAATAACTTACATTATAAGATGTGTCAAAATTTACTTTGCAGTTACTAGGGCTGTGTTAGGTATAGATGTGCAGTAACTTATGTCTTTCCATTTAGCTGGGGAAAGTTTCACCTTGGAGAAGCATAACTATTTCATATATTAATTTCATTTATTGCCTTCTTAACTCTGGTGAGCTTAACAGTTTTCAAGATCATTACAAAAACTGTTATTTTTAACACAATGTGTATTTTGGGAACAAAAATCATAGCATAAAAAGACCACAAAAACAATATAATTTCCAATATTAAAAACCTTCCTACTTAAACCTAATCCCTGTTAATAACTATCAGGATTTTTACAAAAATCCTGTTACCAAGAGGGGAATATCCCGTTTGATTTTTATAGGATCAGACGCACGCTCATTGCATATGTCTGCTTTCCAGAATTAATTATGGTCTTAAACACTTTCCTGAAGGTGAAAGGCAAAGCGAGAAGTTATTCCTGGGCAATGTGTTTGATGTGATGAGCAGAGGCGTTTGGAGAGGTGATTTACTTTGGCCTTAAAATTTTATCCTGCCTCATTGTGCAGTCAGTGCTGTTAATCACAGCATCATGGAATGGTTTGGCTCGGACGGCACCTTCAGATCATGCAGCGCCACCCCTGCCATGGTGCGAGGAGCCGATCTGGTTTTGTCTCAGCAATGGCTGTCAGAGGCACTCGGGGGAGGGTTTGCACATGGGCCAGCTGCGGGAGACAACTCGAAGCAGCCTCGTCTCTGGGAGGACTGTGCTGGTGACAGCTCCCATGGCACAGGGGACACTGAGCTGTCCCCAGGGGCTGCTCCCATCAGATGGCAAAGGCTGAACGCGCGATGTCCCCTGCGAGCAGGGCAGGCTTTGGGAGGAGCCGGAGCAGACAAAGGAGCTGCGCCACTGGCCCGGGGGCCATTTGGACATTACGCTTTTGCCTCTTTTGGGGCTTTCGGCTTGAGCCTTTTTTGACACTGTGGTTTTGCTTTCGAAGCTTGGTAATTCCAGGGATTTTTTCAGACTCGCTTTTCAAAACTTGCTTTTGCGTCGGGGATTTTTGAGCCCTACGCTTTCAGAGCCTACTTTCCGGCTCCGCTGCCCTCGCTGGCTCTGGCTCGCCCTCGCGTTTGTCCTGCCTCCCTGTGCCCCTGACCAGCGCCCTGTCGGCTTCGTCTCTGCGTCCCTGCCTGGGCCACCTGCGTCCAGCCCTGTCCATGGCCATGACCCTGTCCGGGCTCCTGATCCTGCTGCCCGAGCCGCCCGGCCCTCGTGTTCGCCGCCAGGGCTGTCCTCAAGCCGGCAGCGCGGGCCCGAGGCCGAGGCGCAGAGCCCAGTCCCGAGCTCCGCTGGGACCGCCCTCTGTATCTCCTCTCTCTCTCCCTCTTAAGCCGGGTAACTGATTTTTGTTGTGCTGGTTTTTTGGTTTGGGTTTGTTTTTTGGGTTTTTTTGTTTTGTTTTCTTTTTTTCTTATTACCAATAAACAGTCCTCAGATACTATGTTTGTCTGATTTAATTTCCTTCCTCACCATCTAGTTTTGAAAGAGCTCCATACAGTTCCCTACAGTGGAACGCGACACATTCAGGGACACCTTCCACTACCCCAGGTTGCTCCAAGCCCTGTCCAGCCTGGCTTTGGTCACTTCCAGGGATGGGGCAGCTTCTTTGGGCACCCTGTGCCAGGGCCTGACCTCCCTCACAGCCAAGAATTTCTTCCCAATATCTAATTTAAACCCACTCTCAGTTTGAAGCCATTCTCCCTTGTCCCATCAATTTAGTTCCTGATGCAGCATCCCTCTCCAGCATCCCTGTAGCCTCTTCAGACACTGGAAGGTGCTGTGAGGTCTCCACACAACCTTCTCATCTCCAGGCTGAACAGCCCAAATTTTCTCAGCCTGTCTCTATAGGAAAGATGCTCCAGTCCCTTTATCACCTTTGTAGACCTACAGAATCCTCACAGAGCTCCAGTGTTCCACTGCACAGGACACCTTGAGCATGGAAGGACCATTTCCGCCTTGAGCAGAGCAACCGGACGTGAGATATTTCCTGAGATGTCACCTTCAGAAAAGCAGAAAACGGTACAGTGGGCAAGTCAGGATACAATTCCCTGTAAACAATCCCTGGTGGGAATAATCATTCCATTGTGTGTTTTGGAATCACAGATTTCTATGGAGCTGGATCTCACCTGATCTCCTCAAACAGCCCAGCACAGGAGCACTCTAATCTTGCTTGGGGTCTTCCAAGTAAAGGCCTGTTGCCAACAATAACTGATTATTAATCTTTCCTAGCAGGATGACTATGAGAATATGCAATTTGGACTAACAGAGCAAAAATACCTTCTGTTTTATCTTTTGGTTGTTCTTTGCTCTCATATGCTTAAATAATTCAAAACATAAGTGCCTCCCCTTGTTTCTGCCTGCAAATGACATCTGTTCCTCATGAATTCACTGAGTGCATGCATGATATTTGCCGTGCCTGGATCCTTTCCTTTGAAACATGCACTAACTAAAGATGAGCTTTTATTCTGAGACTAAACAAAAGTTTTGTTCACTGAGCAAACAGGTCTGCATTGGGCAAGATTTGAAGTCAGAGTCTGGGCAAAATCTCTGGGGTTTTTAACTGAGAACGTTTATCTGAACAGAACAAGAGGAATAGGAAGATGCTTTACTGACTCATCAGCTCCAGTTCATCCAAGAACAAGGTAAAGCTGCTTTCATTCCATGTTTTCCACAGCATTCTTTATATGTTACTCCTGTTATCAAGCTTTCCAAGCCAAAGACTGAGAAAGAAAACAAAATATATAGTCACAAAGCACAACAGCTATTTAGAAGTCATACATGGCTTATTCAGAGCCCAGAGAGGCTGTAATCAATAAAAATGACAAACTGCAAGGGCCAGGGCATGAACAATTTTCTAGCTCTCATGTCACCTAGGTCAGGGTGGTCTCTTGTTGTCAGCTGAGGTCTTGGATCCCTGGAATTTACACCACCCCTGTGGGCAGTGACAGCAGTGCTTGCCCCACAGGAAAAAGAGGCACAACTCTGTCTTTTCTCCCCCAGGATACCCAGAAGAATTGGAGTGTCCTGCCTTGCATTCATGGGAGATGTACAGCTCATGGTACTGCCCAGAGCTCTCTCTCTTCTTCAAACTTGCAATATATGGAATTTTAGCTGGCAAGCAGAGACTTGCAAGTCTAGGCTTTTTCCCTCCCTTTTTTATTTTTTTCCCAGTGCAGAAGAAACAAAAGTGCATCTTACAAAAATCTCTCTACTTCTTCAGAAACCATTTATCCCAATGCCAATTAAATAGTTCTCCCCAGGTTGCTCTGTTCTCATTCTCATTTCCTCCATGGTGCCCTTCATCTACAAACAATTTTATATAACTTATAGTTTTTGTTACCACACTGCTCTGAGTTGGTTCATACTGGCACCACTGTTCATGAACCACCCATTAATATCTCATCTGGGCACACTGGTTTGTTTTTGGAGTCCCACAGGCAAGAAATGCCTAAGAGTTATTAACTACTATTTCCAGAGCAGATGAAAAGTGTAATTTTGTCTGCAGCCACCTGCCAACTTAGAATTGTCAAAATTACAACCAGCTTTTGATTTTTAAAACCCCACATTTTAATGATAGTCTCTTGCAATCTCTGTTTTTCTTTACAATTATTTAAAAGCCAATTTTCCACTATTCATTCTTCACTTGGCACTCTCTCTTCCAATGGCTGGCTCAGAGAATTGAGGTCTTGTCATATAATTTCATTCCATGGGGCACTCCCAGCTTTATATTTCATAGATTTATCTCTTCATTTTGTTTGTTTTTAAGTCGTTATAGGGAAGAAGCATTGTTGAAAAGAGGCAATATCCTAGAACAATTTTGCAATCCACTCAAGATCTTTATGTTACTGAAATAGTAGCACAAAATTCCTCTGGGCCAAATTTCTGTGGAATTAATGGCAAATCTGAAAATAAAAGCAGGGCTTCAAGAAACAGCTGAGCTGTAAGAGCAGAGTTGCTCTGACATTTCGTTATCCAAGTCTGCAACTTTTATGACATGAAAAAACAATATAGCCTCATTCTGCCTTCTAAATCAGTCTGGTGGTGTAACAGAGTGCCCAGCCTTACTCATGTCAAACTCATTAATTATATGATATCTAGTGACTAACTGCTACTTCTGGACTGGTTTATATTTTCTAATACTCACCCAGGATGTCCCAAATGTGACTACTTTTATTTACTCTCTTTCCCTGGGACTTCAAAATTGTGGAAAGAGTGTAACTACATTGTGTCTCTGTCAAGGAAAATGTCATTTATGTGACACTGACATATAGAACCCAGGTTTTTTTGGATGCCATTGAGGATCTGGAATCTTGGATATATATGGCTTTTGTAATGCCTGAAAATAGCTACTGGTTGCCCCTGTAATTGCAGTCATAACCACTGTGTTTTCTTCCTTGAGTCTCTTGGCATGATTATTCTTCCCAAAGTAACTTCTCCTACAGTATTTTTGCTATAGTCACAGCACCCTTCTCCTGGCAAAAGCTTAAGTTGCCCACATGCACTGAAATTGGGTCTCTGTCTTTTCAGAGAGGAACTCCCTTCTTCATCAAATCTGAGGGAGCTCAAGATTGTGATCCACTGGCAGTGCCTTTATAAAACACTGTGCAGAATAATTATTACATCTATTATTGCTCCGCAAGGTGCAATTTGGCCATGCAATATAAGAAAACATATTGGCAGGAATTCCTCTTACGGCTGTACATGTTCTACATAGCCTCAGATGACTCTGGCAAAGAGATGAAAAGTAAGATAAAAAGTAAGACCCTAGTTTTGCATGAGTGTCTTCATATCCCTCTGAAATTTCCAAGAATTTTATCCAGGTACCTTGAAACCAAGACAGGTCGGGGGAAGTTTGTCTTTAGTTTATTGAGGATCTCACTGGTGGTGGGTCACAAGTTTCCTCCTGGATTTGAACCTTAATTGGGAGTCTCAGCTCACAAAGCATGAGGAGCAATATTGCAGCAGCACTGCTGCTTCCTGATGGCTGGATGCAGGGTCCTGCAGACACTCCCCACCCACTCAGCCTGCCTGTACCTGGTATTTGACCCTGAGAGCAGTGGAGGCTGCTCTTTTGAACAGATATTTCCATGTCTGGCAGGGGACTGAGGTTCTTTTTTCATCTTGTTTTTAGCCGAGATGTGCGAGGAACAGGGTGTGATTCTGGAGCTGTCATTTTGCCTTAAAATGTGACTCAAGCAGAAGAAAACATGGAAGCTGCAGCTTCCCATTCATCATTTGCTACCCAGACTGAATCCTTGCTGTCAGCCTCATGATCTACAGGGATTCCTACGGAAATGGAAACCTCTGATGACACCAAAAGCTCATCGTGGGTGTGAGAGACACCTGGGCCCTCACTGGAGTGCTTTGGAAAGGTTTTTAACATGACAGTGCTGGCAAAGCCCCTTTGATGTGTCCGTGTTTCACTGACTCTGAGACCTTTGGAGAATTATTTGCAAAGTGTTTTAAGTACCACAAAACAGCAAACTTTCAGACATCTGGAAGGCTGCAGTTCTGCTGCCTCACACTTTCCGCTGGGATAACCTAGCCCAGGGAAATCTGCCTTGAGGACTGACTTGCAAAGAAAATAAATTTAAGGCTTTTTTCACTACTAAAAAAAATATACCTAAAACCTTTCTTATTTCACCGTGGTCTCTTTGTGGGGTGTTTGCAGGAAAGCAGGTGCATCTGCTTTATAAAATGTTAATAGAAGTATTCTCAGGGTAAGGTGTCACCAAAGTCCACACAAAAAAAATTGACCCAAAGAAATGTCACCAGTCTATGACACTCAGCTCAGCTCCTATGAACCATGAAACTACTTTCAGATCAGTATTTTCTGCAGACACCTCCCACAAAAACTCCTGCTTGTTCAAAAGAGCAGATTTTCTCCTAAAAGACCATTTTAACTGGCCTCTTTATTAAGCCAAAGTTGCAAAGTTAAAAGATCAAAGACACAGAAAGGATTGGCAAGGGACAACTTGTAACATTTGCAGACAAAATGAGGCCTATTATCTTTCACCAACCCATCAACAGCATGGTTTGAACGTCTAACCACAGTTTCCCCAAAGTGTCTGGAAGGAATACAAGTCTCCTGGGGTCGAACATCAGAAGTGGCTCCACACAAAACTCAGGGCAAGGGACAAAAGGCTCAACCTAAAAATGAATTGTCTGCTACCAGGAGGCTCTGTGCCTACATGGCTGCTGTTGTGTCCTCATATTTCAGCTAATTCTGCAGTAAAGTATTGTTCTGAGAATGTTTTTCCATGCAGGGAGATTATGTTGCTTACAAAAGATCAAAATTATTATAGAATGGGGAAAAAAAGACAATATTTCCATTATTCTTCAATGCACAGTTCAGAAGACCTCAAATGAGAAAAGTAGGACTATGAAGGTATTATATTTATAAAGCTATTATATTTATCTTTAAATAAAGTTAAGAAAAAGAATTTTCTGCAAATAGCAAATATTTTAGGCAAAATCAAAGCTATCTTTAAATCCTTTTCAAAAACATAGCTGCTTTAAAGAAAATGAGCAGATTTTGCTAATTAAATTTCTCAGAGCCAAATCCCCTAGACAGACTTTTAAGATCGCTCTCATGATGCAGTTTGTGATGTCAGAATACTAACCTTATGTTTGGAATTATTTTATCTTAGAAAAAGCTGCAGCCACAAGATAAGAAAAAAACACACTCCTGGAAAAGAACAAAAGAACCTCATATATATACATTTCCTTTCTTTTCTTTCTGGAAGCAGCAGTGGCTGATAGTAATTTTTTTCAGGACTTTTGCAGGGATCTCCAGTTATTATTTTTTGCCATGGCTTTCAGATTACACTGCTTTCATACTTTTCCTACCTGTCAAAGGGTGAGCCTCTTTAATTTGTAACCCTTTGTGTAGCTTATCTCCTGACACTGAACTCACAGAAGTGCCTGTTCCTAATTTCCTCTGCAGTATCTCCCCTTTGTTTGCATCTGTTAATGGTTCCAGGAGAAAACAGGGTAAATCTGCCCTGCTTTAAGTGAAACATATAAACAGATTATATAAGAAACAAGAATGATGGATAGAGACTATTTACAAGGGCCTGAAGTGACAGGACAAGGGGGAATGGGTTCAAATTGACAAAAGTTGAGCCAGAAATGCCACCAAAAAGCCTCAGGTGGCTGAGCCACTGTTGTTGGGCATGAACACTTAGAGTTGTGCCTGCGTCTAATCCAGCTCTGACAAAATATTTAGCAATATTCTCTGGACACTTCTGCCTTGACAGCCTAGAAAATTCAAGCCAGAAATACAAAAGATGTAGCTGAGCAAGGGAGTGTGGCTGAAGCACAAACCCCAGCATCAGCCAACAAAACAGACCTAGAGATAGATTGCAGCCAGAGCTTCTAAGAGGAAAAGTATTACCCTCTGTGGAAATTTTAAGAGGAATTCCAGGAAAGGGAGAAACTGGTCATAAGAGAAAAGCTGGCCCAGCTGGGCAGCTGCATGATACACACAGGGGCCTCAGGTCAGGTTAGTGGGGTGGAAATGTAGGAGGAAGCACTAATTCAGTGCTAAATAGGGCTCTCCTGCACTTTGTTACCTCCCATCCATGATTATGTGCAGCAATTATACATTGTAATTGTCACTGACCCCTGAGAAAACATAAAACTCTGCCAGTTGTACAAAAGGGATTCAGACAAATAAATTCACAGGTGATACAATTCTCTTACAGTACAAGCCCCACACTGAAAAGTGACTCTAATTAATTCCTCTTGTTTTTAATGAGGGTATCTCTCATGACATTAGATAAGGAAACCTTCACTTTTCATTGCTGGAATGTGAGTATCGTAGAGGAAGGTGTGGACAGGTTTACCTTGGATTAATCTGCCACTTATTAACCATCACTGGCCATGCCCTGAGCCCATCTGGAAAAGTCCTGGGCAGCTGATGGCCACACTTGACATAATAATACTACAGCTGGCAATCAAACCAATTAATTTTAAAAAATGGCTCACAAGTGTCTTTATGATTACAGTAATACATCTTCCAACTTAGACTCTGCATTCTGCTAAAAAATAAATAATACTTCAGTTTCCATCTGGTTTGGCATGGAAACATCTGGCAAAGTGCTGTTATTTCACAGATGCCACCCCCTCGCCCTTACCTGTGTCCACTTCATCTACTGCTTTTTTAACTCCAGTTACATTTCTAATAATTTTGATGTCAGTTTGACAGATATGATAGCTTGGTCATTAACTGAAAAATACAACAAGACTTGTTCCAAACACAGCAAATTCCAGTTTTATCACATGCAGAGCTGTCAGTTTGGTTTGGTACACTTATCTCTCATGTTGGTTGAAGTCAAACACTGAATATTTAATTAACCAAAAGGACTGTGGGAATGCACTTTTTGGTCATATAACAAGTAATTTCCATCCTTTAATAGTTGGCTTGTATTTTATGCAACTTGGCACTTTCAGAAATAGAAAAGAAGTAATAGGTTTTGAGAGAGACACAGAATGGTATCTGAGGTTCATTGCTGAAGATGGGCAAGACATTTTTGCTGAGGCTGTAATAGGGAAAAGCACTCAAGGCAGAGCTCTGACCCAAAGAGAAGCCTTCCCCTGTTTCTCTTAATTATTACTGTGTCAGTGGTCTGCTGCTCTGTGTTGGATGGAGGATGAGGGGATGGAGTGCAGGAGGAAGGGTTGCGTCTAAGATTTGCCCCTCCAGAGCTCTGCATGCCATCAGCGCTGACAAGAAATATCTTCTGTGTAAGATTATACCTGTTTAAGATTTCAGGTATAATCTTAAACATGAGTCTAGGGAGCACAGAATCATGGAATCACAGAATAGTTTGGATTCAAAAAGACCTTAAAGATCTTCCAACCCCTCTCTATGGGCCACTTCCCACTAGACTAGGCTGATCCAAGCACCATGCAGCTTGTCCCTGAACACTTCCAGGGATGGGACATCCCTGATGTAAGGCAGTTGTCCACGGGATCCACTTCCAGCACCCCATAACTGGTGGCTATCCAGAGAGGAGCATCCATGTCCCAGCTCTGCTCGGAGCCCGGGGCAAAGGGAGCCCTGCCCTCCCCACTCCCAGGTCCATTCCCCCTCTCTCACACAGACAATTCCAACATGTCCCCTGCCTAACATGCCCAGCCACCAGGACACCCAGGGGTGCAATGGCCCCGTTCCCAGAGGAAATCTGATCTCCCCCAGGATATCCAGCCAGAGGAGCCAGGCAGGACTGGCTTCCTGTCCAAATGCCTGTAGCCCAGAGCTGTGAGTGAGTGCTCAAGCTGGAACTAGTTCTTGTGTGTAGTGTAAATCAACAGGGGATGGTCTACAACAATCTGTAGCACACAATTTATGCCTTCATGGGCTTTTATCTTTCTAGGTCCCTAAGGTAATGGAGTAATTGCAGATAATTATTGCAGAGATTATTATCTAATTCATACTGGGAATCTACCTGACAGATATTATTCATTTAGCCAACGAGCAAGGCTAAATTTAATTGCTATCTGGTCTCAGTTCAGATTTCAAAATAAAAGAGTGATTCTACAATTCTTTGTGCTACTGGCAATGTACTGAGAAAATTGATGTGGATAAAATGCCTGTGCTTAGCAAAATTATGAACATGCTTTATTTAAGTTGCTCTCCATATTAACATTAAAACCTAATGAATATATTCACACTGAGGTTTTAGAATTAACAAGGATGAAACTATATTTCATTTTTGACCTTTGAAGGCAGAAATATTATATTTATCTATGTCTTTTCTATTTCTGTCGCAGGCATTCAGATAATTTTGGACACTTTCCTTACCATCTTTTTACTTTTTTCTCAAAAAAGTATTTGTTTTGTGAAAGACATCTTTATCTAGAAGCAAAACAAAAAAATATTTTACAACAGCCATTTTGACTCTAAGATGATTGATTAGTTTGGCTTTTGAACCAATGAATGTACTAAATGTAAACAAGAATTGAATCTATTTTTACAGTGGTCTAATTATTTATGTGAGAACTATTTTGGATGACTCAGAAATGTTTACTTAGAACTCTTAGGATGTGCTTGGCTTTTCTTTTTCTGATTACAATTGTTTCATTGCAAAATAATTCTTTCCTTTCATGGGTATAAAGGCTACCCAAAACTTTCCTTTTGCATCTCAAATATGAAATGGTGTTCAACTTAAAAGTATTTTAACCTTCCTCCTTTCCTTTCCTTTCAAATTATATCCTGATTCAAAGTATAATTTTGATTTAAATGACCAGGATTACTGAAGCAAGTGGGAGGCAATTCCAAATGGCAATTTTTGCAGCACTGATATGTATTTGGGAATACTACTGGAAGCTCATTACTACTTATCCATTTTATCAATTAATAAATTAAATATTCAGTAAATAGTTACGTAGGATATGACCTGGAAAAGCCACCTCAGTCTCTGCTGTCTTTGTCACACAAGTAGCACAGCAGTGGAGCGGACAGGACAACACTTGTCAGGCTTTACTCACTGTGCTTTGCTATCCCAGTTTACAAAACACCAAACAAAACGTCAGTTCCAGTGGATTAAGAAGTCAACACACTCTGCTCAGATGCAGTGGGTTCACTAAACCCAGCATTTCCTGGCTCCCCACTGCACCGAGCTCGTCGTTCTGACACACACAAACACGGGTGAGCCCACCCTCCTTCCCAGTCTCATCTCTTCTCCACAGTCAGCAAAATCCAACCCAAACTGTAGCTCCCTGGCCCCTTTCCAGCTCCTTGGGGAATGTGTCGTGCTAGTGCAAGCTCCCTGTCATCCAGAAAAAGGAGCTTCAGCCCCAGAGGCCGCAAGTTTCAGCAAGCAATGCTCCATTTTGGGCTCTGTAAGGCCCAAAATTTACTGAACCTGTTCCTCTCAATAGCCAAGCATTCTGCAGGAGCACAGGCCTTGCTCCTGCATTGATTTATTTTTATCTTTCTCCATGAATTTTCTTAGGGTATGTGCCTCCTCACCTTTGTATTTGAATGGAGTGTGGTTTCTCTGGCTACAATTTTTGCCAATTTCACATCCAAAGCTCAGTGAGCAAAACCTGCAAACCACGTTGGTTTCTAAGAGATTTAACAGAGAAATTCTCCTCTTCCCATCAAGAGAAGAGAAGAGAAGGGTTCCCCTCTCTCCCCCTCTTGCACACTCAAGGCTGTGCTCCCTTTCTACCCAGGTCCATGCACTGAGGCATTGCCTTTAAAACCTAAGCAACCTATAGATAATCTATATAATGTGTGTACTGTAAAAACCTTCCATAAATAACATCTTCCATTATGAAGAGAGTTTTAACGTGGCTAAAGTGTTTAAAAACTATTTTGTCTCTAAGCTCCTTTTGTTGACACTAGACAATAAAACACAATCCTATATAACCTCTACTTTTGAAGAAGCTTCTCTGTCTCCACTGACTGTACCCTCCCTTTCCCTCTTTACTACTGAAATATTGAAAGGGGTTTTTTCCATATTAGAATAAACTGTGAATCTTCTAAATCCCTCACATCTGGTTTTTGTAGAAAGATGTCTTCCAGTGACAGGTCATGAGCGTAGGAGCTGATCCAAAGGAACAAGGATGTCTCTCTCATATTCTGCCACTTTAAATTTCAAAACTATGCACGATCAGCATCTCAACATCAAAGTGCATCAGGCAAGAAAAGGGAGTGCCCAAATCCAATGTAAAAACAACAGAATGATGCACCTAAATTGCAACTCTCTATACCACTTTCAGTTGTAGAGTCAGATTAATGAAGATTTGGGGTCAAGGGGAAGGCAAACTTGTGTTTTCAAAGGTTCACTTAGACACTTTTAAATGTGAAATGCAGTGACTTGTCATGTTTCACTCACTTCTATCTTTAACCTGACCTGATAATTTTTTCCAAGCTGACTTACTTCCAAAAGTACCTGAGGTAATCTGGGCAAGTGCAAAAAGCTCCAGTCCCTCAGCACCCATAAATTCAAAGAGCAGATGAGAAGCCTTACACACGATTTCTGCTGAAGAGCTCAAAAGATTTCGGGGACTCCCAGCTGGGTGGTGACAACACAGCTCAGATTAGTACTGTGAACATATGACCTCCTCATTTCAACAGTGAAGTGGGAAAATGCTCAACTTTTACCAGCTGCAATGTTATTTGTTGTCTTATTAATATCTGAGCTCCTGAAGTGCACAGTGCATGTGTGGGTGTGTCCACACATGCCTAATTTGATAGATATCTCTTTATAAATATACACATAACAAACAGGAAAAATATACTGTGTATATATACTCACACAAATCTGTTGAATATTTTAGTAAGAAAAGAAGTTTTTCTAGTCCTTGGTGACACCACTGATAAAGAACAGTCTAGCACAGATTGTATTACACTGTATATAGGACAATGTTATATAACTACTAGACCTGCTCTGGTTAAAATTTAGAGCCAGAAACAACCACTGGTTTTATTTTACACTGTTTTGCTTTTGATTGTAGGGATCTCTTTGGGACAGGAATAGTGCCATCTTCTATGTTTGATTTCAGTATAAACATCCCTGAGCACAAGGCCAGATTTTAAACAAATGCAGGGCTTCAACTTTCCATGGAAAGCAGGACTTTGTAGCCGAGCTTTGCACACAGCCAGGCAGTGGTACGAAAATTGAGCATTCCCTCTCCAGAACCCTGGTTTTGAAAGACCAAAGTTTGATAAATGATCAGGTGAATAGCTTTTTTTTCTTCAGGTGCAAATGAAATGCAGCATCTTATTCCACATGAAACTGGCAAAGGACAAGCACAGAGCTGTTGATTTCATGGCCTACCCAACAAGTACTAACCCATTAATTACTGCACCTCATCAACTTGCAGCTGCCAAGTGGCACTGACTTTGGGAGTACAGGTTGTAATTCCAATTTAAATAATTGCTGAGATTGTGCAGATTTTT